>VWZD01025248.1:63187-126815 GCA_013396695.1 Sakesphorus luctuosus | reverse complement strand
TCTGATTCCTGGCTGGCACCGTCTGGGATAGCTCTGACTCCTGGCTGGCACCGAGTTCTTGGATCCTCACTGGCAGCTGCTGGGAGTGATTCCTCAGGCTGTTTTGGGAGCTGTTTTGGAAAGGTGGTGAGCAGCGTGTGCTGTGGTGGTGCCCTCCATCCAAAGAAACAAGGGGGCAGGGGTGTCTTTCTCCCTCTAACATCCTTTTTCACTATGGGAACAATAACAACTTCAGGTTGCGTGGTCTGAGTACTCACCTCAATGAGAGCAGCAGGTAGAGGATGTCACCCAGAGTGAGTCAGCTTGGAAATCTGAGACCTTAGTCTGCCACTGGGTGGGCTTTTTTTATATAATAACTCTGTTATAGAACCACAAGCTGTATTTAGTCTTTCTAAAACAGGTGGAAAACTTGTATCTGTGTGAAACTGCTTGGGGTTATCTGTGGCTTCCATGAAAAATATTTGGAGTTTGGGACAAAAACCAAGTTGGTTTGGTTTGTTTTTTATCCCTGCCTTTTTGTAGCCTTAAGATTTTGGCTAAACATCAGGTTTGGTTTTAGAAATTCACTTGTAGCCTTTGTTAGAGATGAACCACTGTTGTTCTGTATTAACCAAGGCTTAAGAAGTCTCTGCCCATCAGAAAATGAAGCCATAAAGAAGCAGCTTTAGCCAAAGTACCAGAAGCAACAGTTTGTTTGGAAAAAAACACTCTCTTTATCCTCCTTGTATCTTCTCACATGACACAGGATCAGCTTTTCTGTCTGACACTTTTCACTGCACCCTCCTGAGCTGCTTTCACTGCCCCATTTCTCTGTGACTGGAAATTATTTTGTATATTTGCACTGTGTTTCTTAACTGTAGAAATTGAGTATTTCTTTATTTTTTCTGTCTTTTTTCCCCCGTTGCCTGGACATCACAGTTCCATCCCTGGGCATCACCTGTCTTTTATTATCCTGGGGCCTCCCTGTATGTTGAATTTCCTCAGGCTTTGTTTCTCCTGCTCCATGAATGAATTGCAGAAGTGCAATTAATTAAAAATGGCAGATTTATTTTAATGGATTAAAGGAACAACACACCCCTATCAATAACACAATGTGAACAATCTAAGCATGCCTGATGGCACGGGGAACACTCAGTGCAGGCACAAAGCTCTGGATTTCTCCATGGTTTTTGAAGATAGTGGGATCACTTTTAAAGCTCTTCTGGAAATATTTTTGCTTGCATTCTCCAGTTAATATTTTGGCTGGCTGGTGTAAGAGTGAGACTCTCCTGAGGTCAGTTTTCCTTGTTTCCTCTCTGTAAGGAGTGAGTGGGTGTCTGAATTTCCTGGGACTGAGAGAGGCAGAGACTTTTTAACCAGTGGCAGGTGCAGTGAACTGGCTGGATCTTAGATTGTGTTTACTGCCATCATTATTTATTTGTTTATTTTATGCCTTCTAGTAGTACCTGGGTTAATTTTAGATCAGCCAGTGCTGGAGGAGACTGACAGGGTCATGCCAAGGGCTTTGCTGGGTGACCTGGTGTGAGGAATTCAGGATGAGAAAGTGGGGGGGGGGCATTTGGGCCTCCTGTTTGTCTGTTTTAAGTGTTACAGATTGGGGGAAAAGGATCCTTCTCTTTCTAGTGAAAGGTAAAGAAAGCAAGTTAGTTACTCTTAGTATCCAACAGTGGTTTATTTTTAGAATTTTTGTGATTTTTCCTTGCAATAAGACAAATTATTTCATATTCTAATTACTTCAGATTTCACTGGACTATTTTCTGTGCTAGTTTTTAGGAAGAGCTACAGTGGAATTGAAGTTTTTCATCTGTCTGGCAAAAATCACACCCTGTATCTGTGAGGGGGAGAGACTGAGGAGATTAATTATTGAAGGAGAGCTACAATTAAGGATGAGTAGTCCAGAAAATAATCACTGAAGTTCTTCTTTTCATTACTAATGTGTTGTGCATTCCAAAGCCAAGCTGGAATCTTGGTGGTGGTTCCAGCTCAGGCTCTTCCTCCTCCTGGGAGTGTCCTCAGGCTGTCACGAGCAGAAATTCTGAGTGTATTTCACAGACCTGCTGAATTGCTTTGCTTTCTGTGTCTGCAGATGGCAAAAGCCAGAGACAATGTAATGGTCTGACTTCTCCAAGCTGTGGGTTATGATTAGTAATAGTGACTTTTCACAGCAAGGGAGTTTTATTACAGGGAATATGTACAGTGATATTGCTGCCCTCAACTCCTTCAGCATGAATCAACTCCTACAGATCAGCAAATCTCTCTTTCTGGTTGCTTCTCTCTAATTATGAACATGTGGAAATGAGCCAGGTAACCCTAGAAAATCTCAGCTTAATGTGATAAGACTTGAGGAAAGAGAAACAGTTAATGGGTAATTTGAGATGTTCTCTCTTCTCAGTTTGCATTTTATGGGAGTTCCTATAATAGTTCATGCAAAGTTTTGTTTCTTTGCCAGATTGAAAGCCTAAAGATATATTAAAAAAAATGGAATTGCACGATGAGATGCAATTAAAGTGGGAGCTATATAAAGAAATGGAGATATTTGCTTGGGAGAAACCTGCTGGAGAAGTTGGTAGGAGCTGCCTGGCATCGTGTGGGGAGCTGTAACTTCCACAGCTTTTCCCAAATATTTCTGTCTCCCCTCCACAGCAACAACTTAATTCACTCCCAGCTTCTTGACAGGTCATTCAGCTTTTTGCTGACATGGTGGAGGTGAGTTGGGTACTTTTGTTCAGTCAGTCTGTGCCCATTAATCCAGCTCTGAAAACAAGGGTTGCCAAATTACCTGGGGCACTGCTGAGCTCTGTGTTTCTGGGCCAGGGGATCATAGAATTGACTGGGTTGGAAAAGACCTCTGAGATCATCAAGTCCAACCCTTGGGCCAACTCCAGTCCCTTTACCACATCATGGCACTCAGTGCCACGGCCAAGCTCACCTTAAAAACCTGCAGGGATGGGGAATCCACCCCCTCTCTGGGCAGCCCATTCCAATGCCTGAGCACTCTCTCTACAAAGAATTTGTTTCTGCTCTCCAACTTCAATTTCCCCTGGCAGAGCTTGAGCCCGTGCCCCCTTGTCCTATTGCTGAGTGCCTGGGAGAAGAGACCAACCCCCACCTGGCCACAACTTCCCTGATGTGGCACTTCCAGACAGTGCTGAGGTCACCTCTCAGCCTCCTCTTCTCCAGCACAAACACCCCCAGCTCCCTCAGCCTCTCCCCACAGCACTTGTGCTCCACTCCCTTCTCCAGCCTCGTTGCTCTTCTCTGGCCCCGCTCCAGCCCCTCAATCTCTTTCCTCAACTGAGGGGCCCAGAACTGAACCCAACACTCCAGGTGTGGCCTCCCCAAGGCAGAGTCCAGGGGAAGGCTCACTGCCCTGGGCCTGCTGGCCACGCTACTTTGGATCCAGGCCAGGGACGTTTGGTTGCAGCCAAGGGTCAGGGTGCAGGAGGTGTGCAGAGCCCTGTGGTACCAGGAGGCTCACCCAGTGCCTTGTGGCATTCCCATGATGACTCCTGGGGTGAGGACACACTGGAAGAACTGGGGTGAGCAGCTGGGCTCCAGTTGCACCACATTCCTCTGGCTCACTTGTGGCCTCTGGCTTTTATGCCAAACACCTGCATTTGGTTTTGGTTTGTTTTGGAAGGAAAACAGGTATTTTTGCTTGGCTACAGAAGCAGCAACCAGTAGTTTTGTTGTTGTTCTAATACTGATGTCATCTGGAAGGGTCATTGCACACTCTCTGAACCCCAAGGTAGTCACGAGGCTTTCAGATTTCAGCATTTGAAGGAATAAAGTGAAGCATTTTAAAGTTTTACCTGAAATCAAGCCCACAGTTGAGCAGAGAGGGAGGCCCAAAATGCCATCCTGTCAGGGCTTAGTGTATTGGTCTTTCTAAATAAAGATCCCTGAAATAAAAGACTTGCTGCATTGTAGGGAAAATCATGGAATGGTTTGGGTTGGAAGGGACCTTAAAGACCATCTTTGTTCCACTCCCTGCCATGGGCAGGGACACCTTCCACTATCCCAGGTTGCTCCAAACCCTGTCCAAGCTGGCCTTGGACACTCCCAGGGATGGGGCAGCCACAGTTATCAGAGCTCTGTTGGGATGAAATTGATAATTGTACATTGCAGAGGGAAATAGAATTAATTGTTTTTCATTCCTGGACTAACCCAATGTGCACTTTGGAGGTGCAGGTCAGGATGGTGCTCTAACAGAAGCACAAGAGGACAAAGCACACTTAAAATTTTGGATGTTTCAGTCTCTTGGCTGCCTCTTTGCTGTTTGTTCTTCACTTCCGTTTTGTCACTTCATGTTTTATTGTAATTCCTCCATCTGCATTGTTCCTGTTTTCTTTAAATGTATTTCCCAAGACACTGTGGAACATGGAGGGGGTGGGAATGTGGCTACTGCACATTCAAAGGGTGAAAACACAGGATGATGAATCCCCAAAAAATTCCTTTTTGACCAGTTCTTTGCAGTTCCCAGACCTCAGACATCCAGTAAAGTAGAGCTGAAACAGAATTTGGACTAACTGAGATAATTTCTCCAGTGGCTAATGGTTTTTTAGAGTACTGTGCTTTTCTTAATACACAAAATATTGATATTTCTAACCTATCAGACTAGAAATAGCAGTAATTTGCTTCCAAGTTTGTTAATCCAACACTGATGTTTCCTCAGCTTAGAGGTTTGTTACAATTCCAGTGAGACATGTGCTCTGGAATTCTGCAAGGGTTTTTATACATTTAGCCATTACTTCCCAAGATGAAGACAGGCAGTTGAGGTTTGGAGAATCCCACAAGCTTCAGTCCTTTTATCTTTTCAGACAACTTACAAGTGTTGTATTGTGCAAAATATCAATAAAAGCATTTAATCTCTTCCAGGTTTTCAGACAAGAAAGAAAGGCTGATGCATCTTAAAGCCAAACAGAGAGAATTCCAAAAACAGTAAGCTGCAGTTATTAAATTAATATAAACTCTTACAACTCTCATAAAAGCAAAGCAGTCTCTCTAATGCACTGTTGCTGGAGACAGACACAGTTTTAGATACTCATAAAACTTTCAATCATGTTTTTTCCTCTAGTGTTTTGAAGGCCATGGAAGGGAAGGAGATAACTGATCAGCTGGTGAGTTGCTCCAAGTGTCCCACGGTTTTTAAACTCTCTGAATTCCTGGATCTCATAGTTTAAAGTTACAATTTACCTTGAGGGCATCGTGTTGCTTTCCCAAAAAGCCTGTTGTAAGCAAAGCAGAAATTGGCTCTGCAAGCAGAGTGCTCCAAACTCTCAGTATTTTTCATTTCTACCTGGCTATTTGTTCAATAACTAATTTTACTGATTGACTTTATATTAAGCATTAATTTTTTCGTGGCATTCTTTAGTGCATCAAACCACTGTATGAAATATTTAGTTGTTTGATCCATCTGAGAGCATCCTGCTCCTTGTGCACTAAAGCTGCTGCCTTTGTTGTTAATCATTAGTCAGTGTGTTTGAAGTCATTTGTGCCCTTAGAGTTGCTGAATGTTCTTTTTTCTTTCAGAGATGGAAAATCATGTCTTGCAAGATGAGGATTGAGCAGCTGAAACAGACCATTTGCAAAGAAAATGATGAAATGACAAGACGTGAGTAAGGCCTGAGCTTTTGTGAAGTGAAAAACTCCCTGTGCCTTAGAGTGAGAAACCAATTTGAGTGTTAATTTTTTTAAAAATTTACAAACCGTTGCTTCTTAAATCAACTTGAAGGCAAATGGGTGAGTGGATTTGAGCCTTTTCATGCTTGGGTTTTAATTAGCAAACAGCAGGAGTTATTCAGCTGGATGGAGATAGTTTTGCAACAGCTTTAGCAGTAGCTGTTTAGCAGGCTGTGACTTTGGCTGTGTCCCTGGAGGTGGTTTATTCAGTGTAGGGTTTCTGATCACTTCCTCTTGATAAGGAGGAGCAAACAGCTCTGCAGCTGTTACAAATTTGCTGCAGCTGATGAATTTTAACCCACACCTGTCCAAAACCCTCCAAGCCGCCTTGAGCAAGAGGCCCTGAAATACAATGTGGGCTATTGAGGGGCTGGAGCGGGGCCAGAGAAGAGCAACGAGGCTGGAGAAGGGAGTGGAGCACAAGTGCTGTGGGGAGAGGCTGAGGGAGCTGGGGGTGTTTGTGCTGGAGAAGAGGAGGCTGAGAGGTGACCTCAGCACTGTCTGGAACTGCCTGAAGGGAAGTTGTGGCCAGGTGGGGGTTGGTTTCTTCTCCCAGGCACTCAGCAGTAGGACAAGGGGGCACAGGCTCAAGCTCTGCCAGGGGAAATTGAAGTTGGAGAGCAGAAAAAACTTCTTTGCAGAGAGAGTGCTCAGGCATTGGAATGGGCTGCCCAGAGAGGTGGTGGATTCCCCATGCCTGGAGGTTTTTAAGGTGAGCTTGGCCGTGGCACTGAGTGCCATGATCTGGTGACGGGACTGGAGTTGGCCCAAGGGTTGGACTTGGTGATCTCGGAGGGCTTTTCCAACCCAGTCAGTTCTATGATTCATTCAGAAACTCAGTAGATTTTTTACATTAAATCTGTAGAGTCATTTTTTAGAAGAGAATATGCAGCACAACCTGCATGCAACAGAAGTAGAGGAAGCATATTCAGAAGCATAGTGGTTGAATAAGGGATACTTTTATGACTTGGAATTCAAGAGGAGTCATCAGAGAGTGGAAGCAGAGGCATAACCTGAGAATAGTTATAAAGGAGTAGCACAGTCATGTGGGGATAACAGCAAAAATGCTGAGATGCAAACTGATTTTCAGCTACTAAGGAGGATGGATATTAACAGTGGGGAATGTATAATAAGTGAAAGGTGAAGGAGAAGACGAGTCTGTTAATTAACAGGAATGAGGGCAAGTAACAGTACAGAGAAGTCTGAAGAATTCAGTGCTGCCTTTGCTTCATCTTTCCACAAAGAAAATGTGATCAGCTGCTTAGCCAGATTAAATTTTGCATCATGAGAGGACTGCAGGCTAAGGAAAGGAAACAGACAGCTAAATATTATTTTGGTTGTGTCAGCAAGGCCTTATGGAAGTTCAGGGACAACCTGAAGTAGTCTGGAGCACTTGGGAACACACGAGGGAGGATGTCCCCAGAAACAGAGTGAAAACAGTACCTGTTTTCAGAGGAAGGAGGACCCTTAAGTTAATGAGACAGTTACAAACCTGTGGGCACTTTGCTGGTAATTGGAAGGTGAGGGGGTTAAAAATGGGCATCCCTTTGTTATGAATAGGCCATGTCAAATCAACCCCTCACATGTGGGGATCAAGCGGTGTAGTGGAGGATGAGGCAGAACCTGCACAGAAATTGGGTTTGGCCACTACCTGAAACTCCTGTGAGCAAACAAAGGCATTTGTTCTGAGTGTGATCCCTGCAAGGTTAGAAAAGCTGCATTCAAAGAGTGGGGACATTGGTCAAAGCGAGATGAGACAGGAGGAGCTCAGCAGGAGCCAGTGCTGGCCCAGTTCTGCTCAGCATTTCCCATAATAGCTCCTGAGGTGGAATAGAAGGTGGAATGGAAAGCCAGGGTGGATGATTTCTGCAGAGAACTGCATCAGATTCAATATCTTGCAGGTAAATAAACAATATTATCTGAATAGGATGAAGTTGAGTGCACCTTGTTCAGGAAAGAGAAACATAAACCCAGAGTGGGGGGTGCTGGTGCAATTTGGGAGTTGCAAATTAAATAAAAATTATTAATCTCATGCTGTTCCAGAAAGGTTCAGTCCTCATTCTGAGTTAACTAATACAGGTGTTGTATTTAAGATGGAAGCTGTGCCCAGCTCTGGTGTTGCCTCAGTGGAAGCCTGAGTCCAATTTGAGCAATTTAAGAAAGATGCAGATCAACTGGAGAAGGTCTGGAAGAGAATATTGGGAATAAAACACAAGGAACCGATCAGAAAATTGGTGTTTGATTTAGAGAAGAGGAAGGTGAAGAAAAACAAGTGTTTCAGTAGGTAGAAAACTATTGTTATTATTATTATGGAGATGGTGACTAGTTTTTATCCTGTGAAGAAAGGAAAAGAGGAGTTCAATGTGACTTTGAGGAACTTTGTCACTTGTTCTCCAAATGCAGCTCTGAAGGTGGCAGAATGTTAGCACCAGCCAGGGAGGGGACTTCCTTCACTTTTCTGCTCTTCTGTGAAGTTTTATTATCTGCAACTTTTGCAGCTTCTCTTGATTCACAGTGAACTTGATTAGGTTTAACCTACAAACTTAGATAATGTTGCCCAACTAACCTGTTGTTAGCTCAGTTACACCAAAATTGATCTTGCAGATAGACCTAAAATTAACTTTTGCCATGAGATCAGGAGCCCAACGTGGTTCATTCTTTGGCCACAACAGAAAGTGTGAAAAGGTTGTTTCTCTTCCCTTGAATGTGGCATAGTTTAATTTTCCAAAACAAGAGCAATTTCTAGAACATTGGCTTTCTGCTTTTGGAGTTGACTCTCCTGGAGACCTCAATAATTGGCACTTCTTAAAATAATGTTTTCAAATCTGTGTGTTTGCCTTCTGTCTGTGGAGAGCGGTTGAAGGGGATGGGCTGGCAAACCCCTGGCAGAGGACAGAGATCAGTGTGCCTGGGCTTGCATTTATCAGGCAGTGCAGGCATGTGGGACAGAGTGGTGTCCTGAAATACTCCTGGGGACAAATTTTAATCACCTCATAAACTGGGTCATAAAGCAGAGTTGCTGTGCATGCAAAAGGACAGTTCTTCCTGCAGTGGGACTGCTAAGGAGGAGATGTGTGTGCAGTGTTCTCCCCTGCTCAAATAATTGCTGTTGGACCTGCAGGGAAGGGAGTTCACTCTGTGAAAAAAGTAGCCTTTCAAGTACATGAATGTGAAAATTGAACAGATGGATGTTTTCTTCCTCCTCTGTCTCTTATTCTTTATGCAAAGAGAGAGCTTGGGAATATGAATGCAAGTGTTAATTGATTTTCTGTTGACATTAGAGGAATGCTTAAAGGGATTGCAGCTGACACACAGGGATTGCTCAGAGAAAAGTTGGGTTCACTACTGCTCCTCTAACAGGGGACACTTATTTTATAGCGATGAGGAATATTAGTTCTTGTCTGTGTGGAGAAACTATTCTCACCTCCTTTAATCTGGGACTCTGCATCTCCCACGTATCTCCTCTTCCTACCAGACGCATCATGGATTGGAGCAGATCAGAGGACTGGGAACAATTCCTGGTGTCCAGAGAAAGCAGGCTGTGTGCCTGCAGGGTCAGGCACCCTTCAAACTGGGGAGGATTGAGAGTCAGAGACATTTACTTGGAGAGTGCCTAAGAAACCTTTCCCTGTGCTTTGGAAAGGCAGAGGTGGCTGACTCTCTGTAGCACCACATGTTTGTGGCAGCATTGCTGCAGTCAGTCATTTCTGTAGCAGAGTCAGCAGATCAGAGAATCATTGAGGTTGCAAAAGACCTCTAAGATCATCATGTGCAACCTCTGATGCTTCAAGATGCTCTTGAAGGATGCTTTCCCAAGCCTGATGCATGGAGTGAATCCAGGAGGTTGCAGCACCAGTACATTTCTCATTTAGTGACTGGAAAGGGGGATAGCCAGTGTGGAAATAAGGATTCTGCACCATTGGGATCCAAGTGCTTTAAGAGCACATCCCTGAGTGTGAAGCCCAAATAAGATACAGCAGCAGAGGTGCCAGAAATGGTGAATGAAGATACAATCTGCACTTGATTTTGGCTGCAAGCAGGGCATGGCTTTTTGGCCAGTGCGAACATGTACAGTCAGGCTATTTCTGTCAGGATGATTACCTCAGAGTTTAATTAAACTGGGAAATCTTGGCTTTTCTGCTCCAAATCCAAAAATAGCTGGGTAGAAGATAGGCAAAGAATAATCCCAGTTGCAGTCTCTTTGGAGACCTTCAGAGGAGATTAAAAAGTTGTGCCACTGAGCAGCTGGAAGATGTTAATAGTTTAGCAGGGGTTTGTGTTTTAGGCTGCTATAGATCTTATTTTCCATAAATATTAACAAAGCTTTTCTCAAGCTTTGCCACAAGCAGCTCCCAGAGCCTCTTCCAAGGGTCACATCTGCTGCTGTTCCCACAGACACAGAGGGGCTGCTGAGGATTAAGGAGGAGAACCAGAAGCACTATCGCCGTGCTCAGCGGCACCAGGAGAAGAAGGAGAAGATCCAGAGGCACAACCGCAGGCTGGGGGAGCTGGTGGAGAAGAAAACCCACGAGCTGAAAATCCAGTATGAGCACCTGGCAAACCTCCGCAGGACACACATCCTGGAGCTCACCTCGGTCATCTTCCCCATCGAGGAGGTGAAGACAAGCATGAGGTGTGCAAGGCTTACCCTTTGGGCTCGTTTTGCTTGGCTTTAGACACTCAGAGGGGAGTTGTGTCAGTCTAAGGAAGAGGCTCCCGTAGCACCTGTGGGGAGGAGGAGGTTTGTTCCCCAAAGGCAAAGCTTCTCATCCAAAGATAAAAGTCCAGAATAGCAGAATTGAGAGGTGCTTCCTTCTCCCCACTGAATTATCTGAGCTATGTGTCCTGGGTTAAACTTTCTTAAAATGTGGATTCACATCCCTGGAAGTGTCCACAGCCAGGCTGGATGGGGCTTGAAGCAGCCTGTCCTAGTGGAAAGGTGTCCCTGTCCATGGCAGGGAATGAGATGGTCTTTAAGATCCCTTCCAACCCAAACCATTCTGATTATACAAAAATAAGTCATTAAAAATCCCAAACCAAAGGAAAGCAGTTTGGGGAATAAGGAGTTCTGCAGGACTGTTTCTACGAGCATTTTGTCCTCAGTGAAATCTGCCTCAGCTCCTGCTGAATTTTTTCTCGATTGTATTTTTAAAACTTCTTTCCAACGCTCTGTGTGTGCTGCAGAGACCCTGCAGATGTGTCCTCTGAGAGTGACAATGCCATGACCTCCAGCACTGTGAGCAAGCTGGCAGAGGCCAGGAGGACCACGTACCTGTCTGGCAGGTGGGTGTGTGATGACCACAACGGGGACACCAGCATCAGCATCACAGGCCCTTGGATCACCCTGCCCAACAACGGGGACTACTCAGCCTACTACAGCTGGGTGGAAGAGAAGAAAACTACACAAGGACCTGGTAAGGAGCAAGGTTTCCTCAGTTGAGGAAAGAGATTGAGGGGCTGGAGCGGGGCCAGAGAAGAGCAACAAGGCTGGAGAAGGGAGTGGAGCACAAGTGCTGTGGGGAGAGGCTGAGGGAGCTGGGGGTGTTTGTGCTGGAGAAGAGGAGGCTCAGAGGTAACCTCAGCACTGTCTAGAAGTACCTGAAGGGAAGTTGTGGCCAGGTGGGGGTTGGTCTCTTCTCCCAGGCACTCAGCAATAGGACAAGGGGGCACGGGGGGCTCAAGCTCTGCCAGGGCAAATTGAAGTTGGAGAGCAGAAAAAACTTCTTTGCAGAGAGAGTGCTCAGGCATTGGAATGGGCTGCCCAGAGAGGGGGTGGATTCCCCATCCCTGCAGGTTTTTCAGGTGAGCTTGGCCGTGGCACTGAGTGCCATGATCTGGTAAAGGGAGTGGAGTTGGCCCAAGGGTTGGACTTGATGATCTCGGAGGTCTTTTCCAACCCAATCCATTCTGTGATTCTATGAAGGTCTGATTTTGGGCATCTGGGATGCTCCAGAAGCCTTGTGTGCCAAGAGAAGGCACTGAGTGTGGAGCAGGAGACTGGTCCATTTGTCCTCTCCCAGATAAACCTGAGTCAGAAATAAATACCAGCACAGGGATTATAGTGAGAGGTTCCCAGCCCAGCTGGAACTGGGTGATCTTTAAGGTCCCTCCCAACCCAAACCATTCTGTGATTTGATGATTAGTCTGCTGAAATCCTCTTCTGCAGGAAATGCTCACTGGGGCACACAGTACAGTGTAATAGAGAAATAAAGTTAATTATTCACAGTTTTGACATGGTTCACATGCCGTCATCTTAACAGGAATTCCAGGAATTACTATTTTCTTCCAGCTTCTGACAGATTTCACTGTAAATGATTGCTAGATTCAGGCTGTTCTCCCTACTTAAAACTGACATTTTCCAGAGCAGACTTCAGTAACACATTAACACACCCACCAAGGCTTCATTTAAAACAAGACTTTGGTGTTGTTTTTATTTGTTTTAGATATGGAACATAACAACCCTGCTCATACCATCAGTGCTGCATTGTGCTATGCAACTCAGCTCGTTAACACTTTGTCTCTCATACTTGATGTGAACCTTCCCAAGAAACTCTGCAACAGGCAAGTAAACACAGCAGGTGGCTCAGGGACCAGTTCTGGCTGACCTGCAATCAGTTTGGTTTGGGGAACAAAGGCATGAATGGGAACAGCTTTTATAGTGACATGGATTACTCATGGATTTTTAGGTTGTTTGAGGAAAGGAATAGTAGGATTTTAGACCACAGTTAACAGTCCCTCCTTTTTTACCTCCTGAGAGGGTAGACCAACCATCACAGCTGGAAATAACACCCTTCTAATTGGTGTATTCAGCATCATCAAATTAGAAATGAAATATGACAAGTGCATGAATAGCACTTTTCATTTCATTGGACCCCCACTGGGCTTCACAAAATCCCAGCCCAACTGAGCAGCTCTTGAATAGCTCTGCTACATTCTGTGCTGTAAAGCAGGGCCTTACAATATGGCTTGACAGCAATGTGATTGCCTTTGGGAGAAAATTCTCCTGGGGAACATACCTGGCCTTTTGCTTTGCACAAACCCTGTTTGGAATGAAAAGCACTTAAATTTTTGATGTCTGTGTGGAGCAGATGGATTTGTACAGGAGTCCTGAAGGAGCTGTACACCTGGTCAGTCTTCCAGGGGTCTTAAACATGCTGCTAAAATTCTTTTAAGTTTTTAAAACAGTGGGTTTTGAAGTGAGGGCACAAAAATCTTGTAGGGTCTCAGCTTTTTTCCCACCCCGTGACAAGGAGTTAGAACTGGATGATCTTGAATGCCCCTTCTAATCCCAACCATTCTGTGATTCCATGATTTTGTTTGGGTCTTCAGCCTTCCCAGAAGGATAAGATTGGGAAGAGGAGACAAGACAGGATTTAAAAGGAGATCTGAAACAGTTTGGTCACAGTGGATCTTTGGGTTTCATGCAGTTTGCACCATCTGTGCTGTGGAAACTGGTGAGACCAGGGCAGGCAGGGCTTGTTGATAAAATACTCCCAGTCTTGCCAGGTGAAAAATTAATCTCCTGAGCACTCTAAAACTGGCTGTACACTTTAAACAAGTGCTCCCTGCCAGGATGTTTGCTCCAGGATTAGTTTCAGGCAAACAGGACATGGAATGCTGACATATCCAGTAAGTGTATTTTCACAGCTTTTTGCTTTCTGTATATTTATGTGTGTCTGGTGTTTTAACAGCGAATTCTGTGGAGAGAATCTCAGCAGACACAGGTTCACTCGGGCAGTGAAGAAGCTGAATGCCAATATCCTTCACCTTTGCTTCTCTCAGGTAAGGGGAATGCACATTTGGATTCTTGAAAAAGCTTTTAAAATGCCAACTGTGCCTGCTGGTTTCTTCCAGGAACTGATAATGTGTTTTGCTTTTTTCCTTCCCCATGGCAGCATGTAAATTTGGATCTGTTGCACCCACTGCATACCCTCAGGAACCTCATGTACCTGGTCAGCCCAGACACTGAGAACTTGGGCAGGTAAGAAAAGCAAAATCTCACATCTCTTGTGGCTGAATCCCTTTAAATTTATGTCTTTGCCTCGTTACTTACGAGGGAAATTCTGTTCTGCTGTACCTGTGGATCAGTCCTCAGCACAGAAATTCAGGAGGAGACACGAGAGAACAGGAAAAGGGGCTCCTGAGTAGGAAATTAGATTTCAGAGACGTGTGTTTGCTGTGTTTCAGCATATGGTAGGTCCAGCTGGAGGCTTGGTAGCTGATGATGGACTTACTTGCCCTGCTCCCAGAAGCAGGAGCTCCTTCCCCCCAGGGAACAGCAGCACATATGCCAGGAGCTTTGCCACGCTCCAAATATGACCCTGCCCATGCTTTGCCAGGGTGTGAATACCTGAGAGCATCCAGCAGCATGAACCCTGAACAGAATCCTAGGCAAGCCTTTCCCAAAATACTTCCAGTCAGTGGACTCCCTAGACCAAAGCTGACACTTCAAATGATATTCATTTATATGTAAATTAAGATTAAAGACAACTTTTGTGTTAACTTAGTACGTGAGGGAAAGAACATCAGTTCCTGCCCTTGCATGGAACAGGGTTGATAATCTTTTTTTTTTATAACTTAAATATAAGAAAGCAAACATTGATTTCCCATTGGGATAATCCAGCCAGAAGTCACTTGTTCCTGAGACAGCCTGCAAATATTTGTTTGATGTGTCTAGTGCTTTATTCCTCCCTTAAGTGAAATGTTCTGAAATCTACTTATCCACTTTGTTCCTGTGTACAGATCTAGTTTTATTCAAAACCCTGCAGTGCCACTAAGAGGAACTGCCTCTTCCCACTTACCTTGTGTTCTCTGGATATATCCCTACTGAGTCAGCCTAAAGACATGGGGAGCCAAATCTTTGTCATATAGCTTGGTTTGGAAAAAATCTGTGCTTGCTGCTGCTTGCCTGGAAACAAGGACAGTGCAGGAAATACCCAGAGGATGGAGAACTGTGTCCTGGAAAGCAGCTCCTGGAAAAGGTCCAGGTGCCACAGTGGGTACCTGTGCAGGTGTCACAGAGCTCCTCCTGCATCAGTTGGGTCCAGGTGGTAAAAGAAGGGGTTACAGGAGAGTTGGATAAAATACCCACCAGGCTGCTGAATGGCTTTAGGGACACCACTGGGAGCAGAGGGTATGAGCTGGCTGAAGGGAAGCACTCAGCACAGATTAATTGCCCACAAGATTGAAGGTGGGGATTCTTCTTCTGTCACCCTCCCAAGGCTGGGTGAGTTTCTGGAATGGATGCTGTCACCAGGCAGGAGTTTCTGGGCTCAGGACAGGGAGAACGGGTGGAACGTGGTGGCCTTTGTTATAGAGGAGGTCACTGGAGATGATCTAATGGGCCCTTCTGGCCTCAAACCTGATGACTCTCTTCTCATGTTGCCTTGTTAAGCAAAACACTTTGCCAGGAGGCAGCACTCCCATTCCTTTCTGGATTATGAAAGAGGAGTGTTTGTCTTTAATTTCTCAGCTGGCTATAAATTTTGTAGCAACCAGCTCTATTTTCCTTTAGATACCTAAGCCTTTAGCTGGCTGATAATCTCCTTTATACACTGCTGTTTTCATTTACTTATAATTTTACCAAGCTTTGATTGTCTGGATTAAAGTTTTCCATGCTAAGTCACTGCTTCAGGCTCCTTCTCCCACTAAGGCTGGAGAAACACCCTTGGCCTGTGTTAAACAGTTGCTGTGTTTAATGGTTGGACTTGGTGATATTGGGGGTCTTTTCCAAGTTAAATGATTCCATGATTCCATGAAATTCTTGTTCATATTTCCCTGAGCAGCTTTGGAATGAACTGTGGCAGGAGGGGGCTGCTGGCTGTGGGTGATCTGCCTTCCTCTGCCTCTGTGAAAGCCTCAGGGTGGGTCACAAGGCCTCTCAAAGTGCCTGCTTTGGCTCAGTGAGGGTGATCCTGCTCTGGGCTGGAGCACAGGGATGGATGGGGTGGGATGCAATCCCTTCTCCCACCAGGCAGTGGCAGCAGGGAACTCAGAGTCACGGCACAGGTGGGTTTAGCCAGGACCTCTGGAGATCCTTCCCCTGCTCAGAGCAGAGCCAACTGCAGCCAGTGCTCAGAACTGGAGCAGCTCTCCTAGGTGGAAAGGCTGGGGGAGCTGAGCCTGTTCAGCCTCAAGGAGAGATGACTGAGAGGGGACCTCATCATTGTCCATCCATATCTGAAGGGAGCCATGAAGGTGGATTAGGCTCTGCTCTGGAGTGCCAAGCAGTAGGACAGGACACAACAAGCAGAAACTAATGCCCAGGAAGTTCCACCTGAATATGAGGATGAATTTTCCTGTGTGGCTGACTGAGCAATGTAACAGATTGGCCAGAGAGGGTGTGGAGTCTCCCCTGCTGGAGATACTCAAATACCATTTGGACACAATCCTGTGACATGTGCTTTGGGATGTTCCTGCTTGAGTAGGGAGGTGGGACCAGATGACCCACTGTGGTCCCTTCCAGCCTGAACCTTTCTGTGATTGTGTGTGGTGAGGTTTGGGGTGTCTCCAGTGGAGACCCCACAGCCTCTCTGGGCAGCCTGCTGTGGTGTTTGACCAGTCTCATGGTGAAAAGGATGCTGAGGTGTCACTCAGGGCACAGGGAGAAGTCTCCACTAGGGAGTTGTGCCAGGCCTCTAAGTTATAGATACACCCTGGCAGAGCTGAGCTGTTTTACCTGGGCTAGCGTTGGCAATTAAAGCTGTTCCACATCAAGCTGAGATTCCCACCAGTGGAGCCCTGAGTTATCACCAGCAGTGTGTGTTTCACTACCCCTGCCAAAGCAGAATGGCTCTTTCACCACTCCTGCTCCGTGGTGTGGAACCCTGTCGCTTCCTTGGCCAAGTGTTTTAGTTCCACCCCTTTGGTTCTCTGTGCAGCCACTGAGTTTTTCTGCCAGCTGATACAGACAGTGCTGTTTGTTCTCTCTGCTGGACACGTGCCAGGGCTGTGGCATTCCTAAGGCTCATCCCAGCGGAGCAGCAGCCCCTCCTGCTGCTGCCAAAGGGCCTGATGGCACAGTGGCACTGTGTGCACCTTCACAGGTCTGGGCCTTTCGAAATCAGCGCTGATCTGGAGGACTCCATGGAGTTCGTGGATCCCAGCGCCGCCGGCGAGACGGACGAGAGCGGCGACGAGCACGTGAGCGACGAGGAGACGGACCTGGGGACGGACTGGGAGAACCTGCCCAGCCCCAGGTTCTGCGACATCCCCTCGCAGCAGGTGGAGATGCTGCAGAGCCAGAGCACCCAGGTGTCCCAGCCCATCGCCAGCAGCAGTGCCGGGGGCATGATCTCATCAGCCGCCGCCTCGGTGACCTCGTGGTTCAAGGCGTACACCGGGCACCGCTAGCGAGGGACACCGAGCTGTGCAAGGAACCCTCCCCGACAGTGCTGTAGGAAACCTGACATGTTCAGTTAAGTAGTGCCTGGAACAAAGAAAAGGTCGAGAACTTTCGGTTTTTAAACAAGAAAAAAAACAACCCTTTTTATTTACCCAACTGTGATGGTCCCGTTTTGTAAATTAGCTCCATGCTCCTGACAGACTCTGTGATGGCACTTTGTGACTTGGTTCTGTCTGCATTGAGTATCAAAGGACCCAGCGACCTCCAGCTCTACTTCCTGAAGAAGAAACAGATTTTGGAGTATTTGGACCAGGATGGGCACAGAGGAGGCTGCTCAGGGTGTGCTCTGGACAGTGGTGCAAATGCAGTTCCCACTTTCTTAACTCCTTAAAACAGGGTTTTCCTTTGTGTGTGTGTTTTAAATCTGTCTTGCATAATGCAGAAATGCGTATTTCTAAATTTTTTTCATTCAAGACATGGAAATTATGCATTTTTAACATGTTTTCTAATCTCTGTTGCCATATTTTTAATACAAAGAATCAGCATGGGCAGGGAATTCACACAGCAAATTGCTCTTCTTTTAGATGTGGTCGTGAATCTTTTACCCAGTTTTGCCATAGAAAACTGGCTTGTTTCATGCTGTTTCCACTGGTAGGTGTTGTAGAAGTTTCATGTTGTGCTGTCCAAGGCACACAGGCTCTTTGAATACCATACACCAAAGAAACACTGGACGTTCTCTTGGCTAGACCCACCCTCGATGCCGACACAGGATTGTGTTGTTGCAATAATTCCCATCGGCTCCCACACCACGTCGCCACTTCCCAGCGTTAGAAAAACCTCATTTCAAGCCAGTTTGGTGAAGTCACACACTCTCCACACTACAAGTGTTTTTAACCCTGTTCTCTTTTATGTTTATGGTGGCGTTTTTTATTTACTGAATGCCAAGAAATCGATTTAATTTCCGTGGCACAGCTGGCTCGTGAAACCGCGGGAGGTGGGATGCTGACAGGTGAGCTGGTGGTCAAGTGCTCCTCCCCCTCCTCTGCCTTGTGGGATGGAGCACTCATGGATGGGTTTGCTCAGCAAGGCTTCCAACGTGCAGTTTACATTTAGCACTGGGATGTTTCTCCACAGGGTCACCCAAGGTAAGAGCATCCTCCCTTCCCTAGGGGAGGGAGGGTTTCTGCCACTGCCCGTGCCCCACACAGGGGTACCAGCTGGGTATTGTGTCTCCCTGCCCCATCCCTTGTATGGCAGCTCTTTCTCTTTGGCCTTGGGGTTGGGCAGCTGTTGTTGGTAGTTTTTTTTTTTTTTTTTTAAACCAAAGACCCTTAACTCCACATTAGCAACACACACGTTGTTAGATGGCAGCACCATCAATCCTGCTGCTCTCTTGGTCTAATAGTTGGGTTTGTTTTAGGAGAACAGCCCAGGCTCCCTCGACTACTGGAGCCTGATCAGGGCCCAGGGGGTTTGGGCACTGTTGGCTCACGGCACTTTATCACTGACAGCTCTCAGATCCTTTGCAGCTCTGAGCAACCAGCACACACCAGTACTGGATACTGGGCTGATAGCATTCTGCAGCCCCTTCTGGCTCCTTGTTTATTTTGCACTGGACCCTGACATCTAAATACCTTTTTTGTTGTTTTTCTTGTTTTGTTTTTTAATGTAAGGCATTTCAGTCCCCCTTTCGTTGCTGCCTTTGTGCTTCTTGGAGCCCCGAAAGGTCAGGCCATGACTCAGCTTCATACACTGTCACTGACTGAACTTAGGGAAAGAAAATCCAACACAATAACTTTTCTAAGCCATATACTTCCTATCCATGTTTTCCAAAATAATTTATTTGCAGCCATGTCATGTTCTGAGAGTGCACAGGGGCAGGGCGAGGGTGTTGGAACTTGTTCGGGTGGGGCTTTTCATGGGATTTTTTTTGTAACAGAACACAAAAGTTGTGGTGGTTTTTTTAAAAGTGTTTTGCACATGTGTAGCTGAGGAAGAATTGTGTGTGTCCAAACCTTGAGTGCAATCACCAGGATTTGTTTCCCAGGTTGTTCGGGGGGACAGGGGAGGGAGGGCAGGAATATCTGTAATTATAGGGGTTTGAGGACAGCCCACTGAGAGTTTACAGAACACTTTGCGTAGCATGAACGAACACGGGAATTTCAGTTCAGGCCATGACTTTTGGCCGTGATCAGTGACCTGGGGTGGCCCATTTGAACTGCCAAGGACCAACCTGATTTTGGGGGCCCAGCCCTCTGCTGAAAGAAAATCAGGTGCCTTTGAAGGGTCTCGGAGGGGACATCCAGGGGTGGCTTTTCACCTGCGAAAACTCGCGGCCTCTCTGCAACTTCCGAACTGAGATGTAACTGAACACAAATGGTTTGGTTTTTTTTCTAAATTTTATTGTATTATTGCAATAAATCTTTAACAGTAATTTTTTTTTAAAGTTGTATATTTATAACTGTTACTTCTGTGTGGTCTGTTTTTCACCGTGCTGGGCAAAAGTACACAAGAATTTCCAGCCTTGAAAGCATCACAGGGACCAGACCTGTTACAGTGCAATCAGTCGTACAGCGGTGGAATAAGCAATACCCACTCTAAAAAAATACTCTTACATAAAATAACTGCATCTCCATGGGAGCAGGAGGCAGATTCCTGCTCCACACACACACACACATCCCTCTATGTACATGTAAACGGATAAACCTCTCGTGTGAGCCTGGCTTGGGGCTGCTCATGTGCTGGGTGACGTTTGTTTCTGCAGGTGCTGGATTCCTGCTGCATGCAAAGGGAGATGCTCCTTGTTACAAGGTCGTTTCAGGATGCAGGGTGAGTCTTTTTATGGATGTAATTACTGAAGTGAAGCAGTGAGTGCTGAGCACCAGGGATGGGAAAGGCCTGAGCAGGCTCTGCCCACGGGACCTGGTGGCCTGGCAGCCCATGGTTTACAGGCTGCTGAATGATGGGAGGAGAACCAACCCCTCCCACTCAATTTTTTGGGATGTATCTGAGGGGGAGGACTGATGCCCTGTGATTCCTGACTGCTGCACACTCAGGATTGGGAGCAGCAGCCACCTGGGGCTCCTGCACACAGAGCTGGGGCAGTTTGTTGCCTCAGTCACGGCACAGTCATGACCAGGGTCAAAGCCAAGCCTGGCTCTGAGCTCAGCCCTTGCCTATGGAATGCTCAGGTCAGTTCTGCTTTAGCAGGGCCATCAGCAGGAGGTTTTGTTCTCTGTCCACACTGGTTTGTGGCAGGAGAGCAGCCTGGTAATGCCCTGAGTCCTGTCCCTACCCCAGGGTTGCCTGGACCAGCCAAAGGCAGCCTGGGAAGAGGAACAGCCCCAGGTGAGGCTTCAGCACCATTCCCACCATGCAGGAGTGGGACTGAGACAGAGGTTGGTGTTTCAGTGCAGTTTTGTGCAGGTGTGGAATCCCAGAATGGTTTGGGTTGGAAGGGACCTTAAAGGCTATCTCCTTTCAGTCCTTGCCATGGGCAGGGACACCTTCCACTATCCCAGGTTGCTCCAAGCCCTGTCCAACCTGGCCTTGGACACTTCCAGGGATGGAGCAGCCACAGGTCTGGATAACCCTGTGCCAGGGCCTGCCCACCCTTGCTGGGAAGAATTCCTTCCCAATAGCCCATCTAATCCTGCCCTGTCAATGGGAAGCCACTCCCCCTTGTGCTGTCCCTCCAGACCCCTTGTCCCAAGTCCCTCTCCAGCTCTCTTGGAGCCTGTGAAGGAGCCCCTTTAGGCACTGGAAGGGGCTCTCAGGTCTCCCTGAAGCCTTCCCTTCTCCAGGTGAGCATCTCCAGCTCTCCCAGCCTGGCTCCAGAGCAGAGGAGCTCCAGCCCTGGAGCATCTCCATGGCCCTAATGACAGTTCCAGGGGCTGGCACAGGGGCAGAAACTGCAGGAAGTGGCCTGAGCTCCCCTGCAGTATCTCAGCCCCTCATCAGGGAGAGCAGAGACACAGCCAAGGGAAAAGTGCAGGGACGGGGCAAGACTCTAAACACAGCCCCATGGCTTTTTCTGTGGTGTCCATGCCAGTCCCAGAGCTTGATGAAAACTGGAAGCTTATGGACAATGGAAATGTTATTACAACTTCTTTACAGTCATATCTGGAAATTCAGTCCAGACACTCCAACTGCTCCCAGGCAGGGAAGTCAAGCACATGGTGCAGTCCTTCATCCTCAGTTCTGAACACTGAACTTTGTAAATCCAACACTGGATTGTTGTTTTAATTGGCTCTTAGGAAAGAAGAAAGTTCACTGGACCTTGGGTTCTCCCTGAACCACCCATTTTAAAAACAGCAATCTGCACTTTCCTACTTTTCAGGAAAAAGTAGCCTGCAGGCAGCTGGGCACGGCAACACTCAGAACCAGCCCACATCTGGATGCAAAAGCTTGTTCTGCAAAACAATTTTTAACAGCAATGCTGTGCACCAGGGACAGTTCCAGCAAACAATATAATACATGGTGTATAAACCAGCCCACGCTCCCCAGCCAGCCTGGGGGGAGGGCAGTGCTGGGGTACGGTAGACAAGTTGTCCTCCAGATTCACCTGCTCCAAGGAACAAAACAGCTTAATAGTATTATTTTATCCTTGTTTTTCCTCTCATCCAACAAAGGTGACCAAAATCTCACACTCTGTTCCAAAAAAATTACCTCACTGGCCCCTTATCTAATTACAAAATATTTTCCTCTGCTGCTCAATTCCAGGCTCGCAGGGACTTCCCTCGCTGCTGTCAGCCTCAAGTTTTCCAGAGTCTTGGGTGGGGGGCAGGAAAGCAGCTTCTTTCCCCTCTCCCTTCATCAGAATCCCTCTGGAGGCCTTTGATACCGATGGCTTTGGCAGAACACCAGCCTGCCAGTCGCTGTGCAGCTCATCCAGGGCTGGGTGAAGTCTGTGCCCCATTAGGGGATGAAGTCACGGATTAACCAGGGATCCTGCTTTCCCTCTCCCTCTTCCCAGCCGATTCCGAGGCAGCCACACCCTCCTTTCAGCCTCCTGATCTCATTCCTCGTGGCTGTCATCATGTCTGCAGTGCAGGGAGGGAGGGGTGTCTGATGCCCGGGGTGGCAGGAGCAGGTGAAGGCAAAACATAAACCCAGCACAACCCTGAAACCTCCCTGAGCTCATCAAACCCAAACCTGAGGCTGCCAGGGCTCCGTTTTCCTTCTCTCACAGTCAATGGGAAACCCACTCTGTCCTCATGCTCCAGAACCAGGTGAGTCGCTCCATGTGATCCCAGTGCAGGCGAGGAGGAGGAAGGTGGACAGCTCATCCCGGTCCCCACAGCCAGCAGTTTCCCACACCTTGCTGATCCAGTGCCAAGAGGATGAGCCAGGTGCAGGGCCATCCCATCCAGAGCCCCTGCCCTTCCCAGGTGCTCCCTGGGGTCTGCAGGGCTGAGAAAGGCCCAGGACGAGCTCTATGGGAAGGTGGCACCAGCTCTTCTTGCACCAGGTCCGAGATTGTGGCTGCTCCAGCTGGAATGGTGACCACCAGGAGTCCATCCATGCCCTGAGAAGGGGCAAACAGCAACAGCACCAAGTGTGGGGAGAGAAGGGCCCTGGACAGGGCAAAGAAAGAGCTGCCACACTCCCTTTGGCTCCCTGGAAAATGACTGTGGCTCCTCTGACTGCCCCCAGGAGCTGAATGTGGCTGCTGGATTGTCCAGGGTCCATTCCCAGACTTCCAACCCTTCACCATCAGAGGGGTGTAACTGGAGTCTGGATCACAGCATTGCAGGAGGAATGTATGGAGGGAAATACTCCAGTAGATGCCATGCTCAGCTCCCATTCCCAGTTTGAGGAAACTCTTCACCTGACACAAACCTTCACAATTCCCCTGGAAAGCACCAACTTAATCCAAGGAATGAGATGCCAGAGGCTGCAGCAGAGCAGGGCAAAGCACTGCAAGGATTCCTTTTGGAAGGGAAAAATTCCACAGAGAGCAGATGGCAAAGCTTCCAGCACAGCACAGAGCCAAGGCAACTCCACGTTGATCCTACCGGAGCCAAGGTCTGTCCTGGAGCATCCAGGGAACAAGTCAGGTGCCCACATAGAGCCAAGAAGCAGGATGATTGGAAAGTCCCTGTTTTTGCAAGCTTTACACACCTAGCACCAGAATTCCCAACAACAGGAGCCTCTGCTGCACGCAGGGCTGACAGGAAGGAAAAGCTGGAATTTGGGAATGTTACAGCAGGGTGTTCTCCAAGGAATAGAGACTGGGGGGTTTGTTTGTTCCTTTGTTAGCAGGAGGACAGGTTTGCTAGAGGAAGCTCACTGCACATCTGAACTACAGCACAGCACCAAGTTTCTGCCACGTGTTTTACAGCATTTTTATTTTGGGGCAAAAGTCTTACAAGGGAAAGTCTGGTAAGGCAGATCTAGAATGCACATTTTATTTATGTAAAAAAAAAACCAGACAACATGGGTAAGGTAGACAAGAACTTTTTTTATATTCTGACTATACAATAATATTCCTCTCTTTTTTTTTTAATCCACTGCCACGCTACTATAATGGATCTGTTCTACAGTCTAAGTTTCAGGTTGTCCAGTTAAGTTGTCTGCAGCTTCTTTATAAACAAGTTGACCTTTACCTATTTAGAGTTTCTTCTCAGAAACATTCATATATTATACGGAATATACAGATTTTGAAACAAGACACTTAAAAACACACACACCTAAAGCCGCAACACTGGGAGAGCTGCATTGTAGGGGGTTACCTTGTTCAGCCAGCTGTAGACTCTGTATGTACAATTGGTTTTTATAGTGTTATTTACAGAGATGGACTAAAAGCTCTCTTTAATCTAAAAGGTAAAGGCTCTTGTGTTTGAGTATGTGCAGTTTCATAGCCCTGTGGAACAAAAAAAAAAACAATAACCACGACAATTATATACACTGTAAACAGCACAAGGCATGAGAATCTCCTCCAAGCCCAAGACAATCTCGCAGGAAAAGTGTATGTGCACTAATATTCCTCTTCCACTTCGGCTCCCGCTCCTCTGGTTTTCTTATGGATGGCGCGGTTAAAGCTGTGGCAGGCAGGGACCCAGTGATTGTCATGGAGACCCAACTTACAGCCCGGGATGCCCTTCTGGGAGCGGTGGCAGCACATCCAGTAGCCAGGCCCGTAGGGCAGTGCCTGGCAGTAGGGCTTGGGGTGCCACCGGCACAGCGACACGTCCCCCTTCACGTACTTCTTCTTGCACTGCTTGCAGGGGTCCTCGCGGTACCGCGGGTCCCGCACCCAGCGCGAGTCCGACGGCCGGATGTTGTAGTACTCGATGATGAACTTGAAGTAGTAGCACGTGCATTTGAGGGCCACCAGGCTCCTGGTGGGAAGCAAGCCGAAGATCTTCACTATGATGTGGTGAGGCAGGAAGGCCATATACTGCTGGGGCTCCAAAAGCTGCTGGATTTTAAACCTGGTCTCCAGAAAGTCATGTGAGACCTGCCTTTTCAGGCAGGAAGCGTCAAGTACTTGCAAAGCCCCTTCTGTGGGAGGGACAGAGGGGGCTGATGGCTCTGTAGGGACACTGCTTCTGACACATGATCTGCCAGATGCCAAAGCATCCTCATCCTCATTTTGGGCTACTTCTCCTGGCTTCTCTTGGGTGCTTTCCCGTGGTGGCTGTTGCTCCTGAGCAGCAGGCTGCTCATCCTGGAGGAAAAACAGCCTCCCAGGGAGCGAATCCTCACCAGAGCCGGAGAGCTTCTCTTTCCTGCATCCTTTCTCGGTCTTGGTGACAGATATACTGATGCACAGGGGCTCCTTCCTAGCAGGATGCAGGCTCTGCTTTGGGAAAATTACAGGCTCCTTCGACGTACAATCAACGGTCACGTTCTTGCTCTGCAGGGACTCTGGTGGCAGCCTGGCAGGGGTGGGACACGGGGCCAGCAGAGCTCGGGGAGGCTCAACCCGTGTCTCGGCGTCGCTCCTGCTGGCCGCCATCGCCAGCACCGCCTGGGCAAGTCCCGAACTCACATTCCCCATCCGCGTATCCAGCCCTGAAGGAAAAGGCTGCCGAGCAGAGGCACTGCCATCCCACAACTCGGCATCGCCCAGAGGATCACAACGACCCCCAGCCTCCTCCAAGCCATCCCCCTGCGCCAGGCCCCCCGGGACGCCCTTCCCCGCCTCCCCCTCGGGCTGGGTGCTGCTGGCCAGGAGCACCCTGCCCACGTTCCTGCGGAAGCTGTTGTTCCGGGACAGGCTCCCGGCGTCCCGCTCGCTCTGGCGCCGCAGGCACTCCGACTCCAGCTTGGCCACCATGTCCAGCACGCGCACGGGCTCGCCCTGTGCCTCACAGGGGCCCCTCTCCACGTGCACCTCGCACGCCCCGGCTGGGGAAAAAGGGTCGGGGCTGGGAGGGGCCCCCTTGGGCTGAGCGCTCGGCCTCGTGGTGGGAGCAGCCGTGCAGGTTTTAGCACAGTCCACCAGTAACGCACTCGCTCGCTGCTCCAGGAAAGCCACCATCTCTATCACCGACAGGGACCGGCCCGGGAATGCCCCCTCTCCGCTGTCACTCCCGTAGTGCACCGAGCAATGCTCGATGCCACAGGCAAAAGGCTCGGGCTGGGAGCACCTGGCATTGGCCTCCCTCATTCTTTCCAGTTGAATTTTGGCTTTTTTGAGGTCCACCGATTTTTTCCTGCGTTTGGCCGTTCTTCCGTCGATATCCCACGTGCTCTTGATCTTCATGGAGCCCACCCGGCCACCACCGCCGCACTGCTGTGCTGCAAAGAACGCGATCTTCTCCTTGGTGTTGCCAGGTTTCACCACAGCCCACACATCCAGCGGCCCTTCCCCTTCCTCCCCCTGGTGGATTGTCGCAGACAGCGCGTTCTTCTTTTCCCTGGCACTCGGAGTATCCGCCGGACCCTTCCCGCTCATATTGCACATAGTATTTGGATAAATAATCCCCAGAAGCTTCTGAGATGGAGTCCCGAGGGAGGGTTTGGGGAAAACGCTCAGTTTGGTGCAGGAGGTGTATTTTTCTCCTTGTGCTGATCCCTGATGGCCTCGCAGGGAATCCTGGCCGATTTCTGGGGATCGCTCTTTCTTCTGTAACTTGAGATATGGCTTTAAGTGCATACCAGAAACCCTGGAATAACAGAAAGGGGACAAGTTATAGTTCCAAAATATGCCTGCCTGGAATTAGAGAAGATGGCCCAGAGTATACACCAGCCCACACCTCCCAGGGAATCATGTGAGAAAGGAAAAGCAGGAACCAAGGCTGGAATATCCACCCTTGGAGAGAACTTCCATTATAGCAATCTGTTGCAAGGAGAAATCCCGAAGTTTAAGTTCTATCAGCTGTGAAAACACAGCCAGTGGTTCATCCTAGAGTTAGAGTCATCCTTCTGCCCATTCATTCCTCAATCCAGCTGTAAGGTACACGTGGGTTTATCTGGACATCAGCTGCCAGATATCATCATCTTTTCTGCAGATAAAGTATAGTTAAAGTATAGCTGAAAAGGGAAATCAGCAAGTGCAATATATTCATCAGAGATCCCAGTGGATATCTGAATTCCTAATACCACCCAAAATCACAAAATGGTTTGGGTGGGAAGGGACCTTAAAGACCATCTTGTTCCAACTCCCTACCACAGGCAGCAACACCTTCCACTATCCCAGGCTGCTCCAAGCCCTGTCCAACCTGGCCTGGGACACTTCCAGGGATGGGGCAGCCACAGCTTCTCTGGGCAACAAAACTGATCCTTCAGAATACTGGTAATGGTCAATTTGGTGACTTGCCCTGTGTTATCCATCAGATGCCCCACAGAAGCGACAGCACCATCACATCTGGCTGAGGAAACCCACTCTCAAGGACGTGTTTTATGGTGAGGAATTTCAGAGCTGTGAGGCACCCCTTGGGTGCTGCTGACACTGCAGCACCAGCCCCTCAGCTCCTCCATTCCATCACACCTTCCCAGTCCCCTTCCACTCAAAGCTGAGCCACACAGGGTGCAACCATCAGGAGGCTCCAGGCTCTTCTCCCAGGAGTATCACATAAGCATATTACAGAACTAACTGTAGATTATGTTTCCATGGTAATCTTTGAATTGTTCCACTCAAAGGCCTCCTCTTTGAAACAGGGATAATCTGTCCTTGCTAGCAGAGGAGCAGCAGGTTCAGTGCCACATCCATTGTGAGCCGACACAGACACATTCAGGCACTGAGTCGTTCCCCCTGAGACCACCAACAAGACAATTGCTTAAGTATTGCGTTTCTAGCCTAAAAACAGCTTTTAATTAAAAACCTCAAACCATAACATCTACAAAGGCTGACAAATCTACAGCTGATACCATCCAAGTGGAGGAAGCCTCCAGCACCAGGGGCAGCCATGCTACTTAACCACTGCTTTCCCTGGATATTTGGTTCCTCCTCCTGGCCCCAGTGAGAACAAGTGAGGGGCAGGCACAGGGGCTTGGGGGAGACACATCAGAAGGAAGGGCTTAGTTCAGCTTTCTGTGCCCCCTTGCTCCATGCAGGGCTTTGAAGGCCAGAAGCAGACCCTGGAAAGGATGATGCCATCCATGTTCTTTCCCTCTGGATTTTAGTGAGATCATCACCTCGTTCTCACAACCAGACAGTGCCCAAACCATCTGCATCTCACCTACAGATTGGGGGTAAGAGATCTCAGTGTTGCAGAAACACCCACCTAGTTCCTGGGTTAATTCTCTCCCTGTGTGCTAATTCCAGCTCGTTGGAATTGGGTCACCTCCCAATTTAGTCTCCTCTGCAAAACGCGACTGAGCTATTTTGTTTGCCTCTTCACTTGGATGCTACAGGCTAAAATAATCTCATAAAAATAGAACTTCAGGGTGCTGAAACAGATGCATGAAGAGAAAAAGGGGGATCAAGCTGCTGCAGAGTTTGCTCTGGCCTCATTTCCCACGGGGTCTGCCTCATTTTGGTGGTTCTTTAGCAAAGCAGGGTCAGGCCCCCAACGTGCCCCAGGCAAAAGCCCAGCCCAGGAGAGCAGCAGGTGAGGCACTGCAGGAGCTGCTGCTGCAGAAGCAGAGCCTGCAGCCCTCCCTTCCCTTCCAGAAGGACATTCTGGAGCTCTGCTTCCCAAGATTAGAGAGGGAAAAGCTGCGGTGACCGCCCGCCACCGTACCCCGGGGAGAGGAGGTGAATGCAATTAAACCCACGATTTGCATGCTGAAATCTCCTGAGCCAGGAGCAGCAGATCACATTTCATTCATGAGTTTTCATGCCAAGGTGTTTGAAAAATGAGCTGAGCTTGTTTTGTAAGAAGCTTTCTTCAAGAAGTTTTCAGGAATCCTGGAGGACAATCAGCTCAACACCCTTCATTAAGGGAAGCTGCAAATGAAGGTGAGAGTAGGGATTATATGAATAAAAACAGGACCAAACTGGTTACCCCAACAGGCTCTGGGGACATGTTTGGCCAGCAAAGTTGGTTCAGCTGCTCCCAGCTATTTCTGGTCTATGGAGAAAGACAAAGGGTAGAGTTCTGCCTCACCTCTAACAGATTCCTTGTTTAAGGTTATATTTCCTCCTGTGTTTCAGTTAGTCCCTGGCTCAGCCAACAATACCATTTAAGGTTGAAAAGTTATAATTTACATAACAAAATTATGCCTTACTCAGAAGTTTTACTGCCAGAATAATTGCCTCATTTGAATTCAGCATTCAGCTCATCGCACATGTTTTAATGGATCTGGATTTAAAGAAAGTCTTCATCTAATAACTTCAGACAGCTGGAAAGAGCACAGCAAACTCCACCTGACCAGCTGCCACCTGCCCCAGAGTTTTTCCAGCAGCAGGGAAGGGAACATCCAGTTTAAAAGGGATCTTAGCAATGGACCTTACCTGAAGGTGTCCCCTGGGAAAAACGAGCCCCCACCTCACAGGCACTTTGCTGTGGATATTAAGAAGGAACTTTTAGGCAGACATAGCTCCTTCCCTGCACGTCAGCAGCACATTTCATCTCCAGCTCCTAGAATTAGAACAAGGCTTCCCAGCAGAAACTGCTTTGAAGATGAAGCAGAGCCCAGTCCCCACCCACAGACTCCCCTATTTCTGCAACATCTCAGTGCTGGCAAGTGGAGAACTGTGGCAGCTGCAGGTGAGCTTTTAAATATTCAAACCCACCAAAAATAGTTGTTGAAAGGTGAAGTCACTGACAATTCCCTATGAAACTTAATTCCAGAATAATTCTGTTTGCTTTCCTCCACCCTTTAACTTATCAAGCTTTCTAATTTTATCTTTAGAGATGAAGACTCTTCAGAAGTCCACAGAGCAAACATAAAAAGGTTTTCAATCCCAAACGTGCGGTTTTAAATTGCTGATAAGAGAGAATTCTGCCAGCCAGGAGTGATGGGCACTGAAACAACGAGCAGTGCTGCCTTTACACTGTTATTCCTTCCTTAAGCTGATGAAACAAAGGGGCCAGTTTTGCTATTTCTAATCAGCCATGTCTGAAAAACAGGATACTTGCACTGCTGGAGTGGCACTGCTGTTTTCACAAGTCTGACCACAGCTTGTTTCCACTGTGGTTTTATCAAGGCAGTTACTACACACTGTTGATACAGAAATATATTCCTTTATACAAGCACAGGCAGACACACACCCCTCTCATCTTCCCATTTAAGGGAAGGTCCACAACCCACTTGTGGACTCCCCATCCCTAAAGTGTCCAAGGCCAGGTTGGACAGGGCTTGGAGCAACCTGGGATAGTGGAAGGTGTCCCTGCCCGTGGCAGGAGAGTTGGAATGTGATGGTCTTTAAGGTCTCTTTCAACTCCTATCATTCCATAATTCTACTTGCCAAGCTGGCCAGAATCACTTCTGCATCCTTTTGTTACTTATATATGTTCTAAATCACAGCAGACTAAAAAAATAGTATATTTGCTTTAGTGGGAACTCCAGAGTTGGAGATAAAACTGGTAGAGAAGGCTGAGTTTTCACAACTCCTTTGTAAGGTTCACAGAGAACCTCAATGCCCCTCAGGCCAGGGACTCTCATGATGCCCTGGGAAGCCACAAGATTTCCTCTGGCCAGCAAGAACAACAACAACAACAACATTCCCAAGCAGCACATCCACACTGCAAGTTTTCTGGGCAACACACTGGAAGGTTTTATTAAGGCGAAAATTTCCATGAAAACCCCCAAGTTTCCTGTGGATTTCTCCTTGTAAACACTCCACTGCAGTCCACAAAAGCTCCTCATGTTGCTGACTGCACACCCAGTGCCAACTACAACTCTGAAAGAACCCTCAGGACACACTAACACAAGGCAGGAGCCAAAAGGAAAAAAAAAGAAGTAAAAAAAAAAAAAAATCAGCAAGAATAAAATCCCACACCAAGCATAACCCTCTGGCAAGGCATTTCTCCTCCCTGACATCCCAGCTCTCTGTCCACAGAGCTCAGCTCCTCTGTAAGGACACTGACAATTAGCAAGGACCAAGCACTGAGTGTGAGTTATCCATGGTGAACCACTTGTTATTTCTGGAAGGGCTTGGTGGGTCCTTTGGGCTCGATCTGCGGTACCATTTCCATCCCCTCTGCACTGCCAGGGCGAGGCAGAGCAGACAGGGAGCTGCTTCAAAGGCATTCCATGGATTCTGCCGGGGCGGGAAAGTCCCGGCTGAGCAGCAGGGATGGATGGATGGAAGGGGCTGTGCTGCTCACTGGAGCTTGCTCTGGCACGTGGCACATGGCCAGGCTCGGGGAAGGGTGGGGTGGGAAGCACGACGGACACGGGTGCAACTCAGGCAGCTGTGCAGGCATCTGATTTTTGGAAAACCCACTCCCTTGGAGCAGCAGCTACTCCAGACCCACCTCCCAAAGCCTCCAAAATGCCTCCTGCATCTACCAGAGAGCCAGGATTATTATAGGATTTGAAGGCAAACAGAAGGATCACTGTCTGGAACTGCCTGAAGGGAAGTTCTGGCCAGGTGGGGGTTGGTCTCTTCTCCCAGGCACTCAGCAATAGGACAAGGGGGCACGGGGGGCTCAAGCTCTGCCAGGGGAAATTGAAGTTGGAGAGCAGAAAAAACTTCTTTGCAGAGAGAGTGCTCAGGGATTGGAATGGGCTGCCCAGAGAGGGGGTGGATTCCCCATCCCTGGAGGTTTTTCAAGTGAGCTTGGCCGTGGCACTGAGTGCCATGATCTGGTAAAGGGACTGGAGCTGGCCCAAGGGTTGGACTTGATGATCTCGGAGGTCTTTTCCAACCCAATCCATTCTATGATTCTATGTGGCTGCTGAAGGGCAGCTCTCCATCCAAGGGACCAGCCTGGGAGAAGCCGGAACAAGACAAAAACGTGGGCAGAGCTGGCCATAAATAGCTGAGGAGATAAATGCAAAGTAAACCAAACACTGGATCCCCCACTCATTGTTCACCCACATCAGGTGTTCAAATAGGCTGGCTCTGGGGCAGACAACACCCAAACAGAGCTGCACACAGGCTGAAGTGCATCATCTGTCTAGAACTACCTGAAGGGAAGTTCTAGCCAGGTGGGGGTTGGTCTCTTCTTCCAGGGGAAATTGAAGTTGGAGATCAGAAACAAATTCTTTCCAGAGAGAGTGCTGAGGGATTGGAATGGGCTGCCCAGAGAGGGGGTGGATTCCCCATCCCTGGAGGTTTTTCAGCTGAGCTTGGCCGTGGCACTGAGTGCCATGATCTGGTAAAGGGAGTGGAGTTGGCCCAAGGGTTGGACTTGATGATCTGGGAGGTGTTTTCCAACCCAATCCATTCTGTGATTCTGTGATCTCACCATGCAGAGGTTTGGGTGACACAAAGCACACACAACACACACTGCTCCAGCTTGAGGGTTCCCACCCACGAATGTTTTGAACATGTTTTACACTAAACACACATCCCCCCTTCACCACAGAGTCAACTCAGCTACTTTCTATATTTTATCCAGGAAGAAGTGCCATTGCTTTGCCAGGCTTTTGTACAAATGCAGTTACTGTGAAGCAAGTGATGCAGAAGCAGTTCTGGGTTGAGCCTCAGGAAGCTCAAAGCCCTGCTCCCTTCTTCCAAATCACACCAGGGACAGCACAGGGATGACAAAGCAGAAGGGAACAAAATAAATAGAAAGATTTGGTGTTCAAGGTTATAAGCTGCTCCTGAAAAGTGTAGCTCAAAGATGATGGGATGGCACAAGTGCCTGTGGTGGAACAGGCTGAGGTGAGAAGAAATCACAGAAGGACAGCACGAAAAAGACAGGTGGTTTTATAGAACTTCTGCTTAAAACTGCCCAGAGCAGCACAGATGAGTGATATGCCTCCTTCTGAAAATCTTTTACCTCTCTTAATTTCACATTTGTTTTCTGATTTATTACCTGCAATACGACCAAGACCTTTCTTCACATCACAGCACAACGTATTTCTTCCAACAGTTAACGAACCAACACAAAGGGATGCTATTTATAGCCTTCATTTTTGTGCATGTGTAATGAGAACACATGAAAGGTTGTAGAAATTAACCTTGGACCACACCATCAGTAAGAACTCAGCATTCAAAAGGAAGAATAAGCGAAAGTAGATCTGAAGGCAAGTCCTAAGGTTGCTCTTTTGAAACACAAGACTGAAAGGAACTGGCTCATGAAGTCAGATGTGGTGCAGAGGATTTCACTGCAGAGAGATTTCTCCAGGAGTCAAAAGGTGTTTTCATTATTAAGAACAAATCCCAAACAAGAACCAAAGAAACTCCAACGGGATGTGATCCTTTCTCGTGAAGGATACAAGAAGCAGATGCAGGTTTCAAGTCACATCACTTGGAGATTCATAACTTGGGAGATCAAAAAGTCAAGGGATAAACATGAGAAGTGGCGCAGTCACTGCAGAGATATTTAAAAACAAAGAAATAATGAAAAGTTCTTCAGTTTTTGAGAAAGCACTGGGAGAGAAACGAGGCTGGAAGGAAGGGCAGGGCAGAGATTAAGAGTACTCCAAGTGCAACACAAAATACCAAAATTAACTTTGCATCATTTTTAAAGAGGGGTGGTAACTGTGATCGTGAGGGCAAAAGCCCAGGCGTTAATGTGAACAAGAACATTGGCAGGGGGGAGGATTAAAGAGCTTCATAAAAATTGTGAGCATTGGCTCATCTCAGTTTCAGAATCCAAACCAGATAGGCTCACGCACTGCAGGCCAAGAAACAGGATTTATAAACCTCTTGAAAGGCAACAATAAGAGATAATAAACATGTGGCACATTGGAGGGGGCACTGCAGGGGAGAAAGAAGGGAGAATGATTGCAGCCTCTCCAGGGCTGGTGTTCTGACTCCAATATAAAGGTGCTTTGCAAGCAAAGAGGATTAATGTGACACAGAGAAAAAGGGGGAAGAGGGAATACTTCAATATGCCAGACTAACCTCAAGGTTTTCAAAAAAAGTGGGGTTTTCAGACAAATCTACTATATCTTACTCACATGGTCTTCAGAGAGCACAAAGAGATTTAATGGTGAAGACAGATTGGCAGAGGAATGGGAAAACAGACAAAGGAGTTGGCTGAGCAGCAGACAGCCCCAGGTGATGCTGAATAAGAAAATACCAGCCTGGAAACCAAAGACATGCCTCAAGAATCAGCCTGGGGAACATCTGATTTTGTTAGGAATGACCTCAGCACAAACACTGCACCCCCAGAAATGGAGGCAGTTCCAAAAAGCAGAGGCACAAAAAGCTCCAAGGAACAGAAACTGAGGAGGGTTTTGAAATACAGTGAAGCACCAGCACGGAGTTTTGGAAGCAACTAAGGTGACTTGGCCACCATAGAAACAGGTAAGTGGAGGTGACTGTGACACATTTGAGGCAGCAAAGAGAAAACCCACCTGCCACATCTGCCCTGGAGCACAGCAGACAATTTTAGCCAGGACTGAGATGTATCCACACTGAGAACAACCACAGTTGTTACTCAAGAAGCTACTGAGAAAACTTGGGTCATTCAGCACCACAAAACCACAGGTAAGAGTCACAACCCCGTTTTACAGAACACACCAAGAGAGGTAAACCACTGAAAATAAGAAGCGGGAAGAAAAGCAGGAGGAAAATAAAGGAACAGAAACTCAAATGAGCAGGTAAACTCATGAATGTTCAGTCTGGGAATCAAAAGAAGGTTCCTAATTGCAAAGCCAGATCTGTCATCTTCAGTAATGGCTTCATCTATGGGAGGAGAAAGGAGAGATGTAAGAAAAGATGTAAATGTTTTCAGGCTAGACTAAGTTCACAAAAGGGATTGTGAGATCCTGCTTGGGAAAGCAAAGAGCTGGGTGACCCAGGAAGTCTTTTCCAGCACTAAATTACCATGAGACTAACATAGCAAGTATATGCTGTCTGCACAACCACAAAGAACAAAGGTTAAAAGTTTGCTTTAAACCCACACAGCTTTTGGAAACCGAAAAGCTGGCGCTCTTCCTCCAGACTGAGGAAGTTTAGGAGTCTTGCTTTCAGAAAAGGAAGAAAAAAAAGAAGATCCATATACTGTGAAGTAGCCTGAACTCAAACAAACCGGCATGTTCCTGCATTTGCATGAGGACAAGTTGTTCTGCACCGTGTGCCTATAACGAGACCCAGTGAGAGGCGTTCACTTAATTGTCACATAAGCACAAGTGTTTGAAATCAATCGTGCATTTCTTCTTAATAAGAGACACAGGAGAGTGAGCAATGCAAAATCTGAGCTTAAACTAATCTAATTACTTACTCCATAGTAAGACAAACCACAACAATGAGTGCCAGCATTCCCACTTGCTCTAAGCTGACTGCATGTTTCAAAGCCTACTCTGACGAGCCATTCGCCAATTAAGTCTTACTTCAAAGTCATGTTCCCAAACTGATTTACAGCTGTTGCTAAAAAACCCAAGGATTTCTCCAAGCTCACCACCAGCTGTAGGGAATCTGTAGTTGTCATTATCAAATAAAAATGTCACAGCACATTTCTGCCCTGAAGTCACTATAACATTTCACTTAAATGCCAACAAAAGTGAGAGTTTAGATGGAAAATGTGAGTGACAAGACAACAGGAGAGCAAGGAGAAGGCCCAGGCAGGGTGAATGCTCAGCTGCAGGCAGGCAGCCAGTCTGTCCATACCGTTTGACTTGGTGGAAGGTGGAGGATGTGGCGTTCAGCGGTTCCCTGTGGAGACCAGCTCTGCAGGAACTCTTCATGGTAACTACCTCTTCCAGCTAAGGCACAGTCACAGCCAGTCCATCCTGGGTCACACCCAGGGCTGCCCCATCAGCTCTCCTGGCCCCACACAGAGCTTCACTGTGTCTCTGCCACCTAAAAACTGAACAAACAGAAGAACATGTTTAAGGAGCAGCAGCTGAGGCACAGATGATCCAGGCACAGACTTCCCCATGAGACAAAAAATAACATATATGCACACACAGACATAAAAGATACATATTTATATATATAAAAGAACTTAACATCATCATGCCATTACTGCAGCTGAAGTTTCTGAAGCACAATGAACACAAGAGCCTGTCTGCACACACAACACTCTGACACCTTATATACAGCTGCAACACCACCTTGGCACCTCCCACGGAACACGCCGTCCCCCCAGCTCCCTGTAAACAGGACACACAGGATCCTTGTGCTTGTTAGCACTGCAGCAGCACTGGGAGGGGAATAGCTGCTGGCAGTGAGATTTGATGCTGCCAGGAGTTACGTTAGTGCTCTAATCAAAATAACGCCGTGGATTCCAGAAAGGACAAAAAACATGTCACCACACAGCCTCCCATCCCAGCCCTGTGAAAACTGCCCTGTCTTTGCATCACATGCTGATAAGGCTGATTATTCCAAACCCAAAACTGTTCTACAGTATCTGTTGTTCTCCCTGCCTTCTGCACCTTGTCCTTGGAGCAGATGCTCTCACTGGCACCGTAACGGACTCTGATGGTGAAAGAACAACAACTTGGGAGCTGGAGCAGGAGAGGGAAGAGTGACACAGCAAAGAGCCCTGGAAAGCCTCAGCCACTCCAGCCTGTGCTGCCAGCAGATTGTTTTAGAGCCCATTTGCTTCCTCTCCAGAGGAGCACGCACTGATAAAGGAATGCCTTTAATGGAGGATGATGGACACAGAGCTGTGTCCCCAGGGAGCTGGGATTTACTGCAGCAGGTTGTTCCCTCCTTTCCAGCAGCTCTGCCCAGTGTTCCCACTGCTGCCCAGTTCTGCTTCTGCAGGGATGGAGCCTCTCACATCCCCCCTTCCCATCACCTCCCACACAGAGGAGCCCCAACCCACACACAGCTCAGCTCTCCAGGGCTTGACCAGTGTGGTTACAACTCAGTGTTCCCACTGCACCCTCCTGGCCTGCAAAAACTGCTCTTGGTAGCCACACTCACTGAGAAAGTGGTGAAGGGTGAACTTTCCAGGCAGGACAAACAGAAGCTGGTTTAGATCCATCTGACCTGAATTCCACCATGGCAACTTCATGATGGGTCTACTGGTGGTGAATGAGAGGTTAATCATTTGCCTACATTTGAGTAGCAGGAGCCTAAAATAATATATAAAATATAATATAAACACATTCCAGTGTTCATGAAGAAAGCTCTGCTGAGCTCTACACAAGGCTAAGAAATGTGTGGGGTGGAGAAGACAGAGGCATTGCCCTGGCAGAGCAGGGGGATGAGAGCACATCCTCAGCCCCAGGAATTCAGGAATACCAGGAGTCAGAGTGCCATGAGCAGCAGAAATCAAAGCCTTGAAGTTAAATATCATTTTCATTACACTACTCAGAGTCTGTAACAAAGACCTACCTCTATGAGTGAAACCCAGGCACAAAAAATCAGCTGTTTCTGATGTTTTGTGGGCTGTAAAATATATATTCACAAATAGTAGTTCATAAAGGGGAAAAAAAGCACGTGCCCAGTGCTTTAGGAAAATCAAAGTTAAACACAAAATCGTTACTTTCCCATGAACCATCAGCAAGAGGCACTGAAATCCTGACTTTCCTCCAAGCTTTTGTCTGGCTTTCCTTCTGGCTTTACTGACACCAGCATTTCAGACTCAGCAGGAACTGTATCCCAAAAACATGATTATATCCACACCCAAATAAACCCAACCACACCATTTCAGGAATGCCACTCACTTTTTCAAGAGCTAAAACCCCCTCCCATGTATCCCTGGTTAGAAACACCACGTTTTGTGCTAGTCCTACTCCTCTGGAGACCAACTGAGAAGGAGAATATAAAAAAAAGCTTTGAAAACCCAAAGATATCTTGTTTGCAGTGAAGAGCTTGAGAAGCAAAACCATGAAGAGAAAGAGAAGTGGTTCAGGTGAGGAGCAGCCACAACCCTGAGCCACACTCAGGCATCATAAAATGGGATGTCACATATTTAGGAAGGGACCGGTACCTACCAGAGGGAAGCAAAAGCTGGCAAAATAGACAGAGCCAAGCTGAGATGGGCCCTGCAGCACAGCTCCATACAAAGCATGCTTTTTCCCCCTCCTCTATAGCTGCTGGGCTATAGAAAAGAGCTGAAATACACTATTAATGCCAGCAAGCTCCTGACAAATTCCTACTGTGTGAAGAGGAAAAAGCTGTGCTTGTGAATTAAAAAAAAAAGGAGAAAAAGAAAAAAAAATTCAGCATCCAAGCTGGCAGGGATACTTACTGCCTTTTAATGACCACTGTGTTTCTGCACCAAGGCTGATCTTTAGCTGTAGGTGCTTCGGCTGATTTGTTAAGTTTTGCACAGAGAAAAAACTGAAATCCAGATGCACAGAGAAACAGAACAGGAGAGGAAGTTAAAAACCTAATTGTGTTGCTCTCCCTTTCTGAAACCACCCCCAAACATATGCCTTCATGCACAAGATGTGGGAAGGACTCTGATTTTGGCAGCAGGAAAACATCACATCCTCCAGCAGTTCTGTCCCACAAAATTCCCTGTCTTATCAGCAGGTTTGAATGTTGCTGCAGCTCAGGAAAACAACTGGATTAACTCAGGCAGAGTGGATGAAGGGAGGGTCAAGGTCTCTTCAGCTGTGCAGCAACTCACTGCAGGTCTGGGTATTTTGAACTGAAGCTTTACTGAGTGTGGTTTGGCCGTAGCAACAGTAACTGCTCAACAAAGGAGTTCAAAGGGTGGGCACATCCTCTCAGAAAATTCACTTTCTACAAAGGAGGCCTCAGGACTGGATCTGAGCAGCAATCACCACCCTGTTAGTAAAAACATGGATTAAAACACATCTGCCCACCCCACCTCAGCCTTGGGGTGCTCCACAGGGATGTCACACTGGCTCAGCTGGGCAGAGAGCATCAGCATGCTCAGGATGCAGGAGAAAGCAGCAGCAAGTATTGCAGAGGGGAACTCAGAGGTGTTAATACCAAAAAAACCAGTCATTATGATAGAAAAGAAATGTATAAAATTAGTATAATAAAGACATGGGGTTTTGTTTTCTTGCAGGAACAGAGTTCCATGTCCATTTTCCCACCACTGAGCTCAAGTTTGGTTGTTACATGATACTTGTCTCTAAGACAACTTGTTCACCAGACATGCAATTCTGCTGTTTCCCAGCCTAGGCATCCCTCCCTCCCTTCCTCTCAAACACCACCAGGACACCTATAACAGCACCAGAATCTCCTAAGCAAGAAGCTCTGGCAGAAAGCTTTCCCTAGTCCCAACATTCCCGCTGGGAATGATCCACATCAGCTCCCAGACTAGGCTGGACAGTGAGATGATACACCAAGTGAACTCAGCCTCTTAAGACACCTACAGGAACACAACCCTTCGTTTTTAACCATCCTTCATGGAATATCTACCTATTTAAAACACCTCAAAGAACTGCTTTTTGACACTAAAGGAGCCACCACAGACATCATGTGCCTTGTGAAACCTTCTGTGCTCATCACTGTTTGATGGTCAAAAAGGATAATGTTGCACAGATCTGATGTTATCTAAACCAAATAAAGCTGCCACAGGGGCTCCAGCTGGAATAAATGTAGGGGAGCTTCCTGTGTCTACTCACACCCCAAAACCAGCTGATACCACACCAGGAACCAGAGCTGGCAAAGCAGCACGACCTTGTTACCACTGCCCTCAGCTCATTTCCCACCAAACTCACTCCAGCCCTTCCTCATCCCCACCAGGCTCCCATCCATACTCTGAACACCTTGGGATCACACCAGGCAGAGCAGCTTTTTAACTGAAAGCTGAAGATTCCCACATAAGGGGAGTCAGTGGAGGGCCACAAAGATGATTTGGGGTCTGGAGCATCTCTCATATGACCAAAGACTTGGGAGCTTGAACTAAATTATTTAGTCTGGAGAAGACTGAGAGGGAACCTCATCAATGCACATAAATATCTAAAGCTGGGTGTCAGAGGATGGTGCCAGGCTCTTTCCAGTGGTTCCCACTGGCAGGACAAGGAACAGTGGCCACAAAATAAAACACAAGAAGTTCCACCTCAACATGAGGAAGAAATTCTTCACCTTGAGGGTGGCAGAACACTGGACCAGGCTGCCCAGGGAGGTTGTGGATTTTCCCCCTCTGGAGACATTGCAAACCCAGCTGGACACATTCCTGTGTAACCTGCTCTAGGTGATCCTGCCTTGTGGACTGGATCATCTCCAGAGGTCCCTTCCAACCCTCACAATTCTGTGATTCTAAATCTGAGTTTGGGCATCCATGTCAGCAGGAACAAACACACGAGTGTTCCAAAACACTGTGCAGCCCCATGGCTGTTCCAGTCACTGTAATTCCTGCCCTGCTGGGGGGGGTCTCATAGAATCATAGAATGGATTGGGTTGGAAAAGCCCTCCGAGATCATCAAGTCCAACACTTGGTCCAACTCCAGTCCCTTTACCAGATCATGGCACTCAGTGCCACGGCCAAGCTCAGTTGAAAACCCTCCAGGGATGGTGAATCCAGCCCCTCTCCTCCTCCCAGCCCTCTCACACTTTATATAGCACTGCTTTCCCATGGGATTTCTCCCCTGAAGCCGCTCAGGGAGCTGAGCTATGAGAGAATTAACCCTGAAATGTTCAGCTCCCTGACCTGGCCGTCACTCACAAGCCCAGTAGGACAAAGTTCTCACAACTCAGACTGGACTCAACCCACTCCAATCCACACCTGGAATCGTGCTGGAAGAAGTGCCTGCCACAAAGTGGTTTTTAGCTTTTTTAAAGTCCCTCCTGAATGCACAGTGGGCAAACCCCAGAGCGTTTGGGAAGCAGGAAATGAGCATGTAGGGCTCCAAGGCAACACTGACTCTCCACTGCTGTCAGACAGTGCTACTGCCTGCACTGATAAGCATATGAAGTGCTTATTCTAATGAAGCACTACAGGGAGAACCTGTCTTCCTTCCAAGATCATGTCAATAAAGAATGAAAGGCTTCACACTGGTAGCAAAGCTGCTTTCTCTCTAGGTGGGGTGAGTGTTGGAAGGACTGAGTTGTCCCCTCGAAAGGAAACTCTCAGAAGGGAAAAAGAAAATGAAGGCAAGACAAGCTCTGCTGCACACTCTCAACAGTGTATTTTTGGAGAAAAAATAATATTACAAGTGTTTCCCTTGTTCAGCTATTCCTGAAAGGTTTCAGCTGTCTTGCACAATAATCTGGGTAAGGACATCACCCCTTGCTCAATGGGGAAGAAGTTCAGAACTGGCTCATTAGATTTGTCCTGCCTGATCCAAGAGGAAAACAAACCCAGCAAATCCCCCCCTGGGCACAAACACTCACTGGACACAGCACACTGGAGGCCACGTCTGGATTCTTTAGGGTATAAAACCAGGCTTGTTCTGCCATGCAGAGCCTGCATTCAGGAGAGCTCAGCTGAAAGGCCACTTTCTTGGGGGGAGAGGAAGGAGAAAGCTTCCAGAAGCATTCCTATTATAGAAGCAACAGAGCTGCTTCCAAAAATAGTAGAGCAGCACTCCCAGAGCTCTGGAGACGTCGTGCCCTGGTTCTGTAAGGCTGAGGGCTCCCTGCATTGCTCCTGGACATGCAGAGATGGGTAGAAAGGACTGCAAGATGCAGAGCTGATGTGAAAAGGGAGTTTGAGGACAAACACCAGAGACAGAAACCCAGACAGCCTGTAAGGAAGAGATCAGCTTGAGCACCAGCAGAGCCAACCCATCCCACTTTAGGGAAAGCCAGTTAAAACCAGCAAGGAGAATCCCATCTTTTTCAAGAACACAACATTAGCTTGCTCAAAAAGCTCCTGATAATTATTATTGCAACAACACTGACGTGGCTGATGAGGATTGTCACCAGCCATTTCATCACCCTGCCTGGCCTGTGGGTGTCAGGGAGCCTGCCTGGCTGGAGAGCTGCCCTGGGCTCCTCTTGGCACGTGGTGGCTGGATTTGTTTGTGCTGTGACAGCTCACACTGACCATCCCATGGCCTTCCTGACAGGAATTCCTCACTGGTGCACCCAGAATAGTTTGTTAGGGATGATCCAGCAGCATTGGCAGAATGACCCACTCTAATTCCCAAAGTTTTCGTTGCCTGTTTCATGGCAGCTCCTGTAGCAAAGTGGGAATAAAATCACCTGCAAAACTCCTCTGATTCCAAGTGTATTCTTGCATCAGGACTGGCCCTTTTATTGACAAAGGAAAATGTCACCAGGAAAGCAAAAATATCACACTGAACACTATATAGGCAAGTTTAGTGTCCAGTTCTAATTCCTCCTCTTGTATCTCTATCCACAGTTCTAATTCCTCCTCTTGTATCTCTATCTACAGTTCTAATTCCTTCTCTTGTATCTCTCCATGGGGTATGAAATGATCTAAAACAGAAGAACAAAACTTTTAAATATCCAGTAAATAAATAAATACAGTTCCTTCCTCGGAACTCTACTAATAAGGGAAACCCCCCCAGCAGGTGACTCAATGATAAGCACTAAATTCATCAGCTTTACAACTCAATTTACTGAATTAAATGTGGGTTTAGCAGTTTTAGTGGCTCTAACTGGTTTGGCCCAGCCTTTGGGCTGACATTTCTCCTTTCAGAGATCACCCCGTATCTCCTGACCCCAGACCTACACAGTTCAGCAGAATAAGAGGTAATAAATAAATTTTTATTTACTTCTGTGGAATCACACCCTTTAACCAAAAGGTTGTGGTGGATTTCTGTGTCCTGTACCACTGTGGATACCTTTCAACAAAGTCACCAAAAAAAACCCCAAAAAAACCCCAAACCAAACTAACGAAACCTCCCACAACCACCACTCAAAAAACAACCCCTCAAAAAACCTCCAATGAAACCAAATCCACACACACACACACACAAAAAACTCAAAGCAGAATGAGTTTTGTCCACAAAGATTCATCCTGCAGGGTTGGGAGGTTACAATGTTCAGGAGGCATCTCTAAAGCACTCAAATTTTTCCTAAGAGTCTCTAAAACCAAATTCACATACACCAGATTAAATACAACAGTACCCAAAAAAGGGGTTTAGAAGCAACTGTGCCATCAGCTGCAAATATTTGGATAGGCTGGATAAAGCCTTGAGCAACCTGGTCTAGTGGGAGATGTTCCTGCACATGGCAGGGGGTTGGGACTACATGATTTTTAAGGTCCATTCTATGATTTCTGTCTTTCAAAATGCCCAATTTTTTCTATCATATTCCTGAATTCACCCTGTTCTCACATAGGAGAATTTTCCAATTTTTGCAGCAGTGTCTCATGATTTGTCACAAAATAATAAATCCCTCTCAATTTCTGTTTAAATAGGGCACTGCTGGTGCCTCAATGTCACACCTTCCCAGAAAACCACCTTTCACTTTGCAAGGACAAGGTAAAAATGCTGAACTCTGAAGTTGCAAATTTACACCTCAGCAGTTTACCAAAAAAAAAAAATCTGCTCTGCAAACTTGGGAAAACAGTTATCCCCTAAGTATACCCAACTTCAGGATGTATTCCATGCAAAAAGAAGCTCAAACTATTTCTCACAGAACATTTTAGAACCAAGTGCCTCGTTCCATCTGCTGAGGACAGCAAAATTCCAACAGAACAGACTCCTTAGGAGCATCTAAAAACAACCCACCCACAAACAAACAAACAAACAAACACACACCACCACCCACACCCCCTGGACAAGCTTTGGATTCACTGGGCTTTCCAGCTGTATCTCAGAAAACAAAACAAAAATCCCCTAAAAAACAGGTTACAACTTAAAACAAAATAAAAAATAAAGATCACTAATTAGTGTCAGGTTCTAACAGGGCCTCTGCAGGAGGTCAGGGCTGCCCCAGACCCTTTCCTGGTGGTTCCACCATAGGACATGGCTGAGCCCATCAGTGAAACAACTGGTGCCACTGGGAAAACTTATTTAAGAAAGGGTAAAAAACACCTGATAGAGAGAGGATGGGGAAAAACCCCACCGAGGTCAGAGAAGGACAGGGGATGCTCTATGGCAGAGCAGTGAAATGGGAGAGAAAAGACAGTGGTTTCATGTTTGTTTCTTGCTCTTATTTTAATCATCAATAAGTTTCTGTTTGCTTGTTTTCCTACAAGTGTAATCAGTCATCTGCTGAACTTTATAGTGACCTTTAAGCTCTCTTGGCAGCCTTTCCATGACATGTCTGATTTTAGCCCCTGGAAGGCAACAAACTTCCCTGGACAGCCCTTGAGGTGGGTGTCTGTCCCACTGCAGACGCTCAGCACTTCTGCTGGGTCATCCTGTCTGGCATTACTCATGTCAAGTCTTCAGGAGGGACAGAACATTCCTCCCTGGATGCAGAGTGCCCAGTTTCCAGCCTTCCTCTGTTCTGGCTTCCTGGGAGACACTCCATGATCCTTGTGTGTCCCTTCCAACTTAGAATAGTCTGTGATTCTGTGATTCTAAACAGTGCAGTTCCCACCCCCAAAAAAACATCAAATCAGGCACACTGGCCTGAAAGAGATTGAGGGGCTGGAGCGGGGCCAGGGAAGAGCAACGAGGCTGGAGAAGGGAGTGGAGCACAAGTGGTGTGGGGAGAGGCTGAGGGAGCTGGGGGTGTTTGTGCTGGAGAAGAGGAGGCTCAGAGGTGACCTCAGCACTGTCTGGAAGTGCCTGAAGGGAAGCTGTGGCCAGGTGGGGGTTGGTCTCTTCTCCCAGGCACTCAGCAATAGGACAAGGGGGCACGGGGGGCTCAAGCTCTGCCAGGGGAAATTGAAGCTGGAGAGCAGAAAAAACTTCTTTGCAGAGAGTGCTGAGGCATTGGAATGGGCTGCCCAGAGAGGGGGTGGATTCCCCATCCCTGGAGGTTTTTAAGGTGAGCTTGGCCGTGGCACTGAGTGCCATGATCTGGTAAAGGGACTGGAGTTGGCCCAAGGGTTGGACTTGATGATCTCGGAGGTCTCTTCCAACCCAACTGATTCTCTGATTCTGTGTACAGAGTAGCAGGAACAGGATCAGGGAGGGCACAGGGCACTGGTGGCCACACAAAGGCAGGTGGATGATCCCCACACAGCATCAGGGGCAGAGGGTATTTCTCACCACTCAACTGCTTTGCAGCTTGTAAAAACCCCATAAAACCTGCCCAAAGGGACCAGCAAGGCCTTGGAACACCCAAAGCACAGGAGTGTGACACGCTGTGGCCACAAAGCAGGCAGAGGACACGCTGCAAATCCTTCCCTGCCAAAGCACCACCTGGTTTTACACAAATTCTTAAAAGAATAACACACACAGAGAACATCTGCTGAGCTAACTCAGCCACAGATAAGCTCAGGGATTTTTGACTGGTAAACTGTAGTAGAGACAAAGATTAAACACAATATCCTTGTGCATGATTTTCTCAAAAGGCTCTTTAAAATCTGAGCTAATTTGGAAACCTACCAATTCTGTGGATCTTTAAAAATAGAGTCCTCAAAAAAAAGATAAAAGATTTTTTTTCCATTAATAACTCAGAGTTATTGAAGTAAAAATTAGTTTTGATATTTTCAGAGCTTTGCAGTCCATACACCTAGCAACTAACACAATTAAATTTTCAGAAATTCCACACATAGCACGAATTCCACTGTTAATTCATTCCTGAAAGAAAAAAGGAAGGCCCAAAAATAGCACTAAAATTTCAGTACAGGACACCTTCAGCAAACCCAAGTGTCTTGTGAAATGTGACAACTTTTGCTGCAAATCTTTCCCTTTTCATATTTCATCTTCAAAATTCAGTGGCACAGACCTACAACAGGAGTCCAGAAAATTCTGGTGCAATTCTTTCCAGGTCAGTGGCCACTTGGGAAGTATGAACTTTTCTAGAAACATCAGATTCAGGTTTGTTTCACAAGACTTGAAACCTGTTAATGCAAAACAATAAAAAACAGAATCCCAGAACAGTTTGGGTTAGAAGGGACCTTAAAGATCATCCAGTTCCGCCCCCTGCCAGGGGCAGGGACACCTTTTACTAGACCAGGTTTCTCCAAATTCCATCCAGCCTGGCCTGGGACACTTCCAGGGATGGGACAGCCACAGATTCTCTGCCCAACCTGTGCCAGAATCCCACTGCCCTCACAGGGAAGAATGTCTTCCTAAGATCTAATTAAACCTCTCCTCCTATGTTAGAGCTGTTCCCCCTTGTCCCATCACTATCTGCTCATGTAAAAAGTCACTCTTGCTCTTTTTAATAAGCCCCCTTTAGGCACTGGAAGGGGCTCTCAGGTCTCCCTGGAGCCTTCTCTTCTCCAGGTGAGCCCCCCCAGCTCTCCCAGCCTGGCTCCAGAGCAGAGGGATCCAGTCCTTGGAACATTTCCATGGCCTCCTCTGGACTTGCTCTAACAGGTCTAAAAACAGCTTTATAATCAAGACAGAAAAGGAAAAAATGTAAGTACTGCTGCCTAACCCACTATCCCCCCTGCTCCCTCCAGTACAATCAATATTCTCAGGGAAAATAAGAATAAAACCCACCAAACCACTCAGAAGTGAAGCAGAAAAGGCAGCACCCACAACTGTGGTTTGAAATGGATGGTTGGAGTGAAGCAGCTTTGGAGCTGGGATTGTTGCTGCATTGTGGGAACACTCAGCATGTTTTCCCAGTGGGAGCACACCTTGGAGAAGGACATTCCCTGACAAATCCAACGTGCCAGCTCCAGAGCTCTGCTCATCACACTGGCTTTCAACCACCAATTCTCTCCAGCTGAAGCTGGATAGCCCAAAAACTAAATTACCAGAGCAATCACCAAGCTTGATCCCTCACCATCTGACATCTCTCACTAATTCTCCACGAGCTTACAGGAAATAATTTCAAACAGCTCCCTCAAGAAAATAAGTTTCAAGCCATAGTTTTTCCATTCTGAGCCATCCCTGCACTATTTCATAGCTCTGATAATTGTACCACTGACTAAACTCCAACTGGGAATAGCTGTTTTTATCATCACTATTAAAAACAGTCCCTCACACTGCTTGGAATCTGGAAACTCAGTGGAGCTGCATCCCACCCTTCAGCTTCTCAGAACACCACAGAGCAATGAAACTTTGTGCTGAAACCAGAGGATCCCTCTGCTGAACAACAACTGTAATTTCTGGGTAATTAGAACTGCTTCTTAAGCAAACCATGGAGGTTTGGTTATTGACTTTAGAGGGGCAAGTGGCACCAGAGCTCTGAAAGTCAAAGTGAATTTACAGTTTTCTATACTGGGCTGGGAAAGCTGAGTTACTTTTAGAACTGTAGCAGTGACGTGCATGTTAAAAAGCCTCACATATTCACTCAGTTTAGTAGTTTTTATGCTTTTTTTTTAAAAAAAAAGCAAGGAGATCACCTGCAGTTTTCCTTTCCTAAAAGCACATTATCTTGATTTTCACACCTTAGCCACAAGAGTGACTGACAGCTCTCAGAGAATTAGCAAGATGCAGAAAAACAAGAGTTGAAAGAAGAGTGGGTTTAAAAAAACAGCTTTTAATTATCTGAAGGTACCGTTGCCAAGTAGACAGCAAAGGAGCTGTGCATCACATACAGCTGGGAAAATTCCCCCAGGTTTAATTCACAGTCAATTACAGTGGATTAACCTATTAGGAAGAACAAAATTTATTTTTTTTAGTGGATGCAAGTTTCAACAACTTGAAAAATCATTGCCACCGGTACTTTGATAGGCAGGATCTACAATCTGTTCTATCACACTTCCAGTCATCACAGCCCATTAACACACCCTGGAAGCAACTTCTCCCTCCTTTTTAATGCATCTCCTGTCATTATTTCCTCCTCAGGGAACTGCATCCCTCTTGGCTCCCCACTTGGAGTATCATTTCATACATCAGTGTTGTTTTTACTGTTGTTAAAGAACAGCATCAAACACCTTCAAACTTTTACACACACCTTTGCACACACATATAATGTCCACATCTGCCTCTGAGGAAGGGATTTGTCCCACAGAAAAGCACTGCAGCACCGAAAATCAGCTTTCCAGGATCCCTGTGCTCAATCCTGGGTGTGCCTACTTTTGTTTGGTATCAAGTTCCTCCTGCTGGCTCCGCTGCAAGAGCAAACTACAGGGATAGTTCACTTTTTCCCCACCTCCAAAACCATCTGTTCCTTTTCTAAGTTCTCCAGACTTCCTTCCCCTTGACCCTATCACAAAGCCCCTCTTTTCAGCAAGGCTGCCTTCTTGGTAGTCCATCACCATTATCTCCTTGTTCTGCAGAGCAGTTTGAATCACTGGATCCTGCAGAGCTTCCAGTCCTTTCAGCTCAAGGCCAGGATCTGAATTCAAGCATCCTGATTTACAGACAGGGTTGTTAAAACTCCTTCCCTGCCTCTTTTTTAACACTCCCCAGCTTCCTGTGCTGGGAGGCAACCAAACTGCCATAAGAAATGCCAGTTTCTGTTGAATATCCACAATCCCTCTGACACTGAACATTTAAAACAATTATGTTACACCCAAACCTCGCACTGTAACAGCTTTTATCCCACAAAATGCAGAGATGAGCAGAATTACTTCAGCAAGAAGGAGCTTGAGTTGGTTATTTGCTGAATCTCACAGCATTTCAAGGCAACATTCAGGCTTGGCACGACCCACCATCCTCTCAAACACACAGCACAGTGTCACCCCTCAAAACCCCACTGTTCAACCTAAAGGCACTTTCTTTTTTTCCTCTCCTTTTTTTTTTAATTTAAGGGTGCCTCAGCTGCTAACTGAAAAGTGGGAATGCTTCATTTAGCACACACACTTGTTAAACTGCTCACAGCATGCAAATAAAACACTGCATTGTGCAAAAGTCATTCAGCCTCCCCATCCGTAGATATGAGCAATGGAACCGCCGCCAGGAAAGAGAAACTTGGAACAACACGCAAATATTTCAGTCCCTTATTCCCAATATTCACATCCCAGGCTAAAGCCCACAGCCCTGTCATGCTGAGGGGTGACCATGCTAAGAATCTCCTCCATGCAATGGGTGGGAAAACAACCATTATCTGTCTTGCCCCGGGACTGCACCCTTTTATTTGTAGTTATTACTGCAAACTGCTTTTTTTCCAGACAATGGCTGTGTTATTATAGGTACCTTCATGCCGTGCCAAAGCACATACACACAGCAATTCAGAACAATCAGCCTTGTTTTCATGGGAGCAAAGGTTGCAGCCAAATGAAATGGGTGGAGATCACATTAAACAATCTTGGAATCTGCTAATAGGATATAGGAAAATGTGACCATAATGCAGATGCGGAGTTCCCCTTTCACCTTCCAATGTTATGGATAAAATAAAAGCTTTGGAAAACCAATTAAACTGTTTGAACAACATTAAGCAAGTTCAAGTGCTCTCAGGGTGCTTACAAGACCACTGAGAAGTTCTTTAAAACTAAAACAAAGAAATGTCCTTTCAAAGGTCTGAAACCAGAGAGCCTTTCCCCACCCTAGAACACCACCTGTTTTAAAAGATACAGGACACCTGTGAGTCATCTGCTTCTCCAAGGTAAAGAGAAGCTCATCAAGACAACTGTTCCTGTGTTAAAGGCATGATCAGCCCCTTCTTTCAGCGGGGAATTTTCATCGTGAGGCACCTTGCTTGGTCAGCTGTAACCTGCATTCCCCTTGTTTGCTTCTGAGATGTGCATTACTCAGCTTTCTCCTCCACAAATCTGATTGTGCCTCTGCGTGATCGTACACTGAAGTCATGTCCTTGAGTGTGTGACATCAGTCTGTTGCCATGGCAATGTACAGGGCAGTCCAAAATTCAGTCTTATGGCATCACTGCGGGATCAGACAGCGGAACAAGCCAACGCCTGAGAGCTGGTTAATGCAGCACAACAGCCAAGACATCTCAAGCTAAATGTTAAAGTGTAACTCCCCTCTGTCACAATATTCCTTATAAAGATGGCTGGAAGCCTCAAGAAAGATGATCCAGAAGGTCACTGAAGACAAACAGACGAGCCATGGTGCATCACTAAAGAAGGGCAATATGTTTCCAAGGATGGCCACCAAGTATGAGGAAAGCTTAGTTCAGCTCTCTGAATAGAAACCACCATCTGTTCCTAAGGCAACACCAGACCTGCCTACGGGGATCGTTCACAGAGAAACAGGGATGGCCCCTCGGCACTCCCGGATCAAGGGCTGGGTTGCACAGTTTGTCTGGAAATCAGAGCCTGGAGCAGCACAGCACTGTCAGCCCTTTCAAAGGGACAGTATTACATAAGACACAGTTCTTCAAATTCGAGCTGTGAAGCAAAGATCATCATTAACCCAACCTGTAACAAAGCCATGTAGTTAAAAAAGGGTGGTACCTTCCAAGAGTTGTTATTCCATGTAGGGTTAGACATTACAGTTCTGGAGGTTCCTTGCACACTCACGAGAATGGCATTTCTGAAGAGCAAAAGGGAAGGAAAAAGGAAATTAGTGACACAGTAACGGTGTTACAACCACCAACCAGCTCTTAAAACCCAAAAGATCTGAAAAGATCTGCTCTGTCTGGAGCCAAGGGCAGGCAGGAACAACAACTCAAGTCAGCACCCCCAGTTCAAGGTCTTCAGTGCTGACTGACCTAGTACACCCCAAAAAGGGTCCAGCAACTCCAGCGGGCTCAGCAGAAGCCCCTCTGGCACCGTGGGAGCCCAGGGATAGAGAGGAGAGAACACCAAGTTCCCAGTAGCCACGCCAGACCCCTTTCTTTACCTGCTCCTCTGTTCCCATCAAACACACGTGTTTAGGGGTCTGGGTGCAGATTCCCAGTCGCTGCTCCAACACTCAAATTCCTCCAGACCTTGGAGTGCCACTGCCTTTGCACACCAGTTTCTGTGTGAACCAGCCCCTCCCTGCACACTTGACTCGTTTCACTTCACCTCCTTCCGCTTTCCCTTATTAATCTACACCTCTCCTGCAACTCACTCAGCACTTCCTCCTGCAGAGCTGACCTCCTCCATCCTTCCCACAACCCCAGACACACCTACAACTTCTGAACGCTGCCATTAACCAGGCACACTCCATGTCCTCCACAGGGATATAACCCTCACCCTTCTCCTCGCCCCTCCACCCATGTCCCTGGCTATAATTACCCCATACTTCGTTATCTAACATCCTTGGGGCTGGGAGCCATTGTTTATTTGGCTCTGCAATGTCACACACCCCGGTGGTGTTGTATAAATAAATTCCACAACCTGTTTGAGCCTGAGCTTGATTCAGACCTGAAATATCCCAGTTTCCAAGTGACTGCTGCAAATACCTTCACTTGCTGCTTTAGCAACACCAACTTATGCAACCAGCCACCCAAAGCAGCTCCAGTGCCAAGGACCACGATGGTTCATTGCTCCCAGGGACCACAGCTGCACAGAAAACACCTTAAACCTTGCAAACTATAGACGGAAGAGGCAGGCAGAGGGACATTGCTCTCTCTCAGCAATGCCTCTGTCACCTGGAGGACAAGCTCCATGTCACCTCCCAGCCACCAAAGCATCCAGGCTTTGCCCCAGTCTCAGCCCTTAACACCCAGCAGGTTACACTGCCCAAGTCTGAAGCACCACTAAGGATGAGATTCTGGAAGGAACTTTAAGACAAATGGATTTCAGAGCAGAGTAAAGCCAGCAGGGCTTCATCTCCATGGAGCTCCTGCAACACAACATAGGCTGAGCAAGTTACTCAGGGCAGAGGTCCTTCTTATTAACTACCTAGTAAATTCAGATTAAAGTCAGACAGCTTTTCCCCCTCCCTCACATAAAAATCAGATGCTATCCAGCCCTGAGGAATCAATCCAGCTCCTGCAACAAGGAAAATCTGCTCACAGCCACATGACACCACACACAATCCAGAGGATTGTGGCCCTTCAGATGCTCATTAAACTTTCTCCCTAGAAAAAGCCTCCAGTAATGGATAACTCGCCTTCAATTCATTTTCTACAGTCAGGATGGATGGTAACTAAGTACTGGATGTGGAAGCACATGAGAAGTCCCAGTGCAGCCATCCCAGCTCATGGACACATCCATGCAAAATCCCGTGGACAGTCCCCATCCACGGCCGCAGCCACGTGTGCCGATTCCAGCCCCCACGTGACGCTTCAGAGGGGCAATCAAAGCCCTGAGCCAAACACAAGGAGCAGAGGAAGGAAGCACCAGGACACACCATGACCATTAAGAGGTAAACAGAGGCTGGAGAAGAGCCAAGGCTGGGTGGCTGCCGTGGAAGCTCAGTTAACACACTTCAAGACGAGAAGCAGAGCATGAATAAGTCAACTCATCATCCCCAAATGGTCACAAGAGCCTTGTGAACTTGCACAGACCAAAGACCAGTTCCAAAAACACTAAGCACGGCATTGGGAAGGCAAATGGGCCATTTTGAGAACACAGGATTAGCTTTTTTACTGGAGAAAAGGAACACAACAGCACACACAACAACCAACCTACACTGTGGGTTTGAGACATCTGTGAGAGACACTGTTTTATGAGCAGTTCATGTCAACACAAAGATGCCAAAATTTTCCTGTATGCAATGGTGTTACAGGTGGAGGAGCTCTGCCATCTCATAGGAAGGAACTGTGCTTTGCAGATCCTTCCTGACTTCCCAGCTGAACCTCCTGTCCATGGGTAAGTCCCTCTCCAGCTACATCATTTCCACCTGCATTAATTACCCTTGCAGAATGAAAATTATCACAGCCCATCTTTTGGTTTCTTTTCCCTAAAGGCAAGGCCCCCAACCCCTCCAAAAAGGCAGCATGGCACCTGTGCTCCCACACACGACTCATGTCCTACAACCTTCTCCCAAGAAACTGTGGCAATCCATACCCAAGCCAGCCTGCCAACCTCCTGTCCTGCAGCAGCAGTGGCTAAAAAGGGATGCAGGAGTGTGAGCAGTTACAGACTTCCACAGAATGGCTCAGGGTGGAAGCAACAACAGTCTAGTCCAACATCTCTGCTCGAGCAGGACCATCTCAGAGCACATGGCAAAGGATTCTGTCCAGACAGTTCTGGAATATCTCCAGTGAGGGAAACCCCACAGCCTCTCTGGTCAATCTGTTCAGTGCTCAGACAGAAAAAAAGTATTTTCTCCCTGTACAAACAAATAAATACCTCCTTTACAAAAGGTGATACAGTCCACCTCATTAAAAGAAGTCACACTGTTCTTACCAAAGCCTGGATCCATTCCAGTACACAACAAACAGGTCCCTTTGCAAAACATGTTTGGGCCATTCCCTCTGAAACCCACCTTAAAAACGTTAAGACCCACCTAAGTGCACCTCATACTCTTTAATCTTCTGAAATTCATCATCACTTCACTTATTAATTCCAAGAGCTTCATGCTGCAGCTGGATCTACATCACCAACCCTGCCAGCCAAGTTACAACTAACACAACTGAGCCCAAACTTACAAAATCCATTAACCTGTAAAAACCGTATTACATTTTCTTTCCCAAAACACTCAACCTGTTAACAAATACCTGTCTTAGTGTGTTCCCATCCTCCCACCGTCCTGATCTGAGTTAGCAGGCTTACACACACCACAGCAGGAGCCAAGAGCACTCATCCAAGCAGAGCCTGCAAGAACAGACCCCCTTTGGGGCAGCGACAGTTGAGGTCGATTTAATGCGAAAACAAACTACTTTTCCATTCAAGTCCAAAGCAGAGACAAAGAATTTTATGTGGCTCAGATTGCACAGTCAGCTGTCTTTTTAGGAACAGATCAGATTTAACAGTTCTATGGCAGTCCAGAGAAAATGAGCCTGACAAAAGTTTATGGTTTGGCCGGTGTTACACTGTGCATAATCCAGGCACTTTTGTGCAGTGCTCTCATGGCCTTCAGCTGGTACCTCAAAGTCATCAAGAAGGTGTTTTATGAGACACTGGCACAGGTGCCCAGAGAAGCTGTGGCTGCCCCATCCCTGGAAGTGTCCCAGGCCAGGCTGGACAGGGCTTGGAGCAGCCTGGGATAGTGGAAGGTGTCCCTGCCCATGGCACAGGGTGGGATTAGATGGTCTTTAAGGTCCCTTCCCACCCAAACCATTCAAGGATATTTCTCAGGATTCAGCACAACCCAATTTTTCTCCCATTTCAAAAGACAGACAAAATCCCTCCCTGAGGCTCTGCCCAATAATTCTCTTTCCCATCACACTGATTGCATTTAACACCATTTCTACACTAGAGAACCAAAATGACACAGTTTGTCAGTGTGACCACTCTCACTATAGAGACTCATATTCTGAAGCAGCAGAGATGAGCTCAGGCTCTTTCTACTCGACTATTTCAGGGCCTAATGCAGACAGAGAAACTAATTAACATGTATTGCTATGGAAAAGAATATAATCTAAACCTTCACTGGTTTATATCTAAATGCCTTGAGACATCCAACGTCAAAGCTAAACAGACCTTCACCTGGCAAACACTTGGAGAGCCTTCCACTGAAGCTGCCAGGTAAGGGAATGCAGAACTTCAGGATATTTCTGCTCCATACACTGGGGACATACCTCCAACACACACAAAGAGCCCAGAGAAGCATCGGGACAGCTGCAAAAACAACTTTGTCCTGGCTAACACTCACATAATGAAATTACACTTTCACTCCAGGGAAAAAGGAAAAAAGCACTTAAGTTTTGTTTAGATTGAAGTGCTTCGAGCCACACCACTTATCTGCTATCAGAGCAGATTGCAGGGCTGCTCCAATGATTATTCTGTAATGAAGTAACTGGAATTGGAAGGTATGCAATTAGTCCTATCTCCTCCTCCACCACCCCCCTAACAAGAAAAAAAACCAGCACAGACGTTATCACCTCTTCCTTTAGCTCTGCTACCCTCATTTAAAATACCCACAAAGCAAAGTAGGGCTGTCACAAGCTGCTAACAAGCCTATCTTGGCCCCGACTGGCAGCAAGGTGATATTCTCAGCATCTCCCCAGGAGAAACTTGCTGGGTTACCTAATGGGATGCTTTCTCAAGTACCCACACACAGATATATATTAAGCTTAACATGCCTGCATTTAGCTATTTCAGTAAAAGCAAACCACTTCTGAGAGGGAAAAAAAAAGCACTGCTGTTCCTACCAGCTTTAATTTAAAGTATCTCTCATTAATCCTCCTGGGCACGATCACTGGCAAGTGAATATATTAAACTCAGGACACAGGTATTGCTTGCTGGCACTCTGGATAGTTTTCCTGACTCCAGCCTGGCTCATTTTACCTGGGTCATTTACCATCCCTCCCCTGGAAGAGCTGTGCTTTGTGTTTGTAAAGTGGTACATGCAGCTTTTCCATAACTAATAGCTGGGAGATGCAGGAAGGCCCCAGACACCCCACAGCCAAATGGCAACTCGCAGTAAATCCCTGATTCCCAGCTACAATTGTGATAAAATCCATGCTGGCATTTATTCAGGCTCAAAAGCTCACTCAGCTCCTCTCCTCCACCCCAGCCATACCCGCTGGTCTAATCAAAGACATGGCTTTTCCCAACAGCCTCTGCCTCATGTATATCCCAGGAAAGCTTCTCTTTTTGTGGCCCAAGAAGACAAGGGAGAGCTGGAGGGACAGCCATAAAAAATAATAAATAAATAAAGCACTTTAACAACCACTATTAATGCAACATCACTGAACTTGTTCTACACGGGTCCACTACTGATGCAACAATTTTACACTCCTATTAAGTTCCTTGACCTTCTTCCAAGTCAAGTTCTTTCCAATTCCTTTAAAACATTTTCCCCAAAGACAATGGGCCATCCCTGCAGGATGTACTGGTGCCTTCACTTCCTTGGATTCAGCCAGGCAGGGATGAGGCTGTTAACACTTTATAAAGTCCATACACAACCCTTTCCTGGCTGGATACACCTACTGACCCAAAAGAGGAAAAATGGGCTTAAAAAGCCCCTTTTCAAGGCAAGCAGAGTGCGCAGAGACATTTGCAACAAAGGTATGGAAAGTACTACTCCTTATCCTGCAATTTGCCCCATGGCCTGGAGCTGCCACATCAGCAGACACCACTTGAACAGCCCCATAAGCAGTTAAAGCTGAACAAAGCAGTCATTTGGAGAACTGGTTCAATCCACTGCTGGTGGCATCCCATGCCCTGTCCCTGGAGGAAACATGACTCAGACTGCCCTGAGCTCCCATCCACAGCACAGGCTGCAAAGCTTCATGGAAAGGGAATTCATAGAATCATAGAATGGATTGGGTTGGAAAAGACCTCCGAGATCATCAAGTCCAACCCTTGGTCCAACTCCACTGTGATCACCAGCCCAGGGCACTTTGTGCCCTGGGCTGGTGATCACAGTGGGGTTGGATCAAGACATGGTGGATTCTCACTCAGTGCCACATCCACAGAATCACAGAACGGATTGGGTTGGAAAAGACCTCCGAGATCATCAAGTCCAACCCTTGGGCCAACTCCACTCCCTTCTCCAGCCTTAAATTAACTCCCAGGAACTCGTACCAAAGCCACATCTCCAAGTGCTTCTGCTGCAAAACAGTTCGAAAACTTGACATTTTAATATGGCTACATCTGCAGCCCTACTGCATTTAAAAAAATCCATGAGCATTTTAAGAGAAACACACGGATTTTTTTTCCTTAGCACCAAGGGAGATGGATTCACTGCCATCAGTAATCCTCCCCCAGCCCCAGTTTCAGGAGCAGCAGCAGATTTACTCAGATTTCAGACTCATAAGGAAGCACTCTCTGCATCAATTCATTCATGTGTTTATTAAGATAAAGTTATCTCATTAAAAAAAACAATGGTAGAGTGTCATCCTCTTTTAGAGAGGAAATTAGATGAAAAAACACAAGGAACCAACAGCCTGGCCCAAAGCTGATGGCAAGTTCTGGTGCCCTGATGGTTAAACTGTGGTGTACAAACCCATTTCCAAGGGACAGGCTGTCCTTAAGGGATTTCTTGAGAATTCCCTTACTAAATCCCTGACACTTGTCTCCAGCCACCATTCCTTGTCTGTATTTCTACAGGGAGCTTCTCTCCACCTCAGGAATCAGCACAGAAAGAAGGACAAAACATCAGGAGATCCAATGCAGGGGCTTCATGATGGAAAGGACATTCACACTGTGCAATAAAGGCAAAGTTCAGCACAAAGGCTGGGGGTTGTCTCTTCTCCCAGGCACTCAGCAATAGGACAAGGGGGCACAGGCTCAAGCTCTGCCAGGGGAAATTGAAGTTGGAGAGCAGAAAAAACTTCTTTGCAGAGAGAGTGCTCAGGCATTGGAATGGGCTGCCCAGAGAGGGGGTGGATTCCCCATCCCTGGAGGTTTTTAAGGTGAGCTTGGCCGTGGCACTGAGTGCCATGATCTGGTAAAGGGACTGGAGTTGGCCCAAGGGTTGGACTTGATGATCTCAGAGGTCTTTTCCAACCCAATCCATTCTATGATTCTGTGATTAAAGACCTCAATAAAGAGGTTTATAAATCAAAAGAGAACTGGGATGGCTCTGGAAGCACAAAAATCATTGAGCACAGACCCCAGCTCAACACCAGCCACTGATACACAAGTCCTGCAGGAGCTGAAGGTCCAAACTCTTTTAAAACAGCCTCCAGTGTGACACACTGCAGAAAACCAGACCACAGGCACAAGCCACGAGTTGGTCTTTGAAGTTTAGATGCACCAGAAAATTATTTCACCTACCCAGATGCAGAGGGATAGCTGCTGCCTTTGATGCTCCAAGAAATGTTGGTCTTAAACTGCCCAAGGACTCCAAATTACATTCTGGGCTTGACTGTGGCAACAGCCAAGCCTACACACACACACGAGGATAATTAGGCCTGGTCTAGACTTGGGGGGAGGAAAAGGAAAAGAAGAAATATTTTCAGTGATGTTAGCATGCAAAGAAAATAACAGCACACACAAAGCAATCTCTAGAGTGACTTATGAAGAAGATTCTATGCTTGGCTCTCTGCCAGTTAGAGAGGAATTAGAGTCAAGCAATATAACCCAGGAAAAAACTGCATTTTTAAGTGATCAACAGAATAAGAGGGAGGAGGAAAGAGGGACAAAGCCTCAGGATTGCAACTGCACAGAGCAACAGTGGAAGTTTCTGATGGTGGTGAGACAGAAAGTGGGCAGGAATAGTTCAGATTTTAGAATTAATCCAGTCTATTGCACCCAAAAGAAAATCAGCACATAACAGCTGACTCCAAATAACAGCACTCCAATAAAGCAGACAGTACTTTTTACTATAAAATTCCAACTGCCTCAGTATTTTACAGATTATACTGACCCAACCAGCAAAATCAGTGGAAGGTGGAGGTCACAAAAACAAAAGCAAACCAAGTGGAAAAGGCATGACTTGGGAAGCTGAAAATGTGTCAAACCCCAGCTTCTCACCAAAAAAGAACATTTAGTAGCTCTCTGCAATGATGAATTTACATCCAAACTCTGTGGAGCTTAAAAATTCACATCATGAGACGAGCTTTTAGCAGAATTAGGACCAGACTTGACATGCCCCAGTTTCCCCAAGGTTACTTTTGGAAATGCATTTACAGTTAAAATATTTCCAGTGCTCTTCTCAGGCTGCAGAAGAGCAAAAAAATCTACCTTTTAATTTTACTGGTTTAGGCTTTTTGTAAGAATTTACTTCAACATTTCTTTATTTGAATGACAAAAAGAACTTTGCATCAAACTGCAGGTTGGAAGTTACTGGAAATGGCAGCGAGTTGGTGTTACTTAAATAAAGTCATTGCAAGGAGAAAAATGAAGTTACTGAAGCTTTCTAAACCAAACTCTGCAAAACACCAAAAACACAGAATGAATCAGAAGCAGCTCAGGAGTTGCTGGGGATGTTTCAAGTTAATAAAATTCAAAATTAAATGGCTGCCGTTTGGGTTTGCCAAAAAATTATGCAAATTTCCAAAGTTCATCCATAGTAATTAGCACAGCAAAAAGCAGGTCCCAAATAAGGGATGAAGTCAGCCTAGCTCCTCTTTTTCCAGCAGATGGAATTAGCTATGTGTGAAGCTCTTTTTTTTTTTTACAATTGGAGATTAAACATATTATCCTGAATATCAATTGTGGAATGCAGCTTGTTGGATACACAGCCCAGGAAAGCAGGAATAGGCACAAGGCAGTCTGGATCCTTTTCTATCATTCTGGAGAGGACACTAAAGAGGCTGGGGGAAGGTTTGCATATTTAAGACTTCATTTCTCAAACTGATCTCTGACAATTTGGTTGAGACAAGTTCTCTCAAAGTACATTTAGAGTTAATAGTCCAAACAGGTTTTTCCCAAGAAAAACGTCTGCCTCGGCTACAAATACATCCTCTTGATGTGCTAATTGACAGATCGCCCAAACTGCAAGTTGAAACAACACCTGTAAACAGAAAGTCTCCTGGGTTTGCCCATTGCTGCTCCAATTTAAGTTGGATATCAGAAAAAACTTCTTTGCAGAGAGAGTGCTCAGGCATTGGAATGGGCTGCCCAGAGAGGGGGTGGATTCCCCATCCCTGGAGGTTTTTAAGGTGAGCTTGGCCGTGGCACTGAGTGCCATGATCTGGTAAAGGGAGTGGAGTTGGCCCAAGGGTTGGACTTGATGATCTCAGAGGTCTTTTCCAACCCAATCCATTCTATGATTCTGTGATTCTGTGGATGTGGCACTGAGTGAGAATCCACCATGTCTTGATCCAACCCCACTGTGATCACCAGCCCAGGGCACAGAGTGCCCTGGGCTGGTGATCCCAGTAGGGTCGGATCAAGGGTGATCCCAGTAGGGTCGGATCAAGGGTGATCCCAGTAGGGTCGGATCAAGGGTTGGACTTGATGATCTCTGAGGTCTTTTCCAACCCAATCCATTCTATGATTCTATGAAAACTTGGCTCACAGTCACATCCATCATATATTGTGTGTCACATACTGGGATATAAATTCACCCTTTCCATTCCTGTGATTGATTTAACACTTCACACTTAAAAAAAAAAGGCACAACCTTCTCCTCAGCAATGGCTGAATCTCAAACCATGACCAAAATACTCCACCAGGGTTTTACATGCTGAATTTAGTTTATCTTAAAAGTAAAAACAACCTACAAGTCTTGCTACATGAATATCACTTTCAGGTAGCCCAGAAAAGATTTCTGGAATCTCCGTGAGCTCCAAAAAGAAGCCAAAAGTTACATAATTAAAGGAACACAGGGAAGGGAAAGCAAAGTTTAACTCTAATTTAAAAGTCAAGTAAGTGACACGCTGGATTGGATGCTATTAACCAAAACTGTGCAAGTTAAAAGTGGATGTACTGAAAGCAGTAGAAACTCTGCCCACAACAAAATGAGAATTCTCTTACACAAACACTTCTGTGGCCAAATGAAACAGTGAGTTTAAGTAAGAAAGCAAGCACTTACACCTATCCTGCTCTCCCCCTCTTCCTTCTCAACTAGGGAGTCTCATTTATCTCAAAGCAATCAAAAGAAAACACTTTGATTTTTTAAAGTCAGAAAAGCTGCAGAAATTAAAGCCTTGCCTGGCACAAACAAATAATATTTCTGAAATCAAAAGAAGATTTTTATCCGAGTTATGGAAGGGCAAAAACAGTCCTGAATAACTTACTTTGCATAGCCCAGTTCCTGCCAAAACAGTTCTGTAAATCCCATGGTAGTTCAGATAATTTCCATTCTTAGGACAAAAAAAAAAAAAAAGCTAGATTGAACATTAGCAACATTAATTGTGTGATATGACCTGAATGATGCAAGAACAAGTAGTTAAGTGAACCACAGCATCTGCTGAATTTTTAATCACTAGTTGTTTTGCTGCAAGGCAGAAGAACACTCTATATTGGCTCCCAAGCACTGCTCAGGATGGCACATTGGGACAGGAGGATTTCAGCTGGCAGGAATTCTGCCACCCTGCTACCTAAATGCCATCACTTTGCTGTGAATGCAGACAGAGCAGCTTCTAAAGCAGGATTATTTTTAATCACATGGGGAAAGAAAATAAAGAAATAAATCACTGTTTTCTGCACCCCAAGATAGCAGTCGGCCATTTCTGAATAATGTATTTAATTTTTTTAAAGCTGACATTTTCTTAACAGCCATTTATGTGTCCCTCTGTAGAGTATTTTTACCTTCCAAACAGCTTTAAGTAGTCATGTGGCTGCCCAGCAGCAACTTGCTCCCAAAGAGGTAGTTGAGCCTGCAATGTGTAGGAAGGTAATCTATGTAAACACTCCTCTTAGCTCTGCACTGCAACAGGAGGAGCAACTGCAACGTGTTTAGGCACACCTGAGCTGTATTTAATCCATCTTTCTCTGACAGCCATTGCAATGATGCTGCAGACACCCAGATTTGGGCAGCCAGGTCATGGCACTCCTGATGGGAGGCAAGAAGCCCATCCTTTCCCTAGAGCAGCCAGTCCTGCTGTGATTTCCCTGTGTCTGGTACCCAGAGCAGCTGGATTAAACCAGCCCCCTTGTCTCCAATGGCAAACACGGCTCCAGTTATGCTCTAGGCATGAAACTGCAACAGCAGGATTAGCAAGTGATACAGCAGATATTCCCCTTCCACAACAAAGACAAAAAAAAGAGAAGTTGTTTGGGGGATAAACACTAATTCCACAACTACAATGCAAATTCCAAAAACAAATCCCACAATTACAGCCAGAATCTGCACTAGGGGCATTGATCCTGACTCATATTTTAGGGGTGAAACAAGAGGACACTTCAAGGAAAAGACATTCATACAGTAAAAACTCTGTCCCACTGACTTTAATAGATTTAGTTTAACAAGTTAATAGAATCAAAATAGCTTAGAAAACAAACCCAGCAAACTAAGGTGCAAATGAAAACAGAGCAGCCACACATACCAAAGCAGCATTCCTGTGCCCTCCTTTTCCTGGGAAGAGGATCTCTAACCAACAACTTTCACTAAACCAAGGTCTCCTTCAAAGCCTTCAATGTATAGAAACATCCAGTGATAGATCTGATGACCAAATAATCCACAAGAGTCAAAAAATCCCAGCAGACAAGCACAAGAGAGATGCTTCCCATTATCTTTAATGATAGGCTTGGGATGAGTCCTGCATTTTCCTTACAGGCTCAACTATCAGGTACAAGAGAAACTGCTCTCCCTTCTCTGAAGCCAGGTACCAAACCTGCAACAGGAATATTAAAATATGCCATATCTGCTGGGAATACAACAGCCAGTGTGTGAGGGTTACACCAAAATGCTCCTTTGCTTATGCTACAGGGCAGTGAGAAGTGAAAATAACACATTATGATGAAAGTGTTGACACCTGGAACTCAGGGCCAGTTACCCACCACACAGTATTGAACTTCACATCCCCAAAACCACAGCCCTTCCTGGCACGGGGACTGCAGGCCAGTCCCTGTGAACACTGTGAGGAACATCCACAGCATGCCACAAAACAAGTTTCCAAATTCAAGAGACACAGGAAAACGTTTTATACCCTATTATAAGACATTCAGTTGCAGCTCAGCACTTGACACACCACTCAATTCTTCACGATCCTTCTCTACACGAAGATTTTTAAAGAGCATTTAGTGCAAGTGAAACATCTCCAGCTTCCTCCTCAGCCTCTGCTCGTTCTCCAATTAAATATAAAAGAGACAACTTAGTCATAGGGAGCGTGCAGGATGATTTCGAGACAGTGGTATTAAATCAAATCCCACAACTTTTCACACCTATTAAAATGTTACTGTGTCATTAGCAGGGGAGATTTCGATAAGCACCATGCAATTAACAGACACTGCCTTTGTTACCAGGCTGCTCCTGATGAAGCCCAGGCTCCCTGACATTCCATTTCTTCCCCTCAAAAGCCCCGTGCTATGCAAAATTTATGGGTTTTAACGAGTAAGAGGAGAATTGGGCATGTTACCTCCAAAATCAGTCAATCAGGCTCTTTCACCCAGGCCTGGGGAAGGGGGGTGGCTGCTGGAAAGCAAGACAAGGCTCTCCCTTCCCCCTTCCCTAAGGACCCAAAAACGCTGCGTTCGAAACACTCCCATCCCCTGCAGCAAGGGATTAGCCATTTATTAAAAAGGAATCAAAACACTGTAAAAGGCTTCCAGTAAAGATTTCAAGGAGAAAAAGAAAAAAAAACCTCCATGCAACACCCATGGAACCAGAGTCACATCAGGAATTGTTCTGGACGCTGAAGAACAAGCAGCAAAAATGTCATTTGTCCCGACAATGATCAAATGGCACAAAAAGAGGGCAGAACTAGATTAATTTTCTTTTTTTAAGTCAGTCATTTTGGTGCCTCCACGCTGAGCAGTAACAACACTCACAACCTACAGGCATTTACTGCTTTAGACTTTGGACTTTTAAAACCACCTACCACCTCCTCGCTGCGTTTTTAGGGGGGGGGGTTTCTGGCTCTTCTCTAGGAGTGACAGACAATTATAATGGCCAATTATGTAAAACCTTTCATCCGAGAAAACACGGAGCTCTACGCAAACACTCATTAGGACGAGTCTGAGCTGCTCGTTCCCCAGTTCCACAACCACTATGGCTATCAGAGAATCACAGAATGGATTGGGTTGGAAAAGACCTCTGAGATCATCAAGTCCAACCCTTGATCCAGCTCCACTCCCTTTACCAGATCATGGCACTCAGTGCCACGGCCAAGCTCACCTTAAAAACCTCCAGGGATGGGGAATCCACCCCCTCTCTGGGCAGCCCATTCCAATGCCTCAGCACTCTCTCTGCAAAGAATTTGTTTCTGCTCTCCAACTTCAATTTCCCCTGGCAGAGCTTGAGCCCGTGCCCCCTTGTCCTATTGCTGAGTGCCTGGGAGAAGAGACCAACCCCCACCTGGCCAGAACTTCCGTTCAGGTAGTTATATCTCCAAGGCTGGATTCCCAGCGCTGTGTCCCGGCCAGGGGCAGCCCCAGGGGTACTTACAGAGCCCAGGCTGCTTGGTCTGATCTCTACAGCCCCATCCCAGCCGGGTATTCCAAAGCAGAGCTCAGACACACACGCGGTTGATGGGGCGTCGCACGAAGCACCTCGCAGGACAAGCCTCAGCTCCACTTCGGCTGCCACAAGGACACTTTTCCAGCTGGGAGGGGCACTGTGCAAGTCAATAACCTCGGTTTACTGAAGAAATTAAAAGCTACACTTATTGTTTCGAGTAAGGCCTGGGAGGAAGTAATTCCGAGAAGAAATCACTTCCACTGTAATTGTACTTTTAACCTTTCCTTGGGTTCTTACGCCACCCCCACGTGAGCACATTATTCAAGTGTTATCACCACATCTAATACTGACTAACGCTGTCTCTTTGGATCACTGTTTATGATCACCGAGCTCACAACCCCTCCCTGCGAAGGGCTGATCGATGAGGGAGCCACGGGG
>VWZD01025248.1:26576-55706 GCA_013396695.1 Sakesphorus luctuosus | reverse complement strand
GTCCCGGGTCGTGCGTGGGGAGGGGGTGGCGGCGGTGCCGGCGGTGCCGGGCAGGTAATGGAGAGGCTAGCGAGGGATTTGGGGTGTCCTGGCGGGGATTTGGGGGCTCGGAGAGACTTCGATGCCCCCGGAATGGGGTTCGCAACGCGTCCCTGGTCGTGCATGGGAAGGGGATGGAGGCGGTGCCGGGCAGGTAATGGAGGGGCCGGCGGAGTTTGGGGGGATCCCGGCGGGAACTTGTGGGGGGTGTCTCGACAGAGACTTAGGGGGGTTCCGACGGAGTTTGGGGGTCCCGGCAGGGGCTTGTAGGGGATTTGGGAGCTCGGAAGGGCTTCGAGGCCCCGGGAATGGGCTCCGTGACCCGTTCCAGGTCGTGCCCGGAAGGGGATGGAGGCGGTGCTGGGTGGGTAATGGAGGGGCCAGCGAGGGATCTGGGGGTGCCCGGCGGGGATTTGAGGGCTCGGAAGGGCTTTGGGGCCCCAGGAACGGGCTCCATGACGCGTCCCGGGTCGTGGCTGTTCTGTGAGCTTGGCTGGGAACACCTGGAGGGACTGAAGGGACAGGTCTGTGGGGGTCCCTCCCAGCGGGATTGGGGGTGTCTGGCGGTTCGTCCCGACCCCCAGACCCGTCTGAGAATCGTTTAGTCCAGGCCTTACTCATCGTTAAACTTGCTGCCTTTAAACATAGGGCTGAACGCTCTGCCTGCTGTTTCCTCGCTATCCTGCTGACTGAGCACCTAAATGTGTTTATATCCCTATTACCCTTTGGTCCTCGTGGTGTTGTGGGTCAGTAGCGGCTCTTTTCCCTTACTGTTACTTATAAGAACTAAATTTTCAGCTTTAATTTTCAGAAGTCTATGTTAGTCACTCATAAACCTTTTGCAAGCCTCTCCCTTTTTCTGCTCGTGGTTTTTATTTGAATTTATGCACGTTTAAATCCCCAATTAACCTTCTAGGCTCCTGTTTGGGCAAGACACGGTGCAGGAACAGTGACCTGGAAAGAAGAGGAGACAGGTATGTTTGTTTTAAATACAACTTTAGGGTATTGAGCATGTCCTGCATTTTTAATGAGCCCGAAGAGATCACTGGTAACCTCCTGTATTGCTTTAATTCACCTGGAAAGTGAGTTGGGAATATCTTTGTAGGAACTCTGTCTCTCTGATTATGTTATATTTGCCCTCTTCAAATATCAGTTTAAATCTTCTGCAGGATTTCTTGCTCAGATATAGATCAGTTCATGAGGCAGGGAAGGTATTCTCACTGTCTTCTTCATGGCTTTCTGTAACACCATGTAATGAATAACAAGATCTGTAATTGCTAATTCTGTACTTGCTAACGAGGTCAATTAAACTATGATTATTGGAGATTCTCATGAATTAACCTCAATCAATTAAATGTAAAGCAGGGCAAATACAACCTTTGAGCTACAGTAGAGTTTGCCTGATGATTTGCAATGCTTGTTAATTAACTGGCATCTTTAATTACTCTCTGAAAGTTGGAATGCAAGTTGAAGGATGAAACCCAAGATATTCACAAATCGGGTGGTGCTGACATGGACCAGCTCTCCCAGGATTGGGTGGAGTTGGACTGGAAGTGATCCAGTCTCTGATTTGAGTTCTGATTTTTATTCCCCTTTAGTCTTTTAGCTTCCATTGACCATTTCACTCTCCTGCAACATTTTTGGGGGGGAAAACAGCAAAACAGACCCATTTAGATTCCTGACTCCTACATTATGCTTCTTCCATAAGTGTATACAGTTTATTTCTGTACTCTTTCTGTTTTGGTACTTTTTTCCCTGACATTTGGGTTTTCCAGTTAGTCTGTTTGTTGTGTTTTTGGCTTCTGGTAGGGAATGGGCAGAGAGGGGATGGACTTTAAGGAATCCTCTACACTCATTGCAAGGCTGATCTTTTCAGTCCAGTTCACTGGTGATTCCTTTAGTTTGATCAGAGCTTGCTGTCTTAAGCACCTCAATAAATGACCAATTTACCAATAAATTAATAACACTTGGGTATTTAGCTTAGCTCCACACCCTGTTTACTGTAGCTGTTTTCTGTGAGTGGTGGAAGATGGAATGTCTGAGAGACCCTGGCTGAGGTGGACAACCCTTGACAAGGCAGGGTCAGTGGGATGCAGGGAATAACAGAATCCCAGAATGTTTGGGTTGGAAGGGACCTTAAAGATCATCCTGTTCCACCTCATGCCCTGGGCAGAGAGATCTTCCACTATCCCAGGTTGCTCCAAGCCCTGTCCAACCTGGCCTGGGACACTTCCAGGGATGGGGTAGCCACAGCTTCTCTGCCCAACCTGTGCCAGGGCCTGCCCACCCTCCCAGCCAAGAATTCCTTCCCAATATCCCATCTAACCCTGCCCTCTGTCAGTGGGAAGCCATTCTCTCTTGTCCCACCACTCCATACCCTTGTCCAAAGTCCCTCTCCAGCTTCTCTGTAGCCCCTTTAAATATTATTAGCACAGCAAATGCAAACCAACTGACATTTCCCCTGTCTGCCTCAGGTTAAAAAGGTAGGCAGAAATCCTGCTTGGAATAACTGCTATTGTATTGCAGTTGCATCCTGGATACTCAGCTGAGGAATGGGGCCAAGGACTCTGATGCAGGACAAAAATTCCCTGCCATCAGATAGGGTGTAATCTGAATTCTCAGTGTCATTGTTGCTTCCAAGTATTGTCCTACAGCCTTGTCATTTACTTGCTCGTCTCCTTAACGTGGAAAACAGCTGTGGTGAAAGCAGACCTGCCAGCCAATCCCAGCCAGGGGTGCAGGGTCCCCTCCTAATTCTGTGTCACACTTGTTAACCACTCCACATCCAAAGTATCATTAAATGGATTGGGTTGGAAAAGACCTCCAAGATCATCAAGTCCAACCCTTGGGCCAACTCCAGTCCCTTTACCACATCATGGCACTCAGTGCCACGGCCAAGCTCACCTTAAAAACCTCCAGGGATGGGGATTCCACCCCCTCTCTGGGCAGCCCATTCCAATGCCTGAGCACTCTCTCTGCAAAGAAGTTTTTTCTGCTCTCCAACTTCAATTTCCCCTGGCAGAGCTTGAGCCCCCCGTGCCCCCTTGTCCTATTGCTGAGTGCCTGGGAGAAGAGACCAACCCCCACCTGGCCAGAACTTCCCTTCAGGGAGTTCCAGACAGTGCTGAGGTCACCTCTGAGCCTCCTCTTCTCCAGCACAAACACCCCCAGCTCCCTCAGCCTCTCCCCACAGCACTTGTGCTCCACTCCCCTCTCCAGCCTCGTTGCTCTTCTCTGGCCCCGCTCCAGCCCCTCAATCTCTTTCCTCAACTGAGGGGCCCAGAACTCAACACAACACTCAAGGTGTGGCCTCCCCAAGGCAGAGTCCAGGGGAAGGCTCACTGCCCTGGGCCTGCTGGCCATGCTAGTTTGGATCCAGGCCAGGATCCCATTGGCCTTCTTGGTCACCTGAGCCCCTGGAATTGATAAAACAATGAGAAATTACTGAAAGAATCCTTGCTGAAGTTGGAATTTGTGTTTTGTCTCGTACACAAACATAACTCGGGGCTTTGCTGGTAACGCACAAACTTTAATGAAAAGAGAAAACAAACCATGGCAGATTTTCCTAATGATTGTGGTTTTTGCCTCAGGAGCTCAGGATGGCTGCCACCTCCCAGTTTGCCAGTCTGTACAAGAAGAATGTGAGCGTGGAAGCCGTCAGGGCCAAGGTTGCCCGCAGGAGATCGACCCTGCAGAAGGAGAACCGGCACAAGCTGTTCGAGAAGGGCCGGCAGTTCGGGCTGGCAGATGTCAACATTCCGCTCTCCAAAGAGAGGGGAATTTCTGACCTCAAGGAAGCAAGGGAAATGTGCTCTCAAGAGAACAGCGGTGTGAAACAAAGTAAAGACTGCTATAGACCTTTTTTTAAATGTTAAAAATGTCTTTAAGTAGATTTAGTAACATTATTAAGGTGACTGAATTGCTGTCAACATTTTAATTTGAAGAAAAGGTTTAAGATTTAAAACCCAATGACTACCAGTCCTTCTAACTGTTAAAATCAAGCAAGTAAAATCTTAATACAGGTGTATCCTCCTCACTGCCCTGGTGGTATGAGTGAGGTTTTGCTCTGATTTGGCTGCAGCATTTTGGTATTAATACTCAGTAGGAAGTCTCCTAATGATTGCTTTTTCCTTCAAGACATGAAAAACTCCAGCCTAAAATCTCATCTAACATTCAACTGGTATCTGTCATGTGCTTAAAGTATTCTTAGAAATAGATAATTGTATATTAGAATCATAGAATGGATTGGGTTAGAAAAGACCTCCAAGATCAGCAAGTCCAACCCTTGGGCCAACTCCACTCCCTTTACCAGATCATGGCACTCAGTGCCACGGCCAAGCTCAGCTGAAAAACCTCCAGGGATGGGGAATCCACCCCCTCTCTGGGCAGCCCATTCCAATGCCTGAGCACTCTCTCTGTTTATTATAATTGTTAATGGGTAAATGGTAAAAGCATAGCATAATTTTATTTTAAAAGTTGCTAGTTTTCCACAATTCATCTTTCCTCTCAGAAAACAGGCCCTGCATATATGCTGAATTCTGCTCCCTGGCTCTCCTGGATGCTTGTGGTCTAAGAAATTAAGTTAGTCTTTAAAAATATTTACAGATTTGTTTAGAAATATTTTCACCTTCACTTTTTTGATAGCAGAAGATTATTGGAGCATAGTCCCTTACTGGAAAATTATTGGAGTGCAGTCTGTATGTAGTAATATCAAATATGAAATTTAATACATTTATGTCTTTATTATATTTAATATATTTCAACTTTGAGTGGATCTTAATTTTTCAGATGCCCATGTAACTCAGGTTCAGCATCATCTTAAGGTTTTATTTTTTATAACCTGCCTCATTTATTCTCAGCCAGAGGCAAACTTTGGTATCTAAAGCTGACCTGAAGTTTCAATAATATTACAGGTGTTCAAATAGAGAAACTGGTGCAAATAAACTAAATAAGTAGTTCAAGTGTTAGTTTTTGTATTAGTAACCTTGCAGGAACAGCCTGTACACTCTAAAATGGCAATGAATTTACAGTAATCCTGATGGATATTGAGGGAGGTGTATTTGTAAGTTGAGGTTTTCCATTCTCTCTTAGTAGGAAGAGTTAAAACAAGAGATTCAAGGCAGTCTTCTCCTCTTTGGCTTAGTATGTTCCTCTTCCAGCTTGGAAAAACTTACTGAAAGTTTCTAACTTGCTTATTTTTGCCTCAAAGATACCTTCATGATTTTAAACCATGTCTGTCTTCCCTCCCTGGTGCAGCACAGCCTGTGAGTGCAGCCACCAGGAGGATGAACGAGCGCAGGGAGATGCTCCAGCGCTACAAGGAGGAGAAGGAACGTCGGAAACTGGTGGAGCAGAGGGAGAAAGCCAAGAAGGGAGTGTTCAAAGTGGGGCTGTACAGACCAGCTGCACCTGGATTCCTTGCACTGCCCTCCGAGGATCCTGTGGTAGCCAAGCCAAAAGAGAAGGTAGTAAGAGGAATTTTTAATATCTAAGTTAGTTATGTCTGTGAACTCTTCTAAAATTTCTATTTGTATACAAAATATGTTATTCCAAATAACAAATTGGAATAACATATTGGAATAACATAACATAAACTATTATACATAACATAACAATATGACACCATAAATGACATCATGACACCATAAATGACATGACATCATAACAGAGTAACAAACTATTTTCAAAATAGTTTATTTTGAAAATGCTTTATTAATATATCTGTTATAAAGAACAAAAATGGAGTCATTTGGCTCATTTTTTAAGACAAATCTGGAAATACTGCTAGTGATACGTGGATTTTTGTCTTTGTGACTGTTCAGTTCAAAACCTGGAATGATTCATTCACAAATGAAACAGCTGAGTTCTCTCAGAACTGGTAACTTGTTCCCCTCTAGTCCACTTGCCCTTGAAAGTTTTTTCAGGTCACACACTTGACCCATTTTGCACAGACATGTAATTTTTCCACATTTGTGCCTCTTGCTCACCCTCACAGTGATGAGAGGGAAGAAGAGTGTGTTAACCCTGGTTTCCTTGGGGATGTTTCCAGGCAGCTCCTGCTTTCTCCGGAAGGATTACTCGATCAAAGGCCAAGATGCAAGAAGGAAAAAGTCTGATCCCAACTCTGATGCCAACAGCACCCAAGTCCTCCATGGTTTGTTTTTTATATATGTATAGATAAATTTCAGGGAATAAATGTAGAGAAAAGGATGCAATTTCGGACCATAACTCAGGGCTGTATCTTTGCAAGTTTGGTTAGATCAGGACAAACAGAGAAAAAAGCACAGATCTTCTGGATCAGTGTTTGAATTGAATTTTTCAAGACATTACAGACAGCCTGGACTGCAGATGTGTAAAGGTGGTGGTGGGACCGATGTACTTTGGTTTGGGCTTGGGGCATCCAGTGCACCTCCTGTGAATGCAGATTGTAAGAATCAGTTAATTCTTCACTCATGCCAACACTAAAGTAATTTTTACTGTGAAGTTTGACAGTCCCTTGTTCTATTAATTTTATAAAGAAGTAGGTTCTGTTGAGTAATTTCACCAGCAGGAGTCTGTAAAAGAAGCTGCATTTTGAATGTAGCAATCCTGCCTTACAAATCTTCAATGTATTTGAAGGAATTCCAGTCATAACTTTACAAAGGGACAACTAGGTTAATATTAATTTATTTTTTTAAACTGATTTTTGAAATACAGTGAGTCCTAAGATGTGTCAGTAATTGGCAGCAGTTTGTTTCATAGCAAACTGAAACTGTTTCTTAAATATTACTATTCTTTTTCTGACAATTTCTTAACTAGTTGGCTAATGCATGTATATAATAATACAGTAATTACATGTCTAGACTGATCTATTTTAGTTATCCTTAATATCTCTTTTTAAATCACTCTGTGACAAATTATTTGACTTTTTATTTTAACTATAATCTAGGATAGAGAGACGAGGGAGGAAATTTGGCTGCTGAATTTCTGGAAATCTGATATTTCACAAAGAAACGTTTCGATTTTTTTGTTGCAGGTCGGTGCCCACAGGCAGAACGTGTGCCCTACACAAGCAGGACATAAACAGATGGGTTCAGTCAAAGTGGCTGAGAAAGAGAAAGGTATGGAAGTAGAATGATCCCTACACCTGACCCTGGGAAAGGATTCTGGTATGGTTTAGGTGTGCAGAGTTCCTGTTTGCCTCCAGGAGTGTCACAGGCAGTGACTGCTGCTGTTACACAAGAGCCAGAGAATTCACCTGGAAAGATGCACAGCTGACAGGAGGAAGATTTTTTTTTCCTTGGTGTTATGGGTAGCCTGAAAAATGGCTGTTTGTATGGGCTGTAAATATTTTCAGTGAGACCTGTACAAAAGATACTGATGTCTGTGGTCTCTGGGAGAAATTATTTGTGTAATTCAGCACTGGAAAAGGTTTGGAAAAGGATAACCTGCTGGGAAAGCACATCAGCACATAATGTTGGAGCCAGGAGCCCAAACTTCGGGTTCACACCAGTGCAACTGAGTGAATGTGTCATTGTCTTCTTCAAAAAATGACAAGTACAATCCTATATTCTCATATTTTAAAGCAGTTCTTTCTGCATCTGTCACTTTCTATGTGACAATTACAGATACTTCTTGAGAAAGCAGCAATTGGAAACCCAACCCAGCCCACCTTTCTGCTTTGATCAGAAATTCCTCCCCATAGCCCAGTGATGTCCGTGCCTTAAGTAGATACAGCCAAGCCATGTGGAATATTGAAGTTAATGCAAAATATTCAGTAATTAAGAGTGAAATTACTTTCACATCATTAATCTAATTAAATCAGCAAGCAGCAGACCTTTATTGAAATAAATTTCAGTAGTGCCTGCAGTGAATACTGAAAAAAATCTGTTTTTGTGTTTGATATAACAACTGAAATGTTTAAACTTTGAAAAATTGTCCACTAGACTTGAATATTCGTTTTGTGCTGAATCAAGAATATGCATTAAATGTACTTAAATTTCCCTGCCATGGCAGTGACATGGAATGAGATGATCTTTAAGGTCCCTTCCAACCCAAACCATTCCATGAAACACCAGTATAAAAATGCTTGTGAAGTGAATGTTTGCTAAATCAAATGTTTATAATTATTTCTCTAGTACTTTTTTCCCAGGTTGTCATTCCAGCTTGTGCAGAATGGCAGCTTGACATGAAAGACATGGAGAGCATTAACAGTACCCAAGTGGGGCTACTGGATTTCAGGCAGAGTATGGAGTAAAAATCTCCCATGACATTTTTCTGTGCAGGAAAACACTATAATTTTTAAAGGCTATTGGAAACTGCTAAAACACAAAGATGAAAATTATTAACATGGATAATATGGTGCATGAACTTGTAATATTTTATAAAGTATTTCAGAGGCAATTAGTCTTAAGAATACTTTGTTAGATTACATTAAATCCTGACCTTGGAAATCTTTCACATATTGGCCAGGGCATCACTTTGTTACACTGGTGGTTTGTTTAAGCTTCCAGCTGTGCAAATAACCATGGCAAAGATATCCCTCTAGAAAGCTTCATCTGTAACACAGGGATGGCATTGACTCTGGTTGCTGGGAACATGGAGAAGGGTTCCTTCAGCTTTGTGCTTGGCATCCAGCACACTGCAGGTCCTGCTGTGCAGCAAAACACCTTCAGTGAGGATCCTCAGCACTGCCTGGATGCCAAGGCTGAGCTGTGCTGTCCATCTTTGCACTGAACTGACCAAAAACCTCAGCCTTGTTCATTCTGGCAAACTAATGCAACTGATAATTGCTTGTGTACTTCTCTGATTTCTGCAAAATCTAAACTAGAGTGCAGCTTCTTGAAATCTCTGGCATTAATGTGTCTTACAGTGTTGCAGACTGCAGCCCAGCCAGCCCCCAATGTGAGGATCACCAGAGCAGCTGCCTCTGCAGCCAGGCAGGTGCTGAGAGCCACAAAACCCACAGCTGCTGCTGCCACTGCTGGTGAGTGAGGCAGGGACTTGTGTGGCTCAGCTGCACTTACACTGTGTCTGCATCATGACAAATGATCATGTAACAAAAGGACTAAATGCTGTAGTTGGACTCTCATCTTTATTGCAGTGTTTAAATTAAGATGTTGAATCCAACATTGGACAGTTTCCCATAAAATCCATCACTGTGGAGCTCCAATGTCCACGTGGTGATTACAAACTCAGAGAACAAAGCCAGGACTGGTAAAGATTTGCCACTTTGGTGTATTGCTATTTATGGACATATGGTTATTAAATATGTGAGCAGGAGCTAATACCTCTGGAAGAGATGAGAGCCTTTGTTCTTCCAGTCAGGAATTTCTCTTTATCCATGCTTGCCTGCTTACTAGAATTTAATTCACCAACAGAAATCCATATAGAAATTAAAAATCTGAACTCAAATTGGCCTGACATGTCTCTTCAACTATAAGGAAATAAGGTGACTTTTATTGTTAGTATATGACATTCAAAGACTAATGACTTAATGAATCTGTTTGCCTTTCTGGGTGATACAACCTTTAGTAGGCTGTTAAATCATAGGCCAGGTTTTCTTTTGAATGAACTTTGTGATGTTATGCCTTCCTTCTGGTCACCTCCCACTCAAGAAGCAAAGCAGTCTCTCCCTGTCTTTAGCAACTGGATTTTTATGGCAGTCTTTGGGTGAAATATTGCCTTAATCAGATGCCTTTTTGACCTCTGGAAGTTTCTCTTGTTCTAGGTAACCAGTCTCAGAGAAAGACAACAAGTGTAGGAAAGCAGAAGCAAACTGTCAAACCTGATACCACAAAGGTGGGTCCTTTAATATTTGAAATGGAAAAGCAGTAAAACTGATTTAGAGCCAATAACAGTGTCATTTGGGCTGAAATAAGTGTTCATGTGTGGAAGTAATAAGTTCACTAATAAGGTAGATTTTGGGAAGAAGCTGCATGTATTTATTCTGCCATGTTTTGGAAATTAAGCTCAAATTTAGTGCTTGTATAGAATCAGAACACCATGAGTTGGAATGGACCCACATGGATCATCAAAGTCCAACTCCTGGCCCTGCACTGGACAACACAGGAATCTCACCATGGATATGGATGTGATTGATGGATGCCTTGATTACTAATCAAGATCTGGACAATGATTTAACATAGACAAGGAGTTCTTGCAGGACACATCTCACATCTGATGTTTTAACTAGTAAAAAAATATTGCTTTGCTGGTTCAGTCAAGCAGTTGTGAGTTTTGTGCAATTCATTCCTTTTTTGAGCACACTTTGAATGTGTCCTTTTCCTGCTTGAGGGTCAATATGAGTCTCTAGAAGCTAAGAAATAAACACATTTTTAGGTTTTGAACCACCAAAAATAAAGCTGGAAATGCTGTTCTCTGCAAGGCAGACGTGACTGATAACTGAAGACAGTCATTGTGGTTCTTGGTGTCATCACTATAACAAAGCATTTCTGGCTCTATCAATGATTTTTCTCCTTCTTTGCACTCCAAAGTGTATCAAAAGCAGAATTGGAGATTTACATTCCTAGCAGGGGTGACTGAATTACAGCAAGACTTTCAGTGGATTGAGGATACATATTTCCTTGAAAAACAATCTAAGTTCTTTTGACTGGTTTGGGCTAGCTCTTCTCTCAGCTGGGTATCTCAGAAATGTGTCCTGTGTGCCTATCTGGCCACACATCTCATAAGAATGTGGATTCAACTTATTGTTTAATTTTTCCTCCTCTAATGACATTCTGTGGTCCCAACTGCCCTTGTCTTGGGCTGCATTCCTCAGCTATCAGCCTATTTCAGCTTGTTTTCTTGGAGTATGTGTGTGAACTCTGATTATTCAACAGGCTAGTTGGATTTGGAGCCAACAATTCTGCTCTTGAAGAGCATTTTTTCCTGGCAGTGGGAGCCAGCATTTGCTAATTGCAATTATTGTTTTGGTAGGTGTTGTGCTTTAGTCCCTTGAGTGGATTGTTGCATTCCTTGAAGTGCTACTCCCGTCTCTAGAATGGTTTTCTGGTGTCAAAAATGGTTGTGCTCGTGTTATGGTTTTGGCTGATGGGCTTAAATTTAGGCTTTAGAGTTTAGATTTGAGCTTGAAATTGTCAGCTGCTTTGAGCTGGGCTGAGTTAGCTAACAGCTGATTTCTTTTAGCTAGTAATATTGTATTCTATACTACATTACATCATCTCAAAAAGAGTAAAATCCAGTGTGTGAGAAAAGCTTGTTTAGTTCTACTTTGGCCAAGGTACAGAGAAGACACACTGCTGTCCCAAGAGGGACGGGGAGGCCCAAGCCCACAGCACCAGCTCACTATCATGTTATCTTAAAGAAGTAAAATGTTTGTTCTTAGTTCTTCTCTTTGCTTAAGTCTGTCTTTAGACAATTAACTTTTTTTTAGAATAATTTGTAGTCAGAATAGTAAAATCTGTGCTTATTAAAGAGTGAGAAGTTATATATAACTTGTGTAAGTGTGTGTTATATTGTAGTTTTCTCTTAATTTTCTCTTTTCTGTATAAATACATGTAGTTAGTTTCAGCATAAACCTAGTTTAAAGTTTTTCTTCCCTCTCCCTCTTCAACCCTTTTTCTCTGTTCTTAAGCAGTTAGCATTTTGCCAGCTCAACCCAAGACAGCTTGGTAAATCATCATTTCTCTACAGGTTTGCTCTTATAGAGGGGGACTTTCCTGGAACTTTTCTTCCTGATGCCTTTCAGACAGTCACGTTCTAACTCAGCCCATGCCTATAACAATTGATTCAATAATTTGATTTGTCTTTTTGCTGTTATAGGTAATTCCTTCTAAACATGAAGTGAAGAAAAACACCCGAATTGAACCAGAGGTGAAAGGTTCTGCAGCTGATCCCAATCATTCAGTGCCAGTACAACCTGAGCAGGAACAAACCTTGGTGGAAAACAACAATTCTGCTCCAGGGAGACCTAGAGCCCTCTCTTTTGCACCTCAAAACTTTGTCTTCCAGCCACCAAGTGGATTAGAGACCTACACAGCTACACCCATGCCTTCTTCAAGTCCACCCACTGCCTTCTGGGATTTTTCAAAATCTCCAGTGTAAGATTCTTTCTTCTAAAGGAGCCTAAAACTCCAAGGGAACCTCTCTGTGATGATACAGAAAACGTTTGTGTGTTGTGGTAACACCTGATCATCATTTTTGCTATCATTACTTAAATGTAGAGTTAATACAACATCAAATATGGAATTAATCCTTAATTCTGTCCATGCTTTAGAAGCAGCTGTCAGGGACTCTGCCCTATATCCCTCTGCACAGATTTATTAATTTTAGTAAGATATGCTTGAGTGCTCTGGTGTTGCATGGAGGATTGGCCTTCTAAACTCTGCATTTCTGTGTCTTTGGCCACATTTGATGGCAGTTTCTCAGTGTGTCTTAACTCTAAATGTACTTTTCTTTCTTTGCAGCAAAAGAATTGAAAAATCCAGTGAAACTAAAGCACAAAAGCTTAACTTAAGAAGTCCAATGCCACCTGCTGTTAAAGGCATTCAAGACCAGGAAATGACCACAAGTTTGAAAGGAGAAGGTAGGAAGTTCACCTTTATTGTTCCAATGGTTTTAGTTATCACTGGACTCTGGACAAATTCCTTCCATATTTTTCAGCAGGTGAATCAGATGAGAAAATTTCCACTCAGACATCAAATGAAACAACTCCTGTCTCAACAGCACTTGAAGGGAAGTCAGATGATACAGGAGAGGAGCAAGAGCATGATGTGCCCTATTTCAGGTTTGGTTTCACTTGTTTCACTTCCCTCCTGTCCGTTTGAAGGTCCTTAACATGAGTAATGAGACAGCTTGTGGAGATCAGCTTAATCAGAAAAAAATTCTTTGCAGAGAGAGTATCAGGCATTGGAATGGGCTGCCCAGAGAGGAGGTGGATTCCCCATCCCTGGAGGTTTTTAACCTGAGCTTGGCCGTGGCACTGAGTGCCATGATCTGGTAAAGGGAGTGGAGTTGGCCCAAGGGTTGGACTTGATGATCTTGGAGGTCTTTTCCAACCCAATCGATTCTGTGATTCTGAATTTCATGGTGATTGGTGTCTGTCAGCAATGACCTGAGCAGGCACACGTGCCTGTCTCCCCTTCTGTATTTTTAGTGCAAGGAAGGACATAAAGTCTTGGAGACTAACACCTTGTCCTAAGGAACAGGAGCTTGAAAGCAGTCAAAAAGAAATTGCATCTCAGCCAGTCGGAAAAATAAAACAATCTAATGACTTGTGCTCAAAGGTTGTGACTTCTTTGAAAGGCAAAAGGGTTAGAATCATAGAATGGATTGGGTTGGAAAAGACCTCCCAGATCATCAAGTCCAACCCTTGGTCCAACTCCACTCCCTTTACCAGATCATGGCACTCAGTGCCACGGCCAAGCTCACCTGAAAAACCTGCAGGGATGGGGAATCCACCCCCTCTCTGGGCAGCCCATTCCAATGCCTGAGCACTCTCTCTGCAAAGAAGTTTTTTCTGCTCTCCAACTTCAATTTCCCCTGGCAGAGCTTGAGCCCCCCGTGCCCCCTTGTCCTATTGCTGAGTGCCTGGGAGAAGAGACCAACCCCCACCTGGCCACAACTTCCCTTCAGGTAGTTCCAGACAGTGCTGAGGTCACCTCTCAGCCTCCTCTTCTCCAGCACAAACACCCCCAGCTCCCTCAGCCTCTCCCCACAGCACTTGTGTTCGAGTCCCTTCTCCAGCCTCGTTGCTCTTTTCTGGACCCACTCCAGCCCCTCAATATCTTTCCTGGTTTAGTAACAATTAACAGCAACAAGTCAAGAAATACTCCAAAACATTATTTTTTCTCTATGTCTTTATTTTCAGAAACATCCTTCGGAGTGAGACGGAGAGGCTGCTGTCTCAGTGCCTCCAGTGGGATGGACACCTGGAGCTGGACATTCCAGAGGATGGTAAGAGGGAACTGCACCAGGCACTGGAAGGGATGTTGTGGGAACTGGAGGGGACAGAGGGAAGTAAAAGTGTGTGCTGTTTGATAAACAGCACTGTCTGCAGCACTTCATAGAAACTGGGGTAAATAAAGCCTGCCACTAACACTTGTGCAGCACTGGACATGGTGGGGGTGATAAAGGGAACAGAGTGCACAACAAAATAGTTGTTCTGTTGTCAGTTTGAAGTGTATTTAGATGCATGAACTTTAACCAAGCTGATTTTTTTTAAAATAAGACTAGATTTTAATGTAGAATAAGTGTGGGAAAATGAAGATAACTCATTAATGCTTGGACATAGTAAATTTATTGAAAGGAGCAAGTTCAGAGCAGATCAATGGGTAGGGATGCTCCATCTGAATTATATTGCAGGTTTGCAATAGGTGAACATAATTCAAACAATAAACAAATTCCAGACTCTTCCAAATGCTTGAGTTGAAGCAGTTGTGCAATGAGAATCATTTCAAGGTGTACTTTATTTTTTTTCCTGTTGCTAAAGCCAAAGATCTGATTCGCACCACAGTTGGTCAGACAAGACTGCTCATAGGAGAGAGATTCAAACAGTTTGAAGGACTGGTTGATAATTGTGAATTCAGAAAAGGTGAAAAAGAAACAACATGTACAGACCTGGATGGATTTTGGGATATGATTAATTTTCAGGTATGTACTTGCATGTTGACCTACTAGAATAAAACTGATGGGCTTATTTATGAAACATGGATTGAAACAATTTTTTTAATAGTCAAATTTTTTTTTACTTTTAATGTAAAAAGTACAGGTCCTTGTTTAACACTTTCTTACAGTGAACAACAGCAGTTGGTCTACTGTGATTTATAATTCATGGGCCAGTTCTGTTGTGTCTTCATGTGGCCTGTGTGTCTTGTCTGTCTCTGGAGTGGAAGTGTGTGGCCAGATCTTACTCTGGTTTGGAGTGAGGGTACAGTCACAGTGTCTATCTGGAACAAAAGCTGGGAGCTTTTGGAGCATTCCTGGAGCTCACCTGGAATGTGGGGGTTCCATGCTTCAGTGTGAGAATAATGCAGAAACTACAATAAGCCTATTCAGGGGTGAGCTCAGCTGGTAGAAACCCTTCATATCTCTTGATGATTTCATTACTTTCAGAATCAAGTACAATATTCTGAATTATCAAAAGGGTTCTCAACAGTGTCTGTAAATCAGCACTCAGAAAAGGGATTTTTAGCTACTTAAATTAGATGCCAAGATGGATTTGTTATAGTCCTAGTCACAGGTTTTGAATTGCCTGCAGAAAGTGTCAGGATTTGACCTGCTCTTCAGAGATATTTGAGATACTGTTTCTTACAGAGTGGAAGACTCTGCTTGTAGGGATAAAGACTGTGGTGCAGTGGATTCTTTTGCTTTCCGTAAATGTGACCATTGTCAAAGGGCTTGAACTCAGGATGAACACAGAGTGTAAACCAGAACCAGCCCCTTCCTTTTAGATCTTACTGAACCATTCTAGACCTCTCCTACGAACCTTCAAGCTACATAAATGAGACCAGACTTGTCCTCTAAACTGAAGGTTGTGTATGTTGTGTGACCTTCATATCAACTGCAGGAGAACATTTAATACTTCCTATCAGTTGGTGGTTTAATTTCCTTCTGTATTTAAAGCACTTAACTATGCTTGAAACTCTTATCTGATTCTATAAAACACTGTTCTGTTGGAAACCTGCTAAATCTTGAAAATTAACCCTGTACTTTTTCTGGGTTTCCCAACAGGTTGAAGATGTGAATAAAAAATTCAATAATCTGAAGAAGCTTCAAGACAACGAGTGGCAGCCACTTGATATCCCAAGCAAAACAGTTGTCAAGGTATGAATAACCCCTAAGGCAGGTCTTGTATGGCTTCGTTAGATGTTAAAGTTTAAATATTCAGTGAAATTCCTCTCAGGATTCACCTTTCCTCTTTGCATCTCCCCCATGCACTTGTAGCAGTTGGTGTTGTAGTGCCAGTTGCCTCTTTTGGCTGGGAAGATTGGAACTGAATTAACGTTGACTTTTCTTGAGTCATTAGATTCTGTGCTACTAAGATAAATCTATTAAATTTAGCACAGAAACTTACTCTTACACTTTACCTGGGCCACTGGCCTTGACACTGACTTAACTGTAAAGGAAACGACACTGGAAAGGGAACTTGGGAGTGATGCCAGTTGGAGCAGGGAGTGCTAAACTCTAATGGTGTCCCATTAAGCCAACACCATGAGTAGCTTTAAACTGCTGCTTCTCTAAACAAATGGATCTGACATAATCCAAAATAAGTTACTGCTTATTGCAAAATGAGTTGTTTTATCTGCTCGTTGGTTTGGAATATATAATTGCTTCTGATTGAGTATCAAGTCATGTTTCCATTGCCTAAACTCTGTCCAGTTCCTTGAGACTGCTTAACTCATCATAAAAACCATGTGAAGGTCAATAAGAGAGTCCAGGGATGGGAAACTGGAGGGAATGTGCTCTGTGGAGCTGCCCATAAATGCCAGAACCCTACAGAAGGTACAAAACAAAACTTGCCTTCAAACTGAATGCCAGGAGAGACTTCACTGCCTGCCTGGGGTCTGTGCTGTGGTTACATTCTGTCGCTGCCACTAGGAGGCCCTGCATCCCAGTGTTTCCAAAATCCCACTGGATTTTTTAGGAACAAAAATTGTATTGAGTATTTCTGAACTGCAGACTTAGTTTGGAAAAAATTCTCAGTGTTGTCATCACAGACTAACCTTGACAGCTGGTCGGTTGGCAGTCCAAGAGAGTCTGGAGATAAGCAGAGAGCTTGATGCATAGAATTGTTCAGGTTGGAAAAGCCCTCTCAGACCATCAAGTCCAACCATCCCCCAGCACTGCCAAGGCCACCACTGACCCGTGTCCCCAAGTGCCACATCCACAGGGCTTTTAAATCTCTCCAAGGATAGTGACTCCACCACTGCCCTGGGCAGCTGTGCCAGGGCTGGGCAACCCTTTCAGTGAAATAATTTTCCCTAATACTAAACCTCCTCTGCTGCAAATTAAATTTAGTTCCTCTCATCCTGTCACTGCNAGCACTCTCTCTGCAAAGAAGTTTTACCTGCTCTCCACCTTCAATTTCCCCTGGCAGAGCTTGAGCCCCCCGTGCCCCCTTGTCCTATTGCTGAGTGCCTGGGAGAAGAGACCAACCCCCACCTGGCCACAACTTCCCTTCAGGCAGTTCTAGACAGTGCTGAGGTCACCTCTCAGCCTCCTCTTCTCCAGCACAAACACCCCCAGCTCCCTCAGCCTCTCCCCACAGCACTTGTGCTCCACTCCCTTCTCCAGCCTCGTTGCTCTTCTCTGGCCCCGCTCCAGCCCCTCAATCTCTTTCCTCAACTGAGGGGCCCAGAACTGAACACAACACTCAAGGTGTGGCCTTCCCAAGGCAGAGTCCAGGGGAAGGCTCACTGCCCTGGGCCTGCTGGCCACGCTAGTTTTGATATGCTCATGTGTCACTGCTCCTACCAAAGCCTCCAGGTGTGACCTGGACTCTCTTCCCTTGCAGAAGAAGGCAGTGGCAGGGGCAGTGCCCAAGGCCAGGCCGGGAGCAGCGGCCAGGAATGCTGCCCGGAGCCGCCTGGCTGCTGTCAAGACAGCCATGAGGGAGAGGATGATGCAGGAGGGAGGTGCTGATGGTGCACAGCAGGACAGGCTGCCAGAAGCAGAAAAAGTGGTTTTTGATGCAGGATTTTTCAGAATTGAAAGCCCTGTGAAGAACTTTTCAGGTAGGTGAAACTTAATCGTGATTTTTGTGACTTGAAAGTACTGAAGGGAGTTTAATCCATTTCACTGGGGAGAGGAACTGGGCTGTTCATACTGGATACAAGTCTAGGGCTGGACACAGTAGTTCAACCAGTGACTAATTACATCAGGGCTCCAAAGTAAATTCTTGTACATGAATGTGCTGATTTGAGTGGTTATGGCAGCATGAAATCCCTGCTTAGACAGAGGGGTGAAATAGCTGGTTCATGTTTTTCCAGCATAACTTTAATAATGAAACTCTAATCTGACTGTTCCCAGGTTCAGCTGACAAACCTCTTCATCAAAGTCAGGGCCAGCTGATGTCCTCTGATTGTAAGACAGGAATTGGGATGTTTTATTTTCAGCTAAACCTCTTGCAGTGCTGTTTTCAAAGCTGCAAATAAAGTCAACCCATAATCTGTGTTCATGGTTAACAAGATTGTAACATAATCCAGTTTGCTATAAAAGCTGTTTAATAGTTCTGGGGATTTTAACAGGTGCTCAAAATACAGCTTCATTTTCAGTCTCTTATGGACATCTATGTGCAGCCAGTATTTCTAGTAATTCTGCACTCTTTGGGAGCCATTCTGATTCTCTCCCATTTCTAGTTCATGATTTGACTTTGAATTCCAACCCCCCCCTTTCTTTTTTGTGCAGATCCCTCTTCTCATGACACAACTAGCAATTTTTTAGTGTACCTCTTGTTAGTGGAGAACTCCTGAAAAGCTTTGAGCAACACTGGGTTTAACCAAACTCCAGCAGAGAATCTGTTATAAGCATCACTTCTGAATCTGTGTCTTTTTAATTCAGTTAAAATTATCTAATTTGAAAGGTGGAAGTTAATAATTTCAATTCCTCCTTGCAGAGTGTATAATTTTCCATATAACATTAGCATAAGACAATTCAGCAGGAGAAGACAATTGTGTTTCTGGCTGGAATCACAATGATCAGTTCAGCTTTCTGGAAACTGCTGCAGTAATGAAAAATTAAACACATTTCTCAGGCTTGCTTTTAAAGACACCTCACAGACCTTCCCAGAGGACTCCTGGCAAACAGGCAACTCCAAGATCATCCCGTAGAGCTTTGCTCCCAAGCACTCCTTACCCTCTTCGTGACCGTGCAAAACAAACGCCGTTTGCTCACAGTTTGAAAGTGGACCAATTTTCCCCTGCAAAAACTCCCCCACTGGATAAACTCCCTCCTGGTGTTCCTGAACAGAGGTAGGCACGTTAAGGCAGCTTTTAATTAACTTCGTACAAGTAATTTTACAGTTTTAACTGAAAGACATACTGTTAATACCCATTAAATGTTACCTTCTGATTTGGCAGTGATGAAGGTTGCAAAGTCCTTGTGGCTTTTCCTTTCCTTGAGCAAATATTAAGGAGTTTGCCCAAATGTAGTTTTGCTGTTGGGGTAGAAGTTTATTTGCCCAGGAAGTCTGACAAGCTCACCAGTGGCAGCCAAGCCAGCATAATTGCAGAACAAATTGTAAGATCAGGTGGGCAAGTCAAAAGATGATGGAAGGTGATTGATGAAGATGACTGAGAAGAATGAAAATGTTTTGGTTTCTCCTCCAGCATTTCCATGGCTGCAGAAGAAACCTGTCCTGTTGCCAGCACAGCAGAGGGAAATGAGGTAAGTCATGCAAAGCTCATGTATGTGCTGTAAAGATTTCATTATTATTACCAAGGAAAATTTACCCCCAGCCACTTGGATTTCTGATCAAATCCTCTCTAAGTTGTCTTCTGCCTTCCTCAGGTTGGTGCTTTTTCCTTCTCAGTATGGACAGAGGGAGGGACTGCTGCAGTTTGGGGACCTTGTCTTGCTCTCTGGAGCTGTACTTTGGAGGTCCTGGCTGCTGCATAAGGACACTTGTCACTTGGACAAACATTGTTTCTTGAAGTCCTCTACCTGTTTCCTGGGGTGAATTTTGTCAATGCTTTTGCATTTGGGGACCAAACCCAACAGCACTCCTGGTCCTCATGCAGAGCTTGGGGCTGTTACTCTCTTTAAATTACAGTAAGGACTGTGTTACTAATCCAAGTATCAGAAATCCATGTCCTGAAATGACTGAGGACTTGGTGATGTTTCCTGTGTTTAGATAGTCCTAAAAAATCTAAAATAAACAGGAATGCAACCTCCATAGTTCAGATGATACTGTGCCACTCTATGAAAGCCAGTGCTTTGGAGTTAATCATCCTTTAGTACCTTCCATTGGAAATGGAGTATCATTTTCATTTGTTACTGCTTGGATCTGTGCATGACTACAGCAGTCATTTCCCTCCCATCCCCATACAGATTACAAAAAAATCTCTGTTAATCATTTCTCTTATGCCTTTTACTTCATCCTTTCTCTATCAAATGAGAAATTCCTTGCTGGTGATTTTACTCCCTGGGGAATCAGTATTGCTGGTAGGTTTTCCTTGAGGAAAAGGCTCACCAGAGAACATCCTCACAATGTTTTTGGTACTTGAATCTCAAAATCTTCTTTCCTATGGAAGACGTTCCTTGTACTGTTGAAGGGATTTTCAGGCTTGGGAAATAGTTACGTGGAATGGGTCACTGCCTGTGCTTTGCACAGTCTCTGGAGTTAAAACTGTCTCTCCTGAGTTGTCCATAAAACCTGTAGATCAGATGTGTGGGCTTGGTGTGCCACAACAGGCTGGGAACAGGGAAAATCCCTGTTTTTCAGGTGCTGGAAAATTCTAGCAGTGAATCAAAAGCAATGGATGGCATGGAAGAGATGGAACTCTCCACTGCAGAACAAGGACAAGACGTTGTCATGTGCAGCCCAGAGAAGGATCCTGGCACAGAGACAAACTTGGCTGAGTCTGGAGGACCAGAAATCCATCAGACAGGTGCAAATCTTAGAGCTGCGCAGTGTGGTTTGGGTTATTCTGAGGTTTTAAGATAACCTAAATATTACTCTTTGAAATCACTGTCAGCTTAGTTTATGTGTGCTGTTAGCAAAACCTCTATTTTTTTAAGATATAGAAAACAACATTGTTTTTTCAGCTTTGGCAGCATCAAACTAACCTTTCTAAAAAATGAAATATTCTTATTTTTCAGCTGTCTCATGTAGTGATTTGACACCCAATGACAGGAGTCCTTGTGATATGGTGAGTTGACCTTCAAGTTTGTTGACTGAGACAAGCTGCCTGTGAGAGTGCTGTTAACCTTTGCTACAGACTTGGTTACTGCCCAAAGAAAATTAAACTCCTAAAGATGCTATCAAAGCCATTCATTTAATTTAAATACCAACCACACTCCAACTGTCCCCCTGCTTGAGCTCACACTGATACTTCTTATTGCACATGATGAGTGTAGGATGAATCAAGACGTTTATGAGAAAATAACATGCAATTCTGATCAGATTGATCCTTTAAATTATGTTCCTTACAAATTTCCTTGTAGATATTCATTAACATAATGAACAGCCTGGTTTACTTCCACTTTCTTCATGGAATTTTTCAAGTCTGTCCCAACTGTTGTTTTTTTAAATCACTGTAACATTTAGGGCTGGAAGAAAGATTCAACAGGGAAAAGTGTGCAAAAACTTTCAAAATGTTAATAGAATTTGGGTGTAGAATTTCTTGTGAAAAATCCTCTTTTAAATATGGATTAGTGATTTAAATAAGGAGTATCTTCAACACGGACCATGTGTAGTCATTTCTTATTTTATGTCTGGAAATAAGCTTGTAAAATTCCTCATAGCAAGGTCATGGTACTTCCAGTGGTCCATGACTGTGACTAACTGTTCTCAAGCACTGACTCCATGCTCTGATTCCTCCCCCAGCCCGTGCTGGATGCTGAGCTGCCCTTCACTCCAGTCAGGACCAAAGCCCAGAAGTTTGCAGCAGCTGAAGTGTTCAATGACCTCATTGTATTTTCTCCTGTTGTCTCCTCTGGGGATAAATGAAGAGTGACTTAGAATGTAAAATATGTAAATTTTCTGAGCAAGAAACCCACAGAGGGTATCTGGAACACAGACTGCTACCCTGGAACTGTTGTGAGGGAAGGGGCAGCTGTAGAAGGGGCATCTGATCATGGGTTTGTACCGTTTTGTGGTGCAGCTGTTGTGCACCCAGCACTGCTGTGTGTTGTAGTGGGCTGTGTTCTGGAGATACCTGCTGTTATCCACTGCTTGTTGTGAGTTCTGATGCAGCCTGAAATATTGTTTATGTTGGTATCATTTCATGGATTTCCTGTCTCCCTCAGGTTGTAAAGCTCTTCACCTTTAAACTTTTATGCCCTGGCCTTACTTACCTCATGATTTACAAGGTGCCCACCAGCTTAGCTGTGCCTGTGCCCTGTTTCTGAGGCAAAGGCACCCTCTGGGGTGAGACCCAGCCTGTTCCCAAAGCACTTCTCTGTGCCCTGTCCCTGCTCTGAGGGCACCTCAGGCTCCAGCACCAGCTATGGCAGTGCTGGGTGCAGGTCATTCTTCCCAGGGGGAATTTTCCCACTGGTTTTGTAATATTAGAAACTATCTCAGAACAAGGTTTTCACAGTCAGATAATACCTTTTCTTGGCAATGTATTAAAATAGGTATTGATTGTTATTTCCTTTAAGGACACAGTTTTCTACTGAGTGTCTCAAGTGCCTTCAAGCCAAGTTGTATTTTCTCCTTGTTTTTGACATGTTTAGCCTCAGCCTCTTCTCTCATCTTGTTCTTTATGCAGCCCCTACCTGGACTGTAACATATTTGTGCATAAGGAGCATGCCAGTTATATAGATTGCATTTGAGGAGTAGTGTGAGTGTCCTCCAGTTGTTGTATTTTTAATAAATACCTCACTGGGCTTCTTCTTGTCCAGGTCACCTCAGTGTAACACACACTTTCTTCCACCAGCCTTGGTTCCACACCAACAGTGATAATTCAGCCCCTCAGCAGAAAGGGGCTCATCTGGCTTAAGTTTTAACCTGGGAGCTGTGATTACACTGAAATAAAGAGAGGAAGCTGATGTATGCTTGGAATCCACCTTCTTAAGTACTAAACTCCAGTTATACAGGTAGTTTAGGGTGGCTGTTAATGACTTGCCTGCTCTGGTTGCTCATCAGCACAGTGACATCTGACATACACAATCACAGAATGGTTTGGGTGGGAAGGGACCTCAAAGCTCATTTCATTCCAACCCCTGCCATGGGCAGGGACACCTTCCACTACGCCAGGTTGCTCCAGGCCCCATCCAACCTGGCCTGGGACACTCCCAGGGATGGGGCAGCCACAGTTTCTCTGTGCTGAAGGCAGCATTGTGCTGCTCTAGCCTATTGGATCTGCTGGAAATGTTAAGGACCCTGCTTGTAACTTGGCATCCCCCAGGGTAAAAGAAGCAACTGTAATAAAACAGTACAAGACATGTCAAAGAGATCTTTAGAACCCAGCAGTGGCTATTGTGCTGTTCTTGTTTTCCAGGCAAGGCTGGAATGACTCACAGCAAAGGGAACATACTTCTGTTTTCTTTTTTTACCAGCCTGACTCATGAGGTGAACTTGCCAATAAACCCCACCCTTGAAACCAGTCTTGACTCACACAGGAGTGATGAGTGGAGAGAAGCACAAGGCTTGTGACCTGTTCTGTGCAGTACATAACACTTGTAGGGATTGGATCTCCCTTGGGAGGGAAGAGAACTCAGAACACACTGGTTTGGGCTCCACCTGGGCAGATGGACCTTTGAAGCAGAGAGGAGTGGCTTTTCTAGCCAGTCTAACAGAGAGATTTTGCTTCCTCCAGCTCTGGACCTCCTCATGAAATATCTTATTCTGCTCAGGCTCAGCAGCTCTTGAGTTTTCCCTGTTTTCCAGTGCGTCCTCTAGAGGATTGTTGCCCTAGTTCCCAGGACCAGAATGCCACAGGCTGCTTTCCCAGGTGCTCCTCTCCATTGCAATCCAACTGCTCCATGTTCCTGTCTCTCCAGCAACAACTCTGCTCCTTCCACATTGCACTCAGCTTGCCGGAGGGTGTCACATCTTTGGAGATCTTACTGAAAACAAATTTTACTTGTGAAAACGTTTTATTACCTCAAAGTAGTCACCTGAGAAGGCACTTTTGTTACACCACAAAAAGAGCATTGAGGAGTTTACATTGGGTGCTCCCCTGGCTAAATCATGGTGGGCAGGACGCTGGTGAGGGCGATGTCGCCTGCGATGCAGAGCTTGGTGATCTCGTTCAGCCTCTTCTCACGGAAGTTGTACTGCAGCAAGTGAGCGTCATTGACGGCCACCTTGAAGTGATCTGTCTCACAGAGGACCTGGAGCTGAAACAAAACCCTCAAATCAGCCAAAAAACCCACTCTGCATTTGTTCTGGGAGAAGTTTGAAGCCACAGACTCGAGCAGGCTGGCACTGGCTGGAGCTGCTGCCAGCTGAGTGCAGCCCTGTGGCATGTGGAGGAGCTGGTGCAGCAACTCAGCTGCAACACCAGTGACCTTTGCCTTCCCCAAAACTGCTCTGCTCTTCCTCCTTCGTGTTCTAGCCCGGTTTCTGTCTCCTCAAACCATGCCAGTCACTCAAAGCAGAACTCGACAGAGTAAACCCACTTTGCAGGAGAAAAATCTCAGGAAGAGCTGCCCATGGGGAAAACATTATAGAAACCTGTCCAACAACTGGTGCAGAACAGCTGTAAATAAGGAGGATTTCATAATCCATGGAATAACAGAAGTGGGGAGAAGTTACGCCCTGGGCAGCTGGAGGTGCAGGAGGGGATCAGAATGCTGGGAAGGAAGGTGTGCTGAAGGACCTGCTGGGAAGCACAGGGGTGGCTGCCCCAGAGGCACCTCTAGGGGCAGATTCCTGTGCAAAATCAACAAGGTCCTTAGTGGGTCTTGTTGCCCAAACCCTCCTGGTGCTGTGGGTGCACTGAGACTGAGCTGGGGTGGGGGTTTTGGTACCTTGAAGGGTTTTCCAGCTTCAAAGGGAAACCTGGGAGCTGTCCTCTCCTCCTTCCCCCAGATATCTTGGAACTTTGAGTTGCAGACGATGACTTTCCTGTGGTCTTCGTTGAAGCGGGGGTTGAAGTGGAAGGCAACGTCATTCCCTCTCTTGAAATCCAGTGAAAACCTGCAAAGACAGTAATGGATTCACTGGTTTTCCCACAAAAGCCCTGGGATCTGTTAGAGGGCTTCCTAAAATCCACAGAAAGAAAACCCCCCACACCCTGATGGGCAACAACAGGGCATGTACATGTTTATTTAGTGTAACATTTGATGTTACACCAGGCAGGTGTCATTCAGGAATGGACAGCACATTCCAACCCTCCTGCTCCCCTCAGGAGTCCTTCATGGAAAGAGCCCCCACCCTGGACACCCCCAGTACCTGTCTGGCTTGGGGTTCACTGTCCCAGTGATGGTGATGAGCAGCCGAGGGACGAGCCCTGCCTGCAGGGGCAGCTCGAAGGGCACTTTCTGGAAGACAACAGGGAGCTGATGTCAGCAAAAGAACATGTCAAAAGCCAAATTCCAGCTCTGCCACCCACCAGGCACAGCCAGCCCCAGGTCCTTCCCATGGCCAAGCAAAATCGGGCACTGAAGGCACAGAAACCCTACAATGTGGTGAATATGATGGAGCCATTACCATTGGAGGAGCTGGTCCTCCCTGTGGAGGAGAAGGCCCAAATCCAGGGGCACTGGGTGGTTGTGCTGGGGCAGGAGATGACCCAGGTGCTGCTGGTGCTGTTGGCGCTGCTGGTGCTCCAGGGAATGCTCCTGGTGCTCCTGGATATCCTCCCTGTCCTGCTGGTCCTCCAGGATAGGCCCCTGGTGCGCCGGGATACGCTCCTGGTGCTCCAGGATAGGCCCCTGGTGCTCCAGGATAGGCTCCTGGTGCTCCAGGATAGGCTCCTGGTGCTCCAGGATAGGCCCCTGGTGCTCCTGGATAGGCCCCTGGTGCTCCTGGATAAGCCCCTGGTGCTCCTGGACAGGCCCCTGGAGCGCCGGGATATGCTGGGAATGCCCCAGGAGCCGGGGGCTGGTTCCCCCAGGAGGGCCAGCCCTGGGTGGGGGGGGCACAGGGCGCTGGGTTGTTGCTGTTGGACAAGGCATCAGATAACTGGGGACAGAGGGAGAGACGGGTTAGGTGAGAGACAGTCACCCTGGGATCAGGCTGAGGTCTCCAACATCCATCTTTTTTAGCCTACTACGTGTCCCAGGGCAAGAGCTCAGCTCTGAGTGCCTGGGCTGGGGTTTCCAGAAACCAGTCAGTGCTGATGTAACTGGAGAGGATTTGGGGATCTACACAGATAAGCAAGGACTTGTTCCCATCCCTTCCAGAGGTCCTCACTTCAAGGCAACACTCACAGTGTCCCCCCCAGCCCCCTTCTTTTTTTAAAGAATTCCATACTCACAGAGAAACCGTCTGACATTTTGCCTAAAACAAAAAGACAGAGGGTGTTTCAGTCATTTTTGACATGCACCATCTGAAAAATTGAGATTTTTGAGGAGACTTAACAATTTATAGTGGCAATTGTTGGAAATTGCTGAGTTCCCATCACATACCTGCCTGTCAGAGCCCAGAGCTCTGATGCCACAGAACAGATCCTGGTGGGATACCTGTGGGATAAAATGGGGGTCAGTGCTGTGAACAGCCTGGACATTCCAGGGTGAATCCAGCCCTGACACCCCCAGAAGGAATCCACCACTGAGCTCACAACACTGCCACTGTTTTTCACTTCCCCAGCCCTGAGGCACCATCCGGGAAAAGATTTCCATTAAAGAAAAAAAACCCAAACAGAATCCCCAGGTGGGGCCAAAACAACAACCAGGAACTGTGTAGGGGCTAAAAATCCAGCACAGCACGTCAGGTACACGTGGGATGGAAGCCTGGAATGGTGAGAGGAGGGTGGCAGCCATGGAGACAGTCCCCTTTCTCCTCCTATCCATCCCCAATTGCCCCATTCCAGAGGGAGGGCACCTCGGGAAGGACACACTGACCGCTCCAGGCCAGCGGATAAAAGTTGCTTTACAAGTTTTATGAGTCCACACCACGGCAGGAATAGCCTGGATTCTTCCCATCAAAGGGAGCATTCAAAGGAGAAGAGGGGGGGAAAAAAAGGCTCAGGGAGAAACGAGGAAAGAAAAGGAAAATTCCAAATTGAAAACAGAGAAGGCAAATTCCCCTTGAAAGCAACATTCAGTTGCACAAAGCTCACAGCAGATGTGGCTGTGCTGCCTCAGGAATAACAAACCCCCAAGTTTCACAACCAACAAACAACCCCTCTGCCAGTAAAACACTTATCCCTCTGAGCCCACGGCGTTTTCAAGGCAGCCTTTCCACCAGCATCCAGACTGGAGTGTTTGAACAGCCTGTACCTCCCAAAGCTTTTATTTGCCTCTGGGTTCTTTTTAGGCCCTTGGCTTTGCCACTGGTTTGCCAGGTGGAGCTGGGGGTGCACAGAGAGCTCCTGACACTCCCTCGGGTTGGATCCAGGTGGGTCAGGCTCTCTGAGCAGCTGTGCTTGTGCTGCTCCCATCAGAGGTCCCACATGATCCCCCTTTTGTCCTGCAATACCTCAGGGAGAAGCAGCTTTGCTCCCTTCAGCCTGCTGGGACAGGGTGGCAGGAGTCCCTGTGTCCTGGCCAGGTCTGGCATGGCCACTTTGGGATTTGGAACCCACTAATCCTCTGCCACCAAATGGTGCCACCGAGCTTGGAGCTGGTGGTGACTCCATTCTCTGTGTCACTGCAGGGGTGGAACCCTTGGACACAGCTCTCTATTCCCCCTGCCATGGATAGGGGTTTTCTCCCACCTCCTTCCTTGGGCAGTGCCTCAGCAATGTATTGCACAGAGCCACAGAATAGCTGAGGCTGGAAAAACCCTCTGAAATCACCAAGTCCAACCATCCCTCAGCACTGCCAAGGGCACCACTGACACATGTCCCCCATGTGCCACATCCACAAGGCTTTTAAATCCTTCCAGGGATGGGCACTGCACTCCCCTGGGCAGCCGTGGCAGGGCTGGACAACCCTCTGACCGAGTAATTTTTTCCTAATATCCAATCCAAACCTCTCCTGGTAAAACCTGAGGCCATTTCCCCTTGTCCTGTCCCTGTTCCCTGGAGCAGAGCCTGACTCCTCCTTGGCTTCCCCCTCCTGGCAGGGATTGCAGAGCCAGAAGGTCCCCCCGGAGCCTCCTTTTCTCCAGGCTGAGCCCCCCCAGCTCCCTCAGCTGCTCCTCATGGGACTTGTGCTCCAACTTCCAGCAGCATTTGGGCAGCTGAGCCTGAACTCAAGGGATCTCTCCCCCGCAGCTTCCTGAGCTCTCCCCCACCCGACGGAGGATCAGCGGCTGGAACACTCCAGAGCCGGCAAGCATAAAACACACCGAGTATTCCCTCTATCCACACGGAGTGGAGAAACTATTTGGGAATGAAGCACAAGTTTTCTCCCGTTCAGCGCCATCCTGCAGCGACTTTCCTGGGTGTTTCTCAGTGTTCCTGGGTGTCCCGAGCCTCCCACGCACTGACACTCCCTCCACTCCTCCGTGAGGTTTCCTGGGGCAGGGACAGGGCCACCCGGCACCCCGCGAGCCGCAAACAGCCTTGTAACTCCCTAATAGTTCCCATCCCACCACTCTCCCGAGCATCCCCCAAACCCAGCAAGGACTCTGCGCATCCCGAAGATGTCCCACCTCCCACTCCCACCGGACGAGCGCCCCCTCAGCCCATCCATCCCAAGGATAATGTGCCCGATCCTCCCGGGATGTTCCTGGGGCCGCCTCCCCTCACCTGCGTGCGGCGGATCCCGCAGCTGCTCTGCCCTCCCGCACCGGGACACGGCGGGACCCGCCCGCGGGGCGGGCACGGGGCGGGCACGGGGCGGCCGCTCACGGGCTGCCCACACCGGGGACACCCGTGACAAGCTCGGGAACAGCTTCTTGTTTTTCTTTATCAAGCGGTGACACCACCGAGGCGGGGCAAACTCGTTTTCCTCGTGGTTTGTGTTCCGCGCGGGTCCGTTCCACGCACGGCTGTTCCCCCTTCCCGGCCCTTCCCGGCTGGAGTCGCTGCCGGGTGTTTTTGCCTTGCCAGGGATTTGCCTGTGCATGTCACTGCTCCATCCCCCTCCAGCTCTAGTAAAACACAGTAAAACACAAATTGGCTTCCCAACATTGAACATTTTCTGCTTCTTTCTGGAAAATAAAATCCAAAAAAAACTTTTCTGGCGAGGCCGGTGGAGGATGGAATCTGGGAATCTGTTCCAGGCAGCTGGAATTTTAACGAGCCCAGGTTTTTTTGAGGTTGAGGGTGAATCATCTCCAATTTGCTCAATGGGCTCCACAGCTTAAAGCAATGGAAATTTAAAAGGTGGTTTTGTGCTGGAATTCTGGTCTGCTGCAAAAGGGAAAAGGGAAGGGAAGGGGAAGGGAGAGAGGAAGTGAAAGGGGAGGAGAGGGAAGGGAAGGGAAGG
>VWZD01025248.1:2731-24869 GCA_013396695.1 Sakesphorus luctuosus | reverse complement strand
TTTTCTGCTCTCCAACTTCAATTTCCCCTGGCAGAGCTTGAGCCCCCCGTGCCCCCTTGTCCTATTGCTGAGTGCCTGGGAGAAGAGACCAACCCCCACCTGGCCACAACTTCCCTGATGTGGCACTTCCAGACAGTGCTGAGGTCACCTCTGAGCCTCCTCTTCTCCAGCACAAACACCCCCAGCTCCCTCAGCCTCTCCCCACAGCACTTGTGCTCCACTCCCTTCTCCAGCCTCGTTGTTCTTCTCTGGACCCGCTCCAGCCCCTCATGTTCTTCACTGCAGCTGGTGCAGGGCTGTGGTTTGGGGTTGTGTTTGGAAGAACTTGGATAACACAGGGGTGCTGTGGTTCCTGCTGAGCAGTGCTTACTCAGGGAATTCCTGCTTCTTGTCCCACCCCACCAGTGAGGAGCCTGAGAGGGACAGCTCCCTCATCCAAGGGCTATTCCATACTATGTGATGTCATGCTCAGTGTATAAAGCTGAGGCTTCCCAATATCCCATCTAACCCTGCCTTCTGCCAGTGGGAAGCCATTCCCTTGTCCTGTCCCTCCATGCCTTGTCCCCAGTCCCTCTCCAGCTCTCCTGGAGCCCCTTTAGGCACTGGAAGGGGCTCTCAGGTCTCCCTGGAGCCTTCTCTTCTCCAGGTGAGCCCCCCCAGCTCTCCCAGCCTGGCTCCAGAGCAGAGGGGCTCCAGCCCTTGGAGCAGCTCCAGGGCCTTCTCTGGACTCACTCCAGCAGCTCCACATCCATCTGATGTTGGGCCCCAGAGCTGGACACAGAACTCCAGGTGTGGTCCCACCAGAGCAGAGGGGGAATAATCCCCTCCTTTCCCCTGCTGGTCACACATAAATGAGTTGGTAATTCCAGCTCAGAATCCTCCACCCTTTGCTTGGTCCCAGCACCTTTTCTGCTGACTCACATCAGGAGTTTCTGTGTTCTACATCTGTTCTTGTGGTTCAGTCTCCCAGGGGCAAAGGACCCCCTTCAATGGGTAAAATAACTCTATAAAGCTAAATAAACTTAAAGCAGCAATTTCAAACTATTTAGTGGGAATCAATAATCAGAAAGCTTCTCTTCCCTTTTTGATCATAAATTAACTTGAAGGAAATCAACCTAAAGGGCAAGAAGCTGGATGGCACCAGAGATGCACTTCCCTTCCCAGAGCAGAACAACCCACACCCACATGACTCTCTCAGCCTGATGGTTTTCTGTGGCCTGACTCGAGCTTGGAGCTGCAGCCCCCACCATGTGGTACGTTTGGGCTGCAGCTGTGCCACCCAGGCTGGGCCTGGCACAATCCCAGAGTGTTCAATCCAGCCATCACCTCCCTGTGCAACCTCCCAGGCCGGGGAATGGGAGCAGTGACAAACGTCACCTCCTTGCTCAGAGCCAGGGCTGAGGGTCCCAGTGCCACAGGTCCCTTGTGGAGCCCCACCCTGCACCTCCCTGAGGGGTCACTGCGGGTCCAGCCCTGTCTGAGCCACCGCCAGCTCTCCCCAGCAATAAAAAAGGGCATTGCAGCAAAATCAGGTAATGGGAATCTCCTCCCTGACCTGCCAGACTTGAGCAATGTCCCTCCAGGACTTCTGAGAACAGGGAATTCCCTGGCCCCACTCCTCCTCATGCAGATCTTTTGAGGAAATGCCTCATTCCAGAGCACCCTTGGCTGCATCACTCCAAACACCACCTTGCCCTAGAACGGGGGAAAAACTCCATGAGGGGAAGGCTGAGAACTTCAATAACTCCAGTTTGATGGTAAAGAAAGCAAAATGATCTGATAAAGAGCATGGATGTCACCAGCCCTGCTGCTCACAGGTGCCTGCACATGTACCAGCAAGTCTGGCCTTGCTCTCCTTATCCTCCTTTTGTTCTGTCTTTATGAAACATAAGGCAAAACTTCTGCCTTTGCAGCTTCCTCCTCCCCCTGGAAAACAGAGCACTGGGGAAACTGCAGCTCCTCCAGCCCCCTCTGGCTCTGACAGTGCCAGGGAACAGCAAGTCCAGCCCACCCCAAAAAGCTTCACCAACCTTCTAACGCTGATGCTGCTCATAATTAAAATCCTGCTACAGTTTGAAGCTTTTACATCATTAAAGATGAAGAAATGGGAAGCACTTTGGAGCTGGGCTGAGCACTAAGTTGCTTTTCAAGCATGGAATGAGTCTCGTGGTGATTTGTGTGGACAGAGATTTACAAAAGTCCTCAAGCCCCACCTGGCTTCAAACTTCCCAGGAATTACACCCTCTTCTGCTGCAGCAATCCCTGTGCAGCCTGATGGCCAGGGGTCCTCAAGGAAGATCCTGGACATGCCAATATGATTAAAAAACTGGATGGGAAATGCCTGCAGTGTCCCCAAACTCCTGTGCACTGGGGTGAAACACCCCTGGGGCTTGTTGCCATCAAAATCAGAGGTCCTGGGGCTTTTCTTGGCCCCACTCTGGGCTTGGCAAAGACAGAGGCAACCCACCCAACCTCACAGAAACTAATCCAGCCTAAAAAGCCCACAGGAATAGTGCTGTGCTGCAGGAGGGGAACGGATCAGTTCAGGCCAGCCTGCACCAAGGACAGGGTGAATCCCAGCTGACTCTTTGGGTGCAGCACCCAGAGAACCATCAGCAGGTGGAGGGCTCACACAGCCACCTTGTTGCCTCCAGCTTGTCCAGATCCAGCTTGAGGATCCACTCTGAGGAGTTTAAATAACTTTATTACACAGCAACCATAGAGACATCGAGGTTGGAAAAGATCTTTAGGACCATCAAGTCCAGCCTCACTGGGTGGATTTTGGCACAGCTGAGGAAAACAGGGGAGATGGAAAAGGAAGAGGCTTGCAGAATCCCCTTCCTTCATTCCTGCAGAGCACAGAAATTCCTTCTCCTGCAAACCCTGACACCTCATACACAGTGTCTGTGTCCCTCCTGCAGCACTCCAGCCCCAGGCACTGCAATACAAGCACATGCAGAGATGCAAGAGATTCGCTAAAATGTCGCTTTCATCGTTTTTGTTACCAGGTTCAGCGTTAGAACTAATCCATCCCATCCTGCCTGCCCGGAGGCTCTGCCAGGCACGGGAGCAGCAGCAGCACCACCACCAGTGCCCTCTACTGATGAGCAGCTCTGCCAAGGGGCACCCACCGCCTCCCGGGGCCACATCCAGAGGGACCACAGCGGGCTGGGCTCTTACACAGCACCCACCACCTCGTTTTTCCAATAATTTTGGGGGTTTTATCCACTCAGAGAGGGGTTTGCTCGGTGTCACTCCATTCCCACTCTCTTTTTAGCAGCTTGTCTAAGGTCAGCCTAGTTTTTACCAACCTTGGACTGCCTCCTCCCTCCCCCCCAGAGTCTTCCCGGCAAAGGGAAAAAAAAAGCTGAAAAGAAAAGAATTCAAAAGAAACTGAACTGAATTAACAAAAAGAAATTATATTTCCTAATATTTACAACAATGTATGCAATTTATACACTCTACGTGGGACCCCACCCCAGGGGGACAACGGGAGAAGGTAGGGGAGAATGGTTACCAAGAACTAAGGGGAGATGAACCCAAACCAAAACAAATGGAACAGACGAATACAATTAAAGACTTCAGGAAAGCAGAACAGGCATGAAACAATTTCACCAGTCCTGGGCTAGAAAACCAACAGAAACAGACTCGACCGTCCAGGCTCCTCCAGCTCCCCCCAGCCTTGCCAGAACCTGGAAGATAAAGCTCTCTCCTATCTGCCCTCCTCTTCTGCTACGTGGAAAACACGTGTGGAATACTTTGAAATGTCCACTTCCTTAGTTCCACTTAGATACTGAGGAAGCCATGGCTCAAAACCATCTGTAGTAGTTTTGGCTCTAGTCAGCATAGGTCCCCATTTAGGCCTCAGTTTTCAGCAGGCCTCAAAGGACGTGACGCAGATTAGAGGGGACAGGTATCATCTGACTTGAGCAGCCAAAGAGGTATTTCATATCATCTGACATCATTAGGAAGCGTCGAGGAGTATAACAAGCCAGGGGGGAGGAGTTTCTGCCTTTTCGGTCCATGTTTGAGACCAGGAGGGTTCCTACTCCCTGACTGCTGATATCAGGCCCTGCTGCTGCCGGTCTGCGTGGCTGTTTACCTGGGGAAGTGAGCATATTCCTGTTCATTCCTTTTTCCCTCTTGCTGGGAGGTTTCCTTTGGGGAGGAGGTTTGGTTGGTTCAGAATTCTGCTTGTTAGCTGGGGCGACCTCGGTGAGCCTGTTGTTGTTTCCTGTCACTGTGTGCTATTTCATAGTTGGGGTTAAGCTTTCCACTTCTCTATATAAATATAAGAACTTCACCATGTCCAAAGCCTCATTTCTGTTTTTTTCCCTCACTCTCCTTCTCTGGGAGTGGACCTTTTGACTGGGTACCAGGCAGTTGGCATTTTGCCAGCTTAAACTATAATACCATCACACAGCTATTCAGTCTGACACCCAGGAGAGGAGCAGCAGGACAAGGATGACAACAGGAGGCTCAAAGCTATGGATGTGACCACCCTCGTGTTCCAGGTTGCTCACACTCGGTTTTCTGAGCAGGAAAACAGGATAAAATCCAGGCTGAAATGCAAACTTGAAAGCCTGGCATGGAAGTTGCTGAGATTTGAAGTGCCTGGATTAAAAAACTTCCAGGATAAACAACTCTGTCTCCTTGAGGAACATCAATGTCAGAACAGCACCAGGGTATTAAAGCATTAATTCTTCCCACTTTCAGCAAATTTTAAATTATCCTGCCACCTTCTCTGGGCTGGAGGGAGCTGCCTGTAATGGAAGGGAATGCAGGCAAATTGGAAAGCAGGGGATCCACAGCCCCTCTGAGGCATTTCTGTCACACAAAGCACTGTAATGCAAAGCTTTTCACATCGTGCAAATTAAGCAGGTTCTTGTGAAAGGCATTGTAGCACAGTTCGACTTTTAATTATCCTTTAAGAGCTTAGTGAAGTGGAGTATCCTAACAGATCCCCCCTTGCAGCACACAGTGGGTCCCCACCAAAATTCACAGCTCTACCGCAGGACAACAGAGCATCCATCAGTCAGAGGAGTCACAGAATACCCTGAGCTGCAAGGGACCCACGAGGATCATCCAGTCCAGCCCCTGGCCCTGCACAGACACCCCAACAATCCCACCCTGTCCCATTGTCCAAACCCTCCTGGAGCTCTGGCAGCCTTGGGGCTGTGCCCACTGCCCTGGGGAGCCTGGTCAGTGCCCACCACCCTCTGGGGGAAGAGCCTTTTCCTGAGATCCCACCTGACCCTCCCTGACAGAGCTCCAGCCTTTCCCCATTCATGCCAAGCCCAGGAAGTCATGAATGAAATAGACCATCATTTGTCACCTTCTGAATTTATTTAGAGAACAGATAAATTCCATCTTTGCCATTAATCAGGCACAGAACAGAGTGGATTTCTTAATAGTGATGGGGTGATTCGGGTGGGAAGGAGGTTCCCAATCCCCACTTGGAGCAGGGCCAGCTCTGAGGTCAGCCCAGGCTGCTCAGGGTGGCCTTCAAAGCCTCCAAGGATGAAGAATGTATAACGTAATGTTTGACTGTCCTCATGGAGAGAGTTTGTCCTTCTGGCTGGTCTGAGTCTCCCACTTAAACTCATCCCATCATCCAGTTTGGCAGCAACATGAGCTGGTCTTTGTTTTCCAGCATGGTCTCCAACACCAGTAGGAAGTTTTCCCCTTTAAACTGGAGTCACTGCCCCCATTTCACTCCAAGGATGCCACCTCCAGTCTAAATGTCACTGGGAAACAGCCAGTAACAGGGCAGGGCACAGCAGGGTACCCACAGAACGGTTTGGGTTGGAAGGGATATGAAAGCCCATCTCATTCCATCCCTGCCATGGACAGGGACACCTCCCACCATCCAGGTTGCCCCAGCCTGGCCTTGGACACTTTCAGGGGTGGGGCAGCCACAGCTTCTCCAGGCAAAGATCCAACTTTTAATACTTTCAACAGCTCATCCCCTCTAGGATCCCTCTCTAGCTCAGAGAAATTAGTTCCTCTGAAGAGCAGGAAATTAAATGCTGATGGTGGAGCTGGGCTCCAACTCCTGCTCTGGATGAGCTTCTCCCACTGACAAACAGCCCCATCCAAGGGTCTCCCCAAGGCCATGGCCCCACTCCCACCACTTTCTGCAGCAGCTTCTTGCTCTGCCCCTCAGGGTTAAATCTGAGAAGTCATCTGGCCTAGGGGTAACTGTGGTGGTGGCAGAGGGAAGAGGGGAAGGGACAGGGAGAGGTTTATCGAGCCATCATCACTGCCAGGGCAGATTCAGTGACTGACAGCACAGATTGATGCAGCAGTTTGAGAGTTAATTGCTACAAGAATTCCCTCCCCTCATCCCAAGAACATGAATCTGCAGGAGCAGGTTAAGATCTTGTGCAGACAACAAGAGGAGGACCTGAGATGAAACCCAAGGTGTGCCAGTGACTGCTCAGCACAGCCCTTCCCTTCTGTGCCATGAGAAACAGGGAAGGACAGATCCACAGGCAGCGCGATTTTATCTGCCCATCCCTCATCTAACAGGGAGGGTTCGCTTTGGAGAGAGATAACAGGGAACTGCAGTGCTGGTGCTGCTACACCGACAATCCCTTACCACTTATCTGGGTGTAACTTGTAATTTAATTGTAACTCATCTCTGCTGCCTTCAAATGGGACAACTTCAACATCAGTGAGTCTCTGAAACAAAAGTATCACAGAATCATGGAACGCTTTGGGCTCGACGGAACTTCAGAGATCGTCCTGTTCCAACTCCCTCCCAGGGGCAGGGACTCCTCCCACTATCCCAGGTTGCTCCAAGCCCTGTCCAGCCTGACCTTGGACACTTCCAGGGATGGAGCAGCCACGGCTTCTCTGGGCAAGCTGCTTTCAACATCCCTTAGAGCTCCTGCAGGCAGGAGTGACCAAATGGATGTTACCTCCCTGTTACCAACTTACCACGTTTGGAGGTCCCTCGAATTCCAGTGAACTGTGAGAGCAGAGGGAAAGTTACAGCAGGTCCTCCCGCTACAGCCACTTTGGGAATGGGAAAACTGGGACAATGCTAAGTGAAACATGGAAATATGATGCCCAAGGAGCCACCATCCCTCTGCAGACCTTGGCCCTCAATCCAAGCTCTGCCCAAGCAGCAGAACATGCACAGGGATCTGCAGGGATTGGTGGCTCTGGGTGCAGCCTGGGCAGGGAGAGCAGAGAACATTCCCAGGGTCACAAACACCTCCAGCCACCCACAGAGCACATCCAGGGCCAAGTCCACTCGGGATCTTCCCCCAGGGGTGAGCACACCCTGGCGTGTAACATCATGGGAGTTATTCCTGCAGCATGGACAGGCTGATTGGAAGCTTTATATGGAAGCTGGAACTTCCTGTGAGGGGCTGACTCTGCACTCGCCACTTTGCAAGGGATAGTTTAGCAAAACCAACTACTGTCCTAAGAATTATGTAGATATTTATCACTTAGAATCATTGAATTATTAAAGTGGGAAAAACCCTCCAAGATCGAGTCCAACCATTCCCCCAGCACTGCCAAGGCCACCACTGAGCTGTGTCCCAAAGTGCCACATCCACAGGGCTTTTAAATCCCTTCAGGGATGGGAACTCCACCCCTGCCCTGGGCAGCCTGTTCCAATCTCTGACAACCCTTTCAGTGAGGAATTTTTCCCCAATATCTCACCTAAACCCCTCCTGGCCCAGCCTGAGGCTGTTCCCTCTCCTCCTGTCCCTGTTCCTGGAGCAGAGCCCGATTCCCCCCAGGTCCCCCCTCCTGGCAGGGATTGCAGAGCCAAAAGGTCCCCCCTGAGCCTCCTTTTCTCCAGGCTGAGCCCTCCCAGCTCCCTCAGCTGCTCCTCATGGGACTTGATCCCCCTAAAAACACTTAGCCCAAGTTTTTTGGATTTGCAGGGCACCAGCAATTAACATAATTGCATCAGGATGCTTGTCTTCATCTCCACTGATGCACCAGAGTTGCAGACAATTCACCTGAGGAATCCAGAGGAATGGACAGTCCCACAGCTCCAGTCAGGATGAATTACTGGCCACTCATTCAGTGTTCTGTTAACAGATGTAAGGGTTACTTTTGGACCATGGCCTAAGAAAAGCTTGTTCTCAGGCCTTCAAGTGGATAAATAATTTTGTTCCCTCTCTTTAGTGCTCACTGCTGCCACTTTTACCTTCCTGAGAGGCTGAAGGTGTGAGGAGAGGCAGCAGCACTGGCAGCTCAGTGTGAACTGCCCTGTGAGCCTCTGTATGGAACTGGAATCATGAGGGATGCCCAAACCTGGAGTCTGTGTTATCCACCCTATCCCATCAAACTCCTGGTGGGTGTATAAAAACATCGGTTTGGGGGTCACTTACCACATCCACGTGTGTCAATCCAGCTCAGGAATTGTTCAGAGGCAGGAAAAACACACCCCACACTTTTCACAGGTCCAAAATAGCCCCATTCCTCCTCTGGAAGAAGCAAGACCAGACCTTTTCTCTCTTAATGACTAAAGAATCAGTGAACATGCAATCCCTGAGGCTGACATGCTACACCAGAGCCACGGTCACATCCACATTTAATATCCCTTTTTTTACAGGCTGCAAAAATCACAACAGGAAGAGGAAAAACACTCACAGAAGTCAAGTAATTCTGATTTTATATTCAGGCTTTGCAAATCAAGGATGTCCTACTTTTACTATTCATTCAAGGCAAAAGTCTACACAGGCATGTCAAAAGCAGGAATTGAAAAACAGTGAACACAACAGTCTTGAAAATACGTTTAATGTCTAATCTTATACAAAAGTGACAGCATTTTCAAAAAAATATCAAATCCTGTATTTATAGCTTCTCACTATCATACAGCAATATTTGTTTCATCTAAAGAAAATACAGCAGCAGGTGATAATCTCTACTTTGAAGACGTGATTGCTTATATTCCTTATTGTAAACAAATGCAGTATGTCAACCTCAAAGCACAAGTCAAAACGAACTCCTCAGCAGTTGAACTCAAATGATGCATAGAAATGTACAAATTCCATTGCAAAAGCTTCAGGCCAGAAGTTGCTCACACTTGACATAACATGTGATAAAGTTACTACACGGCATATAGTGACACCTTGAGTTTTTACACAATAGATTAACAGGAAATACCCTTTTCACTGCTATGCAAAGAACTCTGCTCACAAAAACAAAGGGGTTATGAAACAGTTTTCATGACCTCAAGAAATACGAATATACATTGAAAAACATCCCATATATATTGAATTTTAGCCTAAATGTTCCAGTAATAAATCCTGCCTATTTCAGGAAGAACCTAGAAGTCTAGTTACTTTTACAAAACCCCTTTCCAAAAATCATTACTTGCTACTTTTGCTTTCTCCTTTCCTGCCTCTTCCCATTCCCTGCAGAGACAAATGGCCAGTGCAATTCCAACTGGAGTGCTGCTACTGCATGATCCATTCATTTGGAATAAACGTGTTTTCATTACATTGATTCATATCTAAGGCTGCAGGTATCAACAAAGCACTTCAGCAAATGCAGTCAATGCTTCTTATGTTAATTTTTAGTTAGTCTTGCCAAGGCCTAAGCCAAGACTGTTTGGGGGGCAACTGGGGTTTGTTGAAGGTTAGTGGAGACTTGTACTTTTGGTTCCCATTCCTAAGTTAAAGTTGCTGGGGTTTAAGTTGAGATGTTCAGTATTTTTGTTCTGCTCCAGTATTGTCTTCCTAAAATGAAAAAAATGCACATTCCTTTGCTATCAGTTTTTAACCTGAAACAGCCCCAGATGAGCTGGCTGTTTCCTCCTGCAGAAATACTGCAGGGTTTGCCATAAAGGAAAGTCACCCCCAGGTCACCCCACGTGTTTTTAAGTTGTCCATCACACGCATGCAGGAAGCCACAAAGGTACTGGAAGAGAATCAACTTGTTTTCACAGTTCCAGGATACAAAGACTCCCTAATGAGCCACCATGTGAAGCAAAAATCTGTTCCTAATTCTACCCACAGAGGCTCAGTGAGGAGACCCCCAGCTGGGGAGGAAACAAACTGTCTGTGGCACAAGTCTAGGCCATGAAGTACCACCAAGAGGGCCAGGACTCCTGGCTGACACGTGACTGTGTCCCAGCAAACCCCCTGGATGTGCTTTGCACGGATATGGCAAACCCAGGGACACCCCGGGCAGGGCCCCTTCGGAGCTGGGGGGCAGCTACACAGCAGTGCACAGAATTCCTGACATTCAGCTCCTCCCAGATTCCACCTACGCCATGAGGTATGCACACACCCAGCTGAGAACAGGGGGCTGCTCCCAGGAGAACATCCAGCACAGCCCCAGGGAGACCCCCTGGTCCTCAACAAGGATCTCTGTAGCCGACGGAACCATCGGGCCAAAAACTGCTGGGAAGGGGATGGTCAGGATGGGCTTTGACACCTTTTAAGCTCAAGTTCAGTTTGCAGGGATCTGAAAAAGTGTGCTGAGTTTACATAACCCAGCAGGCAAGTCGAAATGTGAAATGACTAGAACCCAGGTCAGAAATAGGGAAGTACCTAAAGTGGGGATCGGTTCCTCTTTACACAGACCAAGCCAAACTTCCAACCACCACAGAATGAGAACTGGCAACGGGATGTGTCCTCATGGGCATGCACAAAACTCACATCTGCTGATCCAAAGTTAACTGCACATCCAGGCCACTCCATTGTTTGGGAGCACCGACACCTGGGATCCCAAACGCGGCTCTTCTCCTCCAGTCCCAGACCGAGAATTGGTTTGAGTATGTACAAAATGCTGAGAAAACCTTCCAGTTCACATGCTCTGTCTCGTTAGTCTGAGTTACTGTAGCACGTTCAGAAATTAGGTTTCTCGACTAAAATGTTGAAACACTTCATTTATTGACATTTTAGAACAACCTGAAAATAGACAAAGTGTGACTATCCATCCGTTCAGTCGCCAGCACGAGTCTGGCAACGAGACTTAAAGCATTAATGGAAATTTAAGAATTAACTTTTTTATAGCTCCATGGGCCTGATTCTTTATAATCCTTACATGGCAATTCCTCTTCTTCCAAGGAATACTTGCCAAGGTGAGAACCACGGATGTTAGTTGATTTCTTCTCTTTGTAATTCACTTGATTAAACCAAACAATTATGCCAGCACATGAGCAAGGTAGACTGATGTAAACTGCTCCTTCATACCTCAAATACACATTCAAGAGGCAATATTCTTCATAGCCCCAAACATTACTGAAACAAAAACTGTAAAAATCTCTGTAAGTAGTGGATGAAGGTGGAAAACTACAGTATTTTGTTGCCCAGAAGGTGTTCAACGGTAAGGCTGCAAGAGACAATAATTCAAGGTCAGTACAGGCTTTTCACACAGCAGTTCATTCACAGTTATAAAAATTCACAATTAAGAACAAGCTCATCCTCATAATTTGTTATTCCTTCCCTAGGAGCCCTAGTAATCTCTCTAGGTAAAAGAGATTGGAGTATTTTTTATTTTTGAAATTATTACAAGGTTTCCCCCCGTTTTTGGCTTTTAGAGGCTTTCAAAGGAGTGGAAGACCATTATAATGTGAGACACGCTCCAACTTGGCATAATTTCACTATTCTAGAATATTTAACATTTAGGAAGTTGGCTGTTACCCCACTGACCACAGGAACAGCACAGGAGTGCTCCAATTCCCTTCCCTGCACTAACAGATTTGAGCTACTGAATTTCCACACTTAAACAAGTAACAATTTAGAGTAACTCGAGGCCAGAATCAAATACTCACATGGGGACCACCAGGCATTGACGGAGCACCAGCAGGACCAGATGGCACTTGAAAAGGATTAGGGGGCGTAGGATATAGTCCTGGAGCTGGATATGATCCTGTGGGTGGAGGGAATGGCCCTGGCGGTGAAGGTCCCCACGTCCCTGGCGGGACCGTCCCCCACGGCACCGTCGGCGCGGCCCCCGGAGTCTGGGTAGGAGCGGAATATGGCCCTGGGGGTGGATATGGCATGCTGGGTGCAGGATACTGCCCTCCCATTGTTGGTCCCCATGCTCCGGAGGGCATGGATCCCCATGGCCCAACAGGAGCAGGAGGCGCCGCTGGCTCTGTTGGACCTCCGTAAGGTCTTGGAAGCTCTGGAAAGGGCATGTTTGGCGGCGGATACTGCCCTGGCGGGACAGGACCTGGCACAGTTGGGGGTGGATATGGACCACCAGGAGGAGGGCAGGAGGGTCCGGTAGGAGGAGGAGGAAATGGAGCAGGTGGTCCCGGGGGCATTGAAGGATACATTCCCGTGGGAGGAGGTCCGAATGGCACGCTGGAAGCGGAGGTGTTTGGAGGCAGTCCCGTCGGTGTCATAGGGGGGGCGCTGGGGTTATTCCAAGGGTTGGAAGCCGGCCAGCCCTGTGGAGGCTGCCCCTGGCCAGGCTTGCTGCTGCTCACTTTGGAGGTTTTAGCAGGAGACTGGTCTGGTAAAGCATCTGCCAACTGGAAGACAAAGCGCCGGTGAGAAAGGAACGTGCGGAGCGGAATTCCCAGCTGCAGACAGAGCGGAATTCCCAGCTGGAAACATCCCCCCACCATGTGCCCAAACGGGAGGAGAAGAGCTCTGTGTGGCTGCACAGACATGGTTACAGCCCCTCCTGTGCAGGTGCTATCACTGAGGCAGCACAGGCATTCTGACATGCTGCACTTGGAAACGCAGAGATAAAAGGCCACCTACCACGCGGAACAACCAAGTGCAGCACAGACCGGGAAACGTTTCCCTACATTTCCATTACAGCTACTCTGATGCCAATAAAGCACAATCCCTTTGTTAATGTCACAGAAGAGAACCCACGAGGCACCCAGCAGCTTCCAGTGTCTGATCCAGGGATTGCTACATCTACCCAGAAGGAAAACACCACGACTGCAGTGCAGAGGAAATCACCTCTCAGCTGTCGGTTCCCCTTCTCCATCAAAAACTGTGTCAGCTTTTAGAATGAAGGAACACAACTGGCTGATCTTCAGGAAAGAAAAACTGTTACTTACCGAAAAATCATCAGTTCCAGACATTGTGCTGAAAAGTAAGGTAAGATAAAGTGAAATTTGTTGAAAATAATAAAGGTATTTTAAGCAAGAGTTCATGAGATGCCTACACTGGTCTCAGGGGAAGCACAGCAAGTGTTGAACTGGCAGCACCTCTTGTGCCTCGGCTTCAGTGGCCCACACCAGATCCAAGTTTAATGGTGTCTCTGCCTCTGCCCAGGTGTTGCCCTGGGTAATGGAAATAAATGTAAACCTTGTGTTTTAGCCCTGGGTCTGTGACTGTGCTGACTCACACAGTGTCCCAAATGCCTTCCTCTGGATACAGTTCCCGTGAAAAGGAAAGTCCTCAGCCTCTCCCTGCCTCATCTCAGACAGGTGTGACATGGAATGTAAATGGATCACATGTCAACAGGAAAAATTATTTCAGGCATTCACAGGGAGCAGGCAGCATACCCAGACAGGGATGCCTGGGAAGTATTCCAGGTGTTTTCTAAACTGGGATTAGGAAAAGGTATGGCAGGATTCTTGTGGGTCAGTGCATCTAAACCAAAACAAAATTAAATCACAGAATCCTGGAATGGTTTGGGTTGCAAAGGATCTTAAACACCATCTCATTCCACCCCCTGCCATGGGCAGGGACACCTCCCACTATCCCGGGTTGCTCCAAGCCCTGTCCAACTTGGCCTTGGACACTCCCAGGGATGGGGCAGCCACAGCTTCTCTGGGCAACCTGTGCCAGGGCCTGCCCACCCTCTCAGCCAGCAATTCCTTCCCAATATCCCATTTAATCCTGCCCTCTGTCAACTCTTGTCCTGTCCCTCCATCCCTTGTCCCCAGTCCCTCTCCAGCTCTCCTGGAGCCCCTTTAGGAACTGGAAGGGGCTCTCAGATCTCCCTGGAGCCTTCTCTTCTCCAGGTGAACCTCCCAGCTCTCCCAGCCTGGCTCCAGAGCAGAGGGGCTCCTGCCCTCAGAGCACCCTCTTGGCCTCCCCTGGAATTGCTCCAGCAGCTCCATGTCCTCCTGATGTTGGGGAGCCCCAGAGCTGGAATCCCCACACAGATCTCCTTGTCAGAAATAAAAGAACTGCAGTTTGCTGATGCTTTATCCTCCAACTACTCCATAAAACACCCAAGGCAGTGGATGCTCCTGTTTACATTCCCTGACTGCAGCACTGACCACAGACCTGGCAAAGTGTCACAGATGTGTAAGGAACTTCCAACCTCTCCACACTTCCAAGCAGCCCCGAAAACAGGGACCAACGAGCCACGTTCTGCCTTTCCACGGAAGCAACTACAGCACTCAGGGCTTTCCAGAGCTTCTCCACAAGGATCCCTGACTGGCTCTGTCAATCCTGACGAGCCACACAAAGGGCAAAGCTCTGTTTGGTTTGACTGACAACAAACACTGACTGGAGGTGAAGAACTGTTCAAAAGGTGACCAAAAGCAGGTGAAACAGGTGGACATGCCCTAATGGAGCCAGCTGGTTTTAGGGGAGAGTGCAGGAGACAGGGAGGAGCATAAGAGGAAGAAGACAAAAAAATGTAAGTCAAGAGTACAAATCCTACTGCCACAAAACCCAATCCTGTTTTCCCTTGATGATGGGGAAGAACTGACTCCTAACACAGAGAGGGGTCTCAGGGATGGAGATTTGTAGGGACAGCCCAGATCAAACAGGTTTATAAGCTCCATTAGATTAATAAATATCCACATTGTTTGCATTATGTAATTTATACAGTCTTCTCTGAAACTGCATTGTAAGTTTGTTACCATCTACACAATTCCCTAATCTCAGGACAGCTCTGGATCAGAACAAGGGATCATTTTGCTCAGCATCCCATTTTATCTTAACAATGACCACTGGAGAAGAACAAAATAGGGATGACACTCACCCCAACACTTCAGTGACCCCAAGCTCAGACACCTCCTATGGAATAAAAACTCTCAGATAACTCTTTTCCACAAACACATCCAATTTCCCCACCTGGATATGGGGATGTCTCATTTCCCTGCTTCAGTGTTGCTCCTACAACACCCACTGGCAAGGAAAACTCCCCTTGTTACATACAACCAGCACCTTCTTTTTTGGTTCTAAACCTGAATTTTACTGGTTTCAGTGGTTGCCCCTCCAACCCTGCAGGTCTGTCCTCACCCACCATTTCCTTCCAGCTGTCCCTTCTCCAGGCTGAGCTCCAGCTCATCCCACTTGGGCAGCAGCGATTCCACACCTTGGATTATTCCCTGCCTCTCCTTGAGGCTTTTCCAAGCCTTTTGTGCCTCTTGGGATGAATGACAAGAAGAAACCACAGAGAACTGAAGGTGTGGGACACCCACTGATTTATACAGTTCCATAATTATGCCCTGCTTTGTCTTCCATTTCCTTCCTGATATTTCTCAATGTTCCAACTGCTCTTGGATCCCTGCGGAACTGACACTCCCGTGCCAGGATTTCCCTCCCCAGGGTTAAGGGTCAGCCCATCATTTTACAGATGGAATTACAAGCACCACTCTGCATTTATCTACCCTGAACTACAGCACATTTATCACCACTGAATCATATCTGCCAATTTATTACCCAATCCTGACCCTCCTGAACGGCTCCAGACCAACAAGACATTGCTCAGATATCTCATTTCCCAAGGGATTTATGGCCACAGAGAACAGCCCAGAGCGCTGTGGGAACCAGAGTTACACCTGAGAGTTCAAATAAACCTGTAACAAATCCCGAATAATTTAAATAAACCTTTTGAGAAACACCTAATAATTTAAATAAACCTGTAAGAAATCCCTAATCATTTAAATACACCTTTAAGAAATCACTAATAATTAAAATAAACCTTTTGAGAAATCTCTAATAATTTAAATACACCTTTTAAGAAATCCCAAATAATTTAAATAAACCAGTTAAGAAATCCATAATAATTTACATAAACCATTTAAGAAATCCGTAGTAATTTAAATAAACCATTTAAGAAATCCCAAATAATTTAAATAAACCATTTAAGAAATCCCAAATAATTTAAATAAACCATTTAAGAAATCCCAAATAATTTACATAAACTATTTAAGGAATCCCTAATAATTCAAATAAACCTTTAAGAAATCACTAATAATTAAAATAGACCTTTAAGAAATCCCTAATAATTTAAATAAACTATTTAAGAAATCCCTAATAATTTACATAAACCTTTAAGAAATTCCTAATAATTTAAATAAAACATTTAAGAAATCTGTAATAATTAAAATAAACCTTTTGAGAAACATCTAATAATTTTAATAAACCATTTAAGAAATCCCAAATAATTTTAATAAACCATTTAAGAAATCCCAAATAATTTTAATAAACCATTTAAGAAATCCCAAATAATTTTAATAAACCATTTAAGAAATCCCAAATATTTTTAATAAACCATTTAAGAAATCCCAAATAATTTTAATAAACTATTTAAGAAATCCCAAATAATTTAAATAAACCATTTAAGAAATTCCAAATAATTTAAATAAACCCTTTAAGAAACACCTAATAATTTCAATACATGTTTTAAGAAATCCCAAATAATTTAAATAAACCATTTAAGAAATCTCCAATAATTTAAATAAACCTTTAAGAAATATCTATCACCAAAGTTGACACCCTGGTGGAATTCAGTGCCCAACTCAGGAATCTGAAGGTTTGCTGGAATTCCAGCAGGAACTCCCACCAGATCAGGGACCATTTGTTTAAACTTGAGGAACCAGCTGAGACACCTCAGGAAAATGATTTCTGCTCCATCATTAATTAACAGCTCAGCTGTTTGACAGACACCAACCAGGAAAAAAAAATCTGAATTTCTCCTCAATAAACAGCTCTTAAGTTAAGAGTTCATCAGTTTTTGGGATGAACCACACTCAGAAATAGTGAGCTGCTTTTTGGGGGCACTGCTGGTCAATTCACCTCTGTGGGGACAGATTTCATAAAACCCACAAAATAAAAGGAAATCAAACATTAATATAGAGACAAGTGCAAAAAACCATTTTTAAATAAGTGCATGTGTAAATGTAGTAGCAGTAGTAGTAGTAATAATAATGATAATGATAATAATAATGACAATAATAATGACAATAATGATAATAATGATGATAATGATGATGATAATGATAGTGATAATAATGATAATGATGATGGTAATAATAATAATAATAATAATAATAATAATAATAATAATAATAATAATAATAATAATAATCCTGATATCAATCCTGATAAATAAATCCTGAAATCAAAAAGCAACAGCAAAACAGGCCAAGAGAATCCTCCTTTCTTTAGGCAGGTGGAGAGATGGGATAAGACCAACCACAGAGACCAAAGCAAGTCCTCAGAAGGAGTTTGAACATTTGCTGCAAAGGGTGGAGGGAAGAGAGATAAGACACCTGAAGAAGGACTCAGAATAAAACCCTGTGATCTGTCACAAAAGTGAGAGAGAGGAGCATGTTCAGGTCAAGCAGTGGGTGAAACAGGCCTGGTTACCAAATACCAACCAATATCCCCAATATTTGTTAGCAGATAATTCCCAAATATTTCTGTGCCATGAAAACTAAGGAGACAATTCTGCTGCATGATTTATGGGGAAAAAAAAAGTAGTTAAGCATATCTCATAATGAGATTTAGTGGCTTTTTTACTTTGGCAAGCAGACAAGAGCAACATTTGTTGGCAACATTTGGGATAACTGAGCCCATGCCAAGCATGTCAAGGATCCTCCTGCAGACAGGATGGCCTATTTCAGGGATGTTTTTTAAACAGACACTTAATCTGGGTACTGCCACCTTCATTTCATGGAAAAGAAACTGAAATTACCCTTAGACACGTTCAGACAACATATGAACTCATCTGTACCTCAATCTGGAATCAATATTCCATTCAGGTTGTTCAACACCCAAAGAATTTCAGGCAAAACCTGCGAGAAATATCAATTATACTCATAAAAGTGTTGCCCAAGGCATCCAAATGCTCACAGATTACTCTGGCACACAGAAGACCACCAAGTAACCACATTTGGAAGTCCCCCCTGGTCACATCTGGGCTCAGGATTTTAATAAAAAACCCACTGAGTGGTGCCTTGAGGAGATTTGGAGAGTCAGGGAATTAACAAATGGACTCTCATGTTCTGTCTGAGCTCCCCCAGAGCACAAGCACTGCTGGGAGCACAGAAATGCCCATTTGTGCAACAGGCATTCACTTTCACCACTTTAAACTCTACTCCAAAGGATCGTTTCCCGGAGTTGGGATGAAGAAAGAGTGAGTGGCAGAGGGAGGTTCGGCTGGCAGGGAGCAGAAAGGCAGAGCTGGCAGCGCTCAGACTGAAGTCCTGCTCCAACCCACTGTGCTGTAAGATAAGACTTCCTTTGTTTTCCAAGGCCCTGCAAACATCCCTGTCTTTGCAGGAGCCCACAGCCTGCCAGCTCCAGCTGCCAGGGCACCACTGCCCAGCCACCTCTGGGGACACACATGGCCAGAGGCACCAAAGGGAGGCAACACATGGAGATGATCAGTGTCTGCAAAAAACACCTCCAGGAGCTGAATCCTTCTCATCCCTTATCCTGACAAACCATGAGAAGGATGAAGGACTTCACTGCACCTGCCCAGCAACCACACACAGCAAACTCACAGACTCATAGAATGGATTGGGCTGGAAAAGACCTCCGAGATCATCAAGTCCAACCCTTGGGCCAACTCCAGTCCCTTTACCAGATCATGGCACTCAGTGCCATGGCCAAGCTCAGCTGAAAAACCTCCAGGGATGGGGAATCCACCCCCTCTCTGGGCAGCCCATTCCAATCCCTCAGCACTCTCTCTGCAAACAATTTGTTTCTGCTCTCCAACTTCAGTTTCCCCTGGCAGAGCTTGAGCCCCCCGTGCCCCCTTGTCCTATTGCTGAGTGCCTGGGAGAAGAGACCAACCCCCACCTGGCCACAACTTCCCTGATGTGGCACTTCCAGACAGTGCTGAGGTCACCTCTGAGCCTCCTCTTCTCCAGCACAAACACCCCCAGCTCCCTCAGCCTCTCCCCACACCACTTGTGCTCCACTCCCTTCTCCAGCCTCGTTGCTCTTCTCTGGCCCCGCTCCAGCCCCTCAATCTCTTTCCTGCACTGAGGGGCCCACAACTCAACACAGTATCTGAACACAAACCTTCAAGCCAAGGCCTCCTGGACACCCCGGAGCTGCTCCTGGGAATTCACAGCAGGGAGTGAGCCCAGGGAGGCTGTCGGGCTCTGAGCCACAGGCTGGGAAGAGAGGAGGGCTGGGAAGCACCACTCCAACCTGGCACTGCCAGGATAGCTCTACCAACAGCGTTCACACCCAACTGGTGACTTCCTGAGAGGTCTGGAATGCCTGTTCCTGGGAGCTGCTGCCGTGTGTACTGTGCTAAATCCGTCCTACAAACAGCTCCCGCAGCAACCCCCCTCCATGATCACACCCTCTGATCACATCCATCCCACTGAAACTCATGGATGGAGTAGCATTTTTCCCATGCTCTTGCCTTTCCTGGCTTTTATTCACCACCAGCCCTCAGGGACTCTCACTGCAAAGAGCTGTCCAAAGCACTTTTTCTTTCTTACTCAAAACTAAGCATCAACCACTTTCCTATTTTTTTTTTGAGTTGTGTGACATTTCTCCAACACTTGATGTGCCAGATTTAGTTCCTGTCTCCAAGATCATCTTTCAAACACGGAAAAAAAGGCTTTCTGGATGCAACAGGCTGTGCTGCATTTCCACTGGGTGGCAGAGAGGTTCCTCTGTCACTCCAAACATGACTAATTCCTCCCAGCATAACCTCATCCACAACAGGATTTCTGCCCACATAAGTGTAACTACCCAACATAGCACTTGGAGAAAATGGAAGAGACACCAAATCTTTGACAGCTTCGAAATGTTTTCTAAAATATGCAAATTTCTGCAGCTTCAGGCATTAAATATCAACACTTTAGAGATGGCCTTTATGGAATCTCAGAATGGTCTGGGTTGGAAGGGACCTTAAAGATCACTGAGTTCCAGCCCCCTGCCATGGGCAGAGACACCTTTCACTATCCCAGGCTGCTCCAAGCCCTGTCCAACCTGGCCTGGGTCACTTCCAAGGATGGGGCAGCCACAGCTGCTCTGGCCAACCCATGCCAGGGCCTCATAGGGAAGAATTTCTTCCCAGTATCCCATCCAACCCTGCCCTCTGGCAGTGGGAAGTCTCTCCCTCTTTCTTGCCAGCTCCCTTGAGCTCCTGAAGGCCACAATGAGGTCAGCCCTGAGCCTTCTTTTCTCCAGGCTGAACAACCCCAGCTGTTCCAGCCTTTGCTCACAGGAGAGCTGCCCCATCCCTCTGATCACCCTGGGGGCCTCTTCTGGCCCTTTCCCCACCTTTAATGCCTCCTCAACATGCCATAAAATCCTTTAGTCTGTCCTGGGTGTTTATCCAACAGGAGAATAAACCAACAGCCAGGTCTTCAGTAGCCCCAGGAGGGTTGGGGAGATTTCTGCCCCTTTCCCTGTCTGTTTTCACTGAAAAAAAGGACAAAAAGCAGACCTTTAGTTTTCTGACTTCCAGGATGGATTTCAGTAAGAGCAACAACCAAATTCTGGTGTTTGATATAAATTATCAACTACCAGGAAAAAATAAGTCTTCCAAACAGAGGCCCTGGCAGTTTCCCAAGACCTCTGAGATATAAAGCCATAAGGAAGTGTGGCCTGTCCCAGCTTTCCAGCCATGACAGGCCATTCCAGACTCAGCTGCCTCCCCACCAAGCCCAGCCCTGACCACCTCAGTGGTCCCCACAGCACAGCCAGGAGGGGGTCCCACAGCCAGGAGGGGGGTCCCACAGCCAGGAGGGGGGTCCCACAGCCGGGAGGGGGGTCCCACAACCAGCAGGGGGGTCCCACAGCCAGGAGAGGGGTCCCACAGCCAGGAGAGGGGTCCCACAGCCAGGAGAGGGGTCCCACAGCCAGCAGGGGTCTCACACCCACGAGGGGTCCCACAGCCAGGAGACAGGGCTCACTCTGGAGGTGCCTTGTTTGACACAACACCAGTGAAGAGTCCCCACTGCCAAAGATTCCTCCTGTCCACACCACCCAACACTGTAAATCCTGGAGCAGATTCGTTAGTCCAGCAGCTCAGAATAATTAAAACTGATCCTTCAGAGTTGCTTCTGAATTTCGTTGAGAGCTACAGAGCCCATTCTCATCCCAGAACAGTTTGGGTTGGAAGGGACCTTAAAGACCACCTTGTTCCACCCTCTGCCACGGGCAGGGACACCTCCCACCAGCCCAGGCTGCTCCAAGCCCTGTCCAACCTGGCCTTGGACACTCCCAGGGATGGGGCAGCCACAGCTTCTCTGGGCAGTCTGTGCCAGGGCCTGCCCACCCTCCCAGCCAAGAACTCCTTCCCAATACCTGATCTCTTAGTTTTACCCAGTAAAAACAGCAATCCCACGTGTCACACCCCAGCTGGAGCCTCCACCCTGACACACAAACCCACACACCTTTATGCTCCTCAGCAGAGGTTCTTTCACAGAAAAACCCCTTTCCAGCATCCCATCTCACAGCTGGACACAACCGACCCCTTCCACACCTTCCCCTGGCACTGCTGAATTGCACTTGGACCAACTTTGGCTCCAGGAACTTCCCAAGTGCTTTCCAGGACTGGCTGACATCACCGCAGGGTTTCCATAGGCCACAGATCTCCCGGGTCGCGGCAAGGGCAGTTTCAGGGCGTGTCAGGTTTGTTTCAAAAGTGACAAAGCTGCCCCCTTTGTTCGTGCCCACCCCGGCGATGGGGCCGAGCAGCAGCAGCACCTCAGCACGGAGCCCCCCCGGGAAGGAGCTCTCCCTCGGGAATTAAACCCATCTGTGGGGCCGGCAGCTCTCCGGGGGCACCCACAGCCCGCAGTGCTGGCCCGCCCGGGAAGGCCCGAGCAGGTTAAATCCCCGCAGAATTAACCAAATGCTTATAAACTACGAAAAACTGCCTTTCCTGAGCCTGAGCCCTTCCTTGGGGAGGAATCTTTGGAACTAAAACAGGCGATTTACGCTTATTTACAGATTACGACCGCACAGCACGAATGGAAGCCGAACGCACATCCCACCCAGTCACCACAGCGCCGCCGCCGCCGCCG
>VWZD01025244.1:169747-183375 GCA_013396695.1 Sakesphorus luctuosus | reverse complement strand
TACAGACACACACACCTTCCCAATCCCCCTACAGAGCACACACACCTTCCCAACCACCCTACAGACACACACACCTTCCCAACCAACCTGCCTCCCCCAGGGGGACATTCACCTGAAAAAGCAATTTTGAGCTCCCTTAAGCCTTGCCATGGGCTTTGTTTTCTTTCAAGCTGAGTGTGGGACATCTACTAGTACCAGGCCATGAGGAATCTGGGGGAGAAGTGCCCATGGAGCAGACACCTTTTCTGTAGCCAGGTCTCCAGGGCTCTGAGAGAGCTGTGTCCTCCACAAGCAACTGGGATGTGACCCATCAGAGCCATTACACAGCTCAGTCTATATAATTTCCCTTTTTTATCTGTAGCTCAAGATACTTCAAGGAGCTACAGGATTTTTCCTGTTCTCTGCTCAGTGTCAGTGACTGGTGTGGTTTTACAAGCAGAACATTCTGAATTTGCCCCTGGTTTGGATCTTTGCTGTAGCACTTTGCCCTCTTGGTAAATAAACCCATTTTGCCCTGGGTGTCTCCTCAGCTGCTCCCAGGTGGCCTCAGCACCTCTGGGTTATTCCAGACTCCCCTCACCCTCAGGAATGTGCAGGAGTGGAGCACAGGAATGTGCAGGAGTGCAGCATGTTGGTGCTGCACAGAGTTCATGGATTCACAGCCTCAGACTCGTTTGGGTTGGAAAGAACCTCAAAGATCCTCCAGTTCCCACCCCCCTGGAGCAGCTTTTCCATTCCCTGTGTGTGTCCTGCCAAGGGCTGGGCTGGCACAGCTCCCACAGGGAACATGCTTGCCCATGAGTGCCAGAGCAGCTTGCAGGGAAGGTGCCAGCTCTGTGGGCAGCTCAGCAGGCCAGGCAGGGCTCTGTGGGCTGGCATTAAGCAGCTGGTTGCTCAGGAGGCTGAGAATTGATCCCCTCCATCGGTCTGGGAGGCACTAACAGTGTAGTGTACCCTCCTAATCCTGTGCAAAGTCATCTCCAACTAATCCTAATCAGGCCTCCCAAGAGAAAATCCCCTCCTTGAGCCCTGTCTGAGTGCAGGCTTGTTTGCCCTTGTGTTTGCTAATGCACCCACTGCCTCCTGGGCACAGCCTTTGCTCTGTGCCTGCCTGTGAGACCCCCTTGGATCAGAGGGGCTGGCACTGCTGGGTCCTGGGAGCTCATTGCTGGGGGCAGAGACAATCCTGCAGGGCAGAGGTGGCCTGGGAATTTAAAAAAAGTCTATATTTTTATTTGAATTTTCAATGTTAATTATTTTCAGTGTTTCCCCCAAATCTTTACAAGGAGTTAACTCTTGCTTTGTAGTTTCTGAAGTCCCTGTGCCTCTGTTGGCTGATCCTCTCCAGCCCCTGGCCCCAGATCAGCACTCAGAGCAGAGAGGTCAAAGTCTGGAGACAGACTTTGTGCTCAGTTCCTTCCCCCATGGCCAGACCCTGCCAGGGGATTAGAAGGAGCCACTCATGGCTGAGGAGCTGTGAAAAGAGTTTGGTTCTCACGGGCACCTCCACGTGCCCAGTTGGGTGCCCAAGGGGGGTTCCTGTGCCCTCTCACGGGTGGTTTCATGCCACTGTGGCCTCTCCCTGGTGCTCAGGGTGTGACCCCTCTGCCTCATTTCCCCTCCAGGTAAGCAGATGATCGAGACTTACTTTGACTTCCGCCTTTACCGCCTGTGGAAGACCCGCCAGCACTCCAAGCTCTTGGACTACGATGACATTTTGTGAGCTGCACAAGGCTTGGCAGGAGGAAGCTCATCACCCGTGGCCAAGAAGTCATGCTTATTGCAGAGAGACTTTTTTATTGGCACAGGGAGCCCTTCAGAGCCCACAGGAGGCAGCGGGAGGGCAGGAGGAGCCCTGGCAGCGTGGCCAGAGGGAGCTCCGGGCAGGAGACACTGCAGGGCAGGGCTGAGGGCCAGCCCAGGAGGAGCAACCACGACAGGAGAGAGCTCCTGGCAGAACTGAGCTGTTCTGGGTCACAATGGGCCAGATTGGATTCCAGGGCCTTTTAAAAGACTTTTGAAGCTCAGGTTTTCTTACAAAAATAAACCCAGTTACCCGTGCACTACGTGGAGGAGTCAGCAGAGCACAGAGGGAGCAGAGGGTTGTCCTCATGAGACCTTCTGTGCTGAGCATCTTGGAGAGCAAGGACTGCTACACCTACTCCTGCAAGCTTAGAGCAAGACAACCCAGTCTCCATGTGAATATACACTGGGATATAGAGTTGAAATCTTTTTTTTGTTTCCTTTCGTTTCATAGAAAATAAGTGCAATTTTTATAGCGAGGGAGGGAGGGGTAAAATCCCTCCCCATATTTAATTAGTTAAAAAAATAACACACCATAACCAATAGATGAGGTATTTCTGGTCTGCTTGAAAATATATTCAGAATGGTAATATATCTTCTGTAGACATATTTAATCACCAGCACCCATGGTTTGAACATACCTTGGCAGACCCTGCATGTCTGCTGCATTGGTTTGGTTCCTGTCAGAGTAGCTGTGTTGCACTATCTGTATGTGCTCTCACGAATGTAGAGTTCTCCTCCAATTAGCCACAACTTAATGACTTTTCTCTTTTGCTGCTTGCAAAACTACTGGGACTTTAGTTTTGCTGAAATACTTTAGGTTAGAAATGTGAGGCCTGGCTGGGAAGCCTCAGCCAGGCTCACTGTGGTATAAAAATGAGTTAGCAATTAATAGCCATGGTAATTAGCTGTTGATGCCAGTGTTTTGCTGTGTGTTGGCAGAGGAGCTCCCTGCCTGACCTGCTGCTGGAGCAGCTGGTGGGCCCCTCCAGGGGGACTGCACTGAGGCATTTGGCAGAAATGCCTCTGGAGGAACAGGGTTGGAGCAGGAGTTGGAATCTGCCCTGTGTTCACTTGATTGCCAGTTGTTTGTGCAGAAACCACCTCTTTGCCAGTGCTAAAAGAGCTTTTTCATGACCTGAGCTGTTCCCTTCCCTTCCTGAGCAGGGCAGAGAAGCTCTGAGAACCCAGGTGTTGGTATTTAATGATACATTTTAGAATCTCTTTACTTTTTGTTTGGTCAGGTCATGTGCTTTTTGGACAGGGAGGTGCTTTTTGTTTGGGGAATGAGGGTTTTTTTCACATTCTATTGTCCTTTTAGGAGATAAATAGTACTTAGAATCTGTGTAGGTCACTGGCAATTCTGGGAGGTGACACAAGTTATTTCTTTTACAAAGTAACAGGGAAGGACTACCTTGTTTTCCTGATTTCCTGTTATCTAAAACTAGTTGGTTGTGAAGTGAAGGAAAATATATGTACAAACCTTCTTTTTAACTACTTCCAAAAAGAAGTATCTCTTCTGATCTGTAGAGTCCTCCTTCCCCTGTGCCATACCCGTGGTTGTGATTTTGGGGAGCAGGTCCCTGGCTAGAACTGCTGAATCCTTTTCATTTATGGCAGTTTTATAGCAAAACTTGTGAAGAAATAATGTACATAGAGTAAGGAGAGGAATTAGGTGGAGAGAGGTGGTTTAAAGGCATTGAAAGCCACATCCTGAAGCCCACAGGTGTGGGTGCTGCCTCCCCTGGCTGGGAGCTGCCCTGACCTCGGGAATTTGGGGAGCCACATCTCATCCCTGGCCTCAGGCAGGTTTGCCAGACTTTGTAGTGAAGGGGAGAACAGTCTGTAGCTTTGGGAAGAAAATGCCAGATGGGAAAAAAAAAAAAGAACCCCAGATTTTTGCCAATTGTTATTTATTGTTGTAGCTTCCACCAGCTCTGCAGTGAGAGGTGGGAGCCAGAGGTGCAGGGAAAGCACAAAGTCTCAATGTGGAGAAGGAAATGGTTGTGGGAGGATTAAAATGCTGACACAAAACTCTCTCCCTTTCCAACCCTTTCACCTCCTGACTGGAGAATGACAAACTGTTCTTCCTTTCTCTACCCTAAAGTCAAACCCCAGTTCAGTGAACTTGGTAGCATGAATGTAGCATTGTGGAACTATTGAGACTCTTATTTAACCCCAAAGGGCCCCTTTCTGTATCCACTGGAGTGGTTTCTCTGTAGAACTTTGTGTGTCCTCACTGAGCACTTGGAGAACTCGGGGTGCAGAGTAGGTGGTGATTGTGCAGTAGCTTCTGTAGGCTTGGAATGGACACCAGGCACTTTTCCTGGTGCAGTTTAGAGGAGAGTGAGAACTGCTGAATGCATTTCCCTCCAAAGATCTCTATTCCTTACAGTTTGTGATGTGTGTGACATGAGCATATTATTTCCTTTGTAGCCTTCATTTGCCTCAAGAGAGGAAATCCTCAGAGCTGTGACTGGAAGTGGGTTGTGATGTTTAACATCCTGTGTGGAGCAGCATCGTTGGAATGAACCTTTGGTGACAGAGGAAAACACATTTCTTGCCCCTTTCCCCTGGCTGAGCTTTTCAGGTGGCTGCTGGGAAAGGAAAGGGTCAGCAGAGGAAAATAAAAATTGTTATTATTTAAACTTTAGAGGTAAAAATAGAGCCTGGAACTTCCTCAGTGGGACCAGCCAGTAAAGGATGATGAGCTCTGGGTGTGCCCTCACTGCCAGCACCTGGCATTGCCCCAGCAAGGACATCTCTGAGGCTGAGCACCCCTTCCCTGCCCACTGTGTGCCCCTGCAGCCTCCCAGGGCACAGCTCCCTGTGTGCATTCCCTGCAGCATCTCCCTGCAGCCTCCCAGGGCACAGCTCCCTGTGTGCATTCCCTGCAGCATCTCCCTTGGGAATGCCAGGGCACAGCTCCCTGTGTGTCCTGCAGCATCTCCCCTGGGAATGCCAATGCCAGGGCACAGCTCCCTGTGTGTCCTGCAGCATCTCCCCTGGGAATGCCAATGCCAGGGCACAGCTCCCTGTGTGTCTCTGCAGCATCTCCCCTGGGAATGCCAATGCCAGGGCACAGCTCCCTGTGTGCATTCCCTGCAGCATCTCCCTTGGGAATGCCAATGCCAGGGCACAGCTCCCTGTGTGCATTCCCTGCAGCATCTCCCTTGGGAATGCCAGGGCACAGCTCCCTGTGAGCCCCTGCAGCCTCTGCCAGGGTGGCAGGAAGGGCATCACCTGCTGGGGATGGTCCCAGGCATCTCCTCTGGTACCTACAGGGAATGTTCCCTCACCTGTAAGGCCTGGGGGGATCGTTTTGTCTTCTTGGATGTGACACTTGTCCTGTGCAGGCGTTTTCAGAGAGTTTTTACTCTTTTCCACTTGTTTGGCTGGGAAGGAAAGGCAAGAAGAAAATTCAAGTTGCCTGAGGGAGTAGAATTAAGTAGAAAACTGAGATAAAGGTTTTTGCTCCTCTCCTGGTGCTGCAGCAGCTTCACTTTGCAGCTGACCTGGGCCTGGGGTGGGGAACACATGAATTCCCAGAGAATCCCTTCCTGTGTTTAAAAAAAAAAAAAAAACAAAACAAACAAACCAAAAACAACCAACCAGAAAAATCCAACTCCAGCAAAACATCTGCCTGCAAAAGGACCCCAGGCAGCTCCTCCTGCCCCTGAGAGGACTCTGCTGTGGGCACCCCTGGCATCTCACCCCATCCTGCCTCCCAGTGCCCCTGGAGCCACCTGTGCCCTCTGGAGGGCCCCTGCTCTGCCTCTGCACAGGGCACTCCAGGGAGCAATTTGTTCTTTATTTCTCAGCCTGGACTTATTTCCTGGAGCTCAGCACAGGGTTCCTGCTCCAGGGTTTGTGTGTGTTCCTTCCTCACACACAGCTCTGTCCCTGCTCCCCTCCATTGCCATGGGCAGTGTGGGGCAGTGCTGTCCCTGCTGCCTGGCATCTCTCCAGACCTGGCACACACCCACCTCACCAATCACTGCTGCTGGTGCCCTGTGGCTGGGAGTTCCTGTTCCCAGGCTCTGCTGGCAGGGACTGCAGGGCTGCTTTGGCACCTTCCCACAGCTGGGTTAGCTGGAAGAATGGTTTTAAATAGCCAGCCTGGCAGGATGTGGAGATGGGAGTGTGTCCTTAATCCCAGCCCATCCTTAATCCCACCAGAGGTGCAACCACAGGCTCCCTCTTGGTCTAAGTGGAGACATTCAACATCACAACCCAGTTTGAGTCACACCTGTGTAATATCCACGTGTCAGTCCAGGATAAGAGATGTCACTGTGTGAGTAAAAAAAGTCCTTCTGGGGGGTCTTTGCAGTTGGCACCAACTGTTAGAGCCCTCTGTGTGTGTCCTCCTTCTTTGGGTCCTCAGGCCCCACTGCCAACACCAGGACAGGGACCTGCAGGTGCAGGTACAACTGAGCCACTCTGTGCCCCTGTTTTTGCTGTGCCAGCCCCTGGGGGTGATGGTACAGACAGCCCCTCCTGGGGGTGATGGTACAGACAGCCCTTCTGATGGTACAGACAGCCCTTCCCGGGGGTGATGGTACAGACAGCCCTTCTGATGGTACAGACAGCCCTTCCCGGGGGTGATGGTACAGACAAGCCCTTCTGATGGTACAGACAGCCCTTCCCGGGGGTGATGGTACAGACAGCCCTTCTGATGGTACAGACAGCCCTTCCCGGGGGTGATGGTACAGNGGGGGTGATGGTACAGACAGCCCCTCCTGGGGGTGATGGTACAGACAGCCCTTCCCGGGGGTGGTGGTACAGACAGCCCCTCCTGGGGGTGATGGTACAGACAGCCCCTCCTGGGGGTGATGGTACAGACAGCTCTTCCCAGGGATGATGGTACAGACAGCCCCTCCTGGGGGTGATGGTACAGACAGCCCTTCTGATGGTACAGACAGCCCTTCCCGGGGGTGATGGTACAGACAGCCCTTCCCGGGGATGCCCGGATGCTCCTGGGGGTACTGAGTGGCAACATCATTTCCCACATCATCTGTAAAGAGCTGTTTGTGATCCTGTATCCTGTCCCACTGCCCACAGCAGATCTGTGGCTTTCTGCATCTTCCATGCAAGTGTTTTTTAATTCTCATTGTGGAAACACAAGCCAAAGGCAACTGGAAACTTTTGTGGGCGAGTCAGCCTGTTAATGGTATCACATAAGGGAGCTGAGTGAGTCAATGGGTGGTTTAATGGCCATGAACGTGATTGGGGTGATCCTGCTGTGTAATCAGCAGAGCTGAGAGTAAGGTAACCTCTTCCTGAGGCACAGCATGAGCTGTCGAAGAGCAGGAACCAGCAGAGCTTCGGTTCAGAACTAACTTCAGCCCAGCCTACTGTCAGTCAGTGTGAGAAATGTAAAGACTGGAAGGAATAAACACTCTGGACATTAAATGTAAAAAATCCATCTGAAGAGAAACTACATTGCTTCTTTCCATAAATGTTTAGTAAATATTAAAGAACTAATACAACCCAATAATTTTTCACAGTATTGTATTGCTTTTAGAGTGTCCTTAGAAGTGGCACAGATAAGGACAGATAAGACCCATCACAAGTTGCCCCATATTCCCAGAGCAGGGACAGTAACTCGGGTAACTGGGCATTCCAATCCTCCTTCCTTATCTCGGCATCCCAGCGAAACTGGTGATTAGTCACAACCGTTAATGGCCTACAAACCCTTCGCAGGAGGGGCCTCTCCACCTGCACTGCTGAGCAGAGAGAGAGACTCAGAGAGAGAGAGAGAGAGCGAGAGAGAGAGCTCCAACAACCCTGTGGAGCCAAGTGCTGGCCCTGTGCCCCCACGTGCTGGCCCCGTGTCCCCAGGTATTGGCCCTGTGTCCCCACATGCTGGCCCCATGGCCCCAAGTGCTGGCCCTGTGTCCCCCTGTGTTGGCCCCATGTCCCCAAGTATTGTCCCCAAGTCCCCCTGTGCTGGCCCCATGTCCCCAAGTGCTGGCTCTGTGTCCCCTGTGTTGGCCCCATGGCCCCAAGTGCTGGCCCCATGGCCCCAAGTATTGTCGCCAAGTCCCCCTGTGCTGGCCCCATGGCCCCAGGTATTGTCCCCATGTCCCCAGGTATTGTCCCCATATCCCCAGGTGTTGGCCCCGTGTCCCCAAGTATTGGCCTCGTGTCCCCAGGTGTTGGCCACATGTCCCCATGTGCTGGCCCCTTGTCCCCAAGTGCTGGCCCTGTGTCCCCACGTGCTGGTCCCATGTCCCCAGGTGTTGGCCACATGTCCCCAAGTGTTGGCCCCCTGTCCCCAAGCGCTGGCCCCATGTCCCCAGGTGTTGGCCACATGTCCCCAGGTGCTGGCCCCGTGTCCCCAAGTGCTTGCCCCCTGTCCCCAAGTGTTGGCCCCGTGTCCCCAAGTGCTGGCCCCATGTCCCGGGGTGCCCCTTCTGTGCTTCAACCAGTCCATACAGCTGCCCCTTGGGCACAGCCTCTGCCCTGTGCCCACTGTCCTGGGGGGGTGTGGGGGGGTGTGGCCAAGTGGAATTTTCCTCCCTGGTCACTCAGGGGTGTGTTGAGTTGTACCTGGGGAATGTTTCTCACCTGGGGACAGGGAGCTGTGGGGGCACAGCAGCCAAGGGCTGGTCAGTGCCAGCAGCCAAGGACTGGGCACTGCCAGCACCCAAGGAGTGGTCAGTGCCAGCACCCAAGGAGTGGTCAGTGCCAGCAGCCAGGGAGTGGGCACTGCCAGATGCCAGGGAATGGGCACTGCCAGCAGGCAGGGCCTGGTCAGTGCCAGCAGCCAGGGAATGGTCAGTGCCAGATGCCAGGGAGTGGGCACTGCCAGCAGCCAAGGATGGGGCACTGCCATCATCCAGAGAATGGTCAGTGCCAGCAGCCAGGGAATGGTCAGTACCAGCAGCCAAGGATGGGGTACTGCCAGCATCCAGACAATGGTCAGTGCCAGCAGCCAGGGACTGGGCACTGCCACTCCCCCCTGGGCTCTGGCTCAGGACCAGCTCAGATGCACATCAGGGGGTTCAAAAAGCTCCCACAGGAAGTGTGGGGTTATGAGATAATTTTTAATTGGTATTTTTAGTGCTAAATCTCTGTTGTAGCCATATAGTCACAACCCCAAGGTGCTGTTAAGGTGGAGCTGGGGCACTGCTGGGGATTCAAGGACAGGGACCTTTGCCCTGACATCTGCAATGCCCTCCAAAGCTGGCAGATAAGCACAGCCAAGCGAGGCCCCTGACAGGGCTCCTGCTCCCTGTACCTGCTGTGCCCCTGAGCCAAATGAGACCTGGCCCTGCCGGGTGTTGAGGTGGGGGTGGCTGAAGGAACCCAGGGAGTTTGGTGTCCCCCATCCCAGGAACCAGGCTGGAGTTGGACCCAAATGAACCGAAGGGGCTGTACTTTTTCTGTTGTGTATTTCCTCTTGTCCTTTAATAACGCTATTCCTGGAACTGGGGTGTGACACCAAGGAACAAGAACCTGAGCTCTGCGGGGCTGGGAGTCAATGCCCTTTGGGGATCTTTACTGTTTCCCCTCAGAGCTGAGGCACATTTTCATTTCCAGCTCCTTTGCTCAGCTGCAACCCCTCCCTGCGCCCCTGCAGAGCTGTGAGCGAGGAGACAGCAGGAGCTTTCTGGAAAGAAAACAAACCAAAACACCCGAGTAAGAGGCTTTGGACATGGGTCTGGTACTGTGGAGAAGGACAGGTTATGTCCAGCAATGCCCCTGAACTCTGAGATGTTTGAGCAAGTTACTTTCATCCAAATGTAAAAGCACAAGTGCTGTGGGGAGAGGCTGAGGGAGCTGGGGGTGTTTGTGCTGGAGAAGAGGAGGCTGAGAGGTGACCTCAGCACTGTCTGGAAGTGCCACATCAGGGAAGTTGTGGCCAGGTGGGGGTTGGTCTCTTCTCCCAGGCACTCAGCAATAGGACAAGGGGGCACGGGGGGCTCAAGCTCTGCCAGGGGAAATTGAAGTTGGAGATGAGAAAAAACTTCTTTGCAGAGAGAGTGCTGAGGGATTGGAATGGGCTGCCCAGAGAGGGGGTGGATTCCCCATCCCTGGAGGTTTTTCAAGTGAGCTTGGCCGTGGCACTGAGAGCCATGATCTGGTAAAGAGAGTGGAGTTGGCCCAAGGGTTGGACTTGATGATCTTGGAGGTCTTTTCCAACCCAATCCATTCTATGATTCTGTGAAATGAGAAAAATAAAGAAGCAACATCAAAATAATGGAGGGGAAACCCCAAATCACCTTTAAATGTGATGGATCAGTTGACAAATCTTGCAGATAAAACACTTTGCTGCTCCTCAGCCCAGTTCAGAGGGGGTGGCACATCCTGCTCCTTTCAGAGCTCCAACCCGAGGGCAGGGCAGTGGCTGAACCCGAGCGCGGGCCCCTCTCTGCTCATCCCATCTCCGCGGGCAGCCGAAGGCACAGTCCGTGACTAAGGAGCTGGGAATGTCGGCCCCAGGGGAGCCTCGGGTTTAGAGAGCTCAGCCTGGCACGGGCTGGTTTGGGGCCAAAATGAGAGGTTTGAAAACAGAGACTGTCAGCTCGCCCTGGACCAACAGGTTGGCTCCTCGGAAAAGTCGGAAGGAAGTTGCCCCAGCACTTTCCCTGGATTTCAAGGCTGTTTCTGGCTCCTGCTGCTGCTGCTGCCCAGGCAGGAGCCTCTGCCACCTCCCCTGCCTCTCAGTGAGTCTCTCTGAGGTTCTGCTGCTTCATGTGTGACAACCTGGACTTGAGTACATGGTTGTTTCGGGGGTTAAAGATGTGATGTAATAAAAACAGATGTTTCTGGGAAAGCAGGGTTTTTTTCCTCTTGTTTTTTCTTGTTGTTGCTGTTCCCTGGGTGAGTTTCTAAAGCCAGGAAATGGCACTTGGCAGATGCTGTGGGAGGGAAATGGTGTGTGCTGAACCTGGGATGTGGTGAGGGATGTGCAGGACGGGGCACCTCTCAGTGGCAGCTGGCAGGGAAGGGCTGAGCAAAGCTCCAGAGGGACAAGAGGCACAAATGCAGCCAAAGAGGAGGAAAGTAAAAAAATCCTGATGCCATCTGAGGACCACAAATCCAGCACAGGGATAGCACAGAGTTCTGAGAGTATCTACAGCTTAGTGAGTATGGACTGGAGTGTTAAGGAACTTAGAGTGCACTAGGGATTGTGCCTCTTCCTGGGAGGAAGGTTCAGCTCTAAACACACCCCTAGACACAGAAACAGAGCCCTGGAGAAATTCATGGGAGGTTAAAAGCCTGGTAATCCCTCTGGGCAAAACTGAGTGGCTCCAAAACACAACACACCCCATGAGGGCAGAAGGCAATGAATTCTGACAAGCCACTTTCTCTCTCAGAGTCTGTTTGACTGGATTGCCAAAGGGAGCAGCTCTGGCTTGAACTCCCAGCTGCAATTTCCCCCATATCTCCAGAGCTGACAGTGACCTGCATGTTCATGTTCTGATCAATGTGGTCAGTGCAGCCCCTCAGCACAGAGGGAGAGAGAAACAGGCTGGACAGCTCTGCCATTAGAGGCATTTTTCTCCAGCCCTGGGATCTCTCAGCCTCCATTTCTCAACTCTCTCTCCCCATTTGGGGACATTGTCCCAGTGTCACCACCACAGCGGGGTGGGACGTGCCATTTGCACCTCAGCAGTGTGAGAGATGACAGAAACCACTCTCAGTGCCACCCACTGCACAGCCTGGCCACGGCTCTGCCTTTGGGCATCCCTGGTGCCCAGAGTACCTGGTGGCCAGAAAGATGATCTTTATTCTTTATCCTGGAGCTATTCCATGTGGGCACTGTCACTGTACAAAGCCAAGTTCCTGGGGAAGCCCAGCTACAATGGATTACTTTTATTTATTGTCCTCTTCCCTCTCCCTTACACACGGTGTGTGATGGAACAGGAGCTGGGGGGGATGTTTTGCTCTGCCCTGGGGTTTGAGGTGAAATCAGACCCCTTGGAGTCCTGCTGGGCCCTGCCCTGTCCCTGTCCCTGTCCTTGGGGCTGTCCCAGCAGCCCCTGGTGCCCCCAGCCCTCGGTGCCACAGCTGGTCCTGGTCTCTGCCACATCCCATTGTGGCTCTGCAGCCGCACCAGCCCTGCTGGCACCGGGAACTCGTGCCCGTGCTCCACGGTGGCACCGTGCCATCACACCCTGCCCGCCCTGGCCCCTGCCATTGTCACACCTGGGGGTTGTCATCGAGTATTCCTTCCTGTGCCAAAACAGGAGCGCTGAGAGGGATTCCAGGGAGCCACTTCGTGCCAGCCCTGCCCGGGGTTGCCCCGGGGGCAGACACGGGGATGGATCAGCTCCAGGGCTGCCACATCCAGCCAAGTGTCACCACCCAGCCCCTGACACTGTTCACTGACTCAGCCGAGGAACTGAGAGTTGGCAGAAATGATAGAAGGCTCTCAAATGCTGACTGGCAGGGGAGGAGATGAATAATGCCTGGATTTATTGTTTGTTCTAACCAGCACTGCCAGGTTCAGTGCCCACAAAGGGAGGCGGGCTCTCTGCCCCAGGTGCAGCAGAACTGTGTGCGATTCATTATCTCAGGATTTAGGGGCTTTACGCGGGCTCAAAGGCCAACCAGACAAGACCACGAAAGAGAAATCCATTGAGATGTCATAGAACAAAGGCACATTGTTGGCTCCGGCCGTGCCTGAGCCGTGAGTCACCAGAGGCGGGGCAATGTCTGTGCCCGCTCTCCTGGTCTTTATGCCCAGCCCCGGGCACCCTGCGAGGGCTGCGGGCGGGTGGTGCACCACGGACCTGTTGCTTCAGCGAGTACAGCAGGTCATGTGCGAACCTCTCATAGCCTGGTGTTATTTGAGGTGACAGGAGAGTTGCTGCCTCCTGGCCCCGAGCTCTGGGCTGCAGCAGGGCAGCCCCTCGGGGCACAGGGCACCGCCGGGCACCGCGGCACGGGGGCAGCTCCGGCAACGAAAAGGTTTCAGGAGTATCATTTTCAGGTAGCGTTTGAAGAAGGAGCAACTGCTCAGTTGTGGCTTGGGAGGGCAAAGGTAGGAGGACACTTATGAGGAGGATCCGGAGCTGCTTCCCGTAAACACACCTGTGTTTGGGGCATCGCGGGCATCGTGGGCATCGCCCACACCGGGCACGGCGGGTGCGGCTCCACAGCCCCCGGCCAGCCCAGAACGCCCCTAAATCCTGGCCAAAGGTTATTTTTATCACCGTGTGCCGTGTTCCCCGTGCCTCCCGGGTGAGGATGGCAGGTGTGGGCAGCCCTGCAGTGCCTGGGGTGGTTCCTGGTGGCAGAGAACAGGCAGTGGCTGCCAACAACGCCACGGCGGCCGTTCTGCACGCGGCAAGCGGCTGTGGATGAGTCACGGAATCACAGCATAGCTGGGGCTGGAAGGGACCTCCGGAGATCATCCAAGTCCAACCCCCTGCCAAGGCAGGGGCACCCAGAGCAGGTGACACAGGAACACATCCAGGTGGGTTGGGAATGGCTCCAGCGAGGACACTCCACGGCCTCCCCGAAAAGCGAAACTGGTGGGGAAAATGCTCTCCTGCTCCATTGCCGTGGGGAGCTCCACCCGTGTGCACCAGAGCTGTGCCAAAAGCACTGTCGGACACCGCTCCGGGGCCGCGGCTGCTCCGCAGGGAGATGTCAAACCCCGAGCCCGGCCCTGGCTGTCCCAGCCCCGGGGATGCTCCGCCGGGAGATGTCCCAGCCCCGGGGATGCTCCGCCGGGAGATGTCCCAGCCCCGGGGATGCTCCGCCGCGGATGTCACACCCCGAGCCCAGCCCTGGCAGTCCCGAGGGGGTTGAGCGGTACCCACGGTCCGAGCCGGCCCCCGCAGCCCCGCCCCGCCCCCGTCCCGGTC
>VWZD01025244.1:147926-169176 GCA_013396695.1 Sakesphorus luctuosus | reverse complement strand
GCCCCGAGCCCGCCGCTGCCCCCGCTGCCCGCACCCCGGGCCCGCCCGTGCCATCCGCCCCCGCCGCCCGCGCCGCCAACAACGCCAGGAGGCCGAAGCCGGCGGGGCCCGAAGCGGCCGTGCCGCCCCTTCCCAGTGCCAGTCTGGCCCCCAGTGCCACCGGCCCCGCAACGCCGCTCGCTCTCTCCGCCGCTGCCCCCCGGGCCGGCGGCTCCTTCGAAATCCACCCGGCCCCCAAGCCCGACTTGGCGGCCATCCCAGCCCACGACCTGCAGGCACAGGCTCTGGCCAAGCTGCGCCTGAATTCACGCAATTCCTTCCTGTTCGTGCCCCGGCGGGAGGGCAGCCCGGCCCGGCCCCTCGCTGCCCGGCCGGGGCCGCCCGCGGAGCCCCGGGCACCGAGGGAGCCCCCGAGGGCGCCGGCCCCGGAGCAGGAGGAGCCCATCCCCTCCCCAGCCGCGCCCCTGGAGCCCTTGGTACCTGTGACTTACATCGATGACATTGTGGAGCCGGACAGTGGGGAGGTTTCCCCCCGGGCCGGCTCGACTGCGAGGACGGGCAGCTCGGAGCAGCCGGGAGGAGCTGGCCCTGACCTGGAGATGGAGTTTTCCTCCGTGCCCCTCTACAGACCCCACTCTGCGCCCCTGCAGAGGGGAGGAGGCAGCACCTTCACTGTCGTGCCCAAAAGGAAGCCCGTCGCCTCGGGGCTGCAGGCTCCCACCGATGCCAGCGCAAGGCCACAGCGGGAGGAAGAGGAGGAGGAGGAGGAGAGCAAAGGCAGAGGCAAAGCCATGGAGAACGCTGATGGGCCCCAAGTGGGGGTCTCCCATAAGAAGCGCTACCCCACGGTGAACGAGATCGAAGTCATCGGGGGATACCTGTCCCTGGAAAGGTCCTGCATGAGCAAGACGGGCTCTCGCCGCAAGAAGGTAAGAGCTGCCCGGGCACCTCTGCCCAGCAGCCAGCCTGGAAGGGGCTCCTGCTGCTTTTGGCCTGGCTGTCCATGAGGCTCCGGCTGGGAAGGTGGGCAGTGTGTGTGGCCTTTCTGGGAACCAGGGGCTGCTCCCAGGGAGGGGCACTGGGTGAGCCAGGGGCTGCTCCCAGTGAGGGGCACTGGGTGAGCCAGGGGCTGCTCCCAGGGAGGGGGCACTGGGTGAGCCAAGGGCTGCTCCCAGAGAAGGGGCACTGGGTGCTGTTCCGCCGAGCAGCTGAGGATGGGATCTCCCACCTCATCCCCTCTTGGAGATACAATATTGGAAAGTAAAACATTTCAGATACTCTGGAAATCAGGGCGGTGGTTTGAGCTGCTTCCCCCCAGCTCTGCTCACGGTGCCAGCAGGTGCTGGACGTGTTGAGCTCCCCGTGGTCACTTGGGCAGCGTGGCATTGGTGTGTTCCCAGCATTAGTGATCTATTGATAGAGGCTCAGGAATTGGGTCTCGATTAGGCAGAAAGAGATCAGCAAGAACTTAAGTCCCCTTGATAGGATTATACCACCTGCTTGTTCTGGATGTGCAGCCACAGCTCTGAAGATCTGAGAGACGTCGATTGCTCCAAGAGCCCTTGGAGTGAGTGCCAGATTTCCTCACTGCTTGGGATCTGACTTAGATCCTTGTGAGCCCTGAATTGAGAGTTAATCATTGTAGGGCTTGGTGAAACGCATCTGGATGTGATAAGAGGAGTGGGCGGGAGTTGTTGGGCTCAGAAAGCAGCGCACTGAGGTGGCAGATCCTGCTCCCAGGGCTGCTTTCCCAGAGCAGGGAGAGTTGTTTGACGTTCCGTTACCTAAACCCCAGTGGATACTGATGGGCTGAATCCACAGGGGTGCCTGAGGCGCTGAGCATTATCATTTGAGGAAATGCAGGGTGCCTCTCATTTGAAGGAGTGCTGCTTCCCTGGCTGAATGCTTAGATTCCTTCCTGTGTTAATTTGATGGTGACTAATGCAGGGAGCAGGTCTGGAGCACGAGCACCTTGAGATCCTGAATAAGCAAATGAGCAGGAGTGATGATTCTCACTCATTGCTCATGAAGTTTTACCTCGTTCTGCTACAGGGAAGTGCTTGGTCAGACTGGAGTTGTTCTGCTGTTTAAACACATCCTGGCTTGAACTCCTTCCAGCTGTTTTCTTGGCTCTGCTCAGTTCAGTTTGGAGTGTTAGTTGGATTTACACCAAATCAGGTGTGTGCTCTAAATGATGAAAAGACCAATACATGTTACAGTTATGGGTGCTCTTAGGATGGAGCAGAAGATACAGATGTTGTGTGACAGCCACTCTGTGGTGAGCCCTGCTCCTGGTGCAGCTGGGCAGCTGATTGCTCTGAGCAGGGAGTGTTTCTGGGGCACAAGGAACAAAGCCTCAAGTAAGCAAACCCAATGAAATGGTGCTCAAATGGAAGCTGTCCTGAGCATTACAAAACACAGGGAAGGGAGATGAGGGCAAGGCCAGTGCAGCAACTGAGTTGTTTTTGAGTTGGTCGAACACTGGAACAGGAACCCAGAGAAGTCTTGGCATCTCCAGCCTTGGGGCTGTCTGAAACTTGCCTGGGGAAAGCCTTGAGCAACTGGCAGGTCAGTCCTGCTTAAGGCAGGAGTTGGAACTGGAGACCTCCAGAGGACCTTTGCTAACTGAAAATATCGTGATGTTGGTTAACAACTGTTTTGTCTGTCAGTGTTGGGTTTGTGTGACTTGGGCAGGTCATGGAGCTTCTCTGCCCATGTTCTTATCAGCTGACTGGCATGAGCTGGCCCGCAGTGCAGAGGAGGTGCTGAGTGCTGCAGGATGCACTCACAGCTCTCACAGCCTTGGGGAGAGATGTCCTGCCTGAGGACTGGTACAAACATCTCGTTTTTGAGAGCAGGGGAGAGAGTTCAAAAGGCAAAGCAGTGACTGCCTGTTGCACTGCAGAGCTCAGGAGGCTGAAACAAATGGGGACCCTCTGGAAAGCAAGATCCAGCTTAAGGAGAAGTAGCAGAGACACAAGTTTCTGGGTGAAGTCAAATGTGATGATGTAGTGTGAGAAACGCCCTTTTTTCAGTTCCCTTCCTGCTCAGGGTGGCAAGCACAGGGTTTGACTTTATAGACGGCATTTAGAAGTTGCTGATGTTGGAGCAAATGGAAAGAGTTCTGTTTACTCTTGACCTAGAGGATGTTTGTGGCTTTTACTCTGGGTAATAGGGGCTGTTGATGCCTGAAAAGGAAGGAGCTCATATTAGGATACATTCCTTGGTTTCTTCCCAAGAGATCTCTGTGTGTTGCCAAGGCAACCAGCCAAAAACAAGGTTCTGTTTTGGAGCTGTGTCGGGGTTTTCAGAACTTGAGTTTGGCCTGAATTGGGCAGGAGCAGACAGTTCCTGTGAGCTGGGAGCTGCAGGTCTTTGGTAAAACCAAAGTCCCTTTCTCTTTTGGGGTATCAGACTCAAACCTGATCCTGGTTTTAGTGAACAGCTACCTGTGTCTCTGGGGGTGAATGAGCATCTTCCTTTGCAAACCTTGCCATGGGTTTGCTCAAGTTTTGCTCCATGCTCCAGGCAGTAGTGCTTAGTGAAACTTTGATGCCTTGGAAAATGTCAGTGATTTGCTGGTGCCCAGCAGGAATCTCAGAGAGATAAAAAGCAGTTCTAGCACAGCCTGGACATGCTGTGGGTCAGTGGGTATGGACAGTCAGGGCTAATGATTTATTAGGAGGGAGGGAGGCAGCCCTGGCAGTTGGACCTGCTGTTCTGTGAGATGCAAATGGTGTTTTTCTTCAGATGTGGAAATTGGGCCTCCCTTTTCATCCCCATGTCTGGCCACTGATTGCCTGGCTAGTAAAGAGCCCAGCAGAATGGAGCTGGCATGGCTCACATCCTCTGGCCTACATCCTGCCTGGCTCTTTGGAGCAGGGGGTGGCTGGGACAGGCAGGGAGCAGGTCCCAGCTCTGCTCTGCACAGATGGAGCTCCAGCTCCTGCTCTGGGCTGCTCACAGTTCTGCAGGACTTGTGACTTTGGTGGCCCCAGGGATGCTGCTGGTGGTCAAGGCCATTCAGGAAGAACAGCTTTCCTGCCCCTTCCAGACCTTCAAATATGTGAAGCAGCTGTTAGTTTTGGAGTTGGAGTCTGGAGAAAGAGAGAGAAAGATGCTGTTCTGTGTCGGGATAACAAATGTGTTCCCAGCTCTTGTGCAGCTGGAGCTGCTGTGGTGGGACAGGCAGTGCCCACCCAGGCCCTGAAGGTCAGAGTGGTGCTGGGTGTGAGGACACAGCAGGATGTGCAGGTGCAGGGCAGAGCCCTGGAGCTTTTGTCCTCCTGCAGGGTTAAGGTGCCCTTGAGGGCTCTTCATCTGCTCCGTGGCTGTTTGGAGCCCTCTCCAAGGTGTCCCAACACCAGTTCAGATAAAGCAGTGGGGGTGTGACTCAGTCTGAGCACTCAGTGACCATTTCCAGCTCTGGGCAGCTGCTGGAGGAGCCTGGCTGAGCTGTCAGCTCCAATGGCCAGCACAGGATACGTGCACAGGGGTGGAAGGAGACCTGCTGACCTTTATTCTAGAGCAGGAGTGGGGCAGAGGATGCAGAGCAGTGCTGGTGACCTCTGCCCAGGGCTCCTCTTTGGTATAGCAGCGTTTCAGCCTGGTGGCCCCGGGAGGAAGGGAAGGCCTTGCTGCAGGATGTGGATCTTTGGGATCTGAGAGGATAAAATCTGGCTCAGCTGAGCTGACAGGAATCAATGGTGGTTTGGTCACCTGCCAGAATAACGTACAATAAAGCTGTCAGCGAGATAGAAATCTGAGTTTCTGCAGAGCATGTGACTGGCACGTTGGAGGGAGAGCTAGGAAAGGACAGCAAACTGCGGAGCCAGCCCACTCCAGGGGAGCAGTCACTGCCTTTGGGCTTCATGCCCTCATCTCCCTGGGGGCAGGACTGTCCTGTGTGTGCAGCATTGGCCCTGGCTGTGCTCCTTCCATGGTCTTGTCACTCCTGCATTTCATCCCAAGTTTGTCCTCACCAAGGAGAGGGACTTCTGGCCAGGCCACTCAAAGTCCTGTGAGTAACAGGACCTGAGAGCCAGCAGACAGCAGGTTGTTGATGGGTTTAATGTGGTTTTCTTGTCACAGCTGGTGGTGTGCCACGTGCTGGCAGGCGAGCCTGAGCCCTGTGTGAGCACAGGGATTGTGGGAACAGGACTGGTGGGATCCAAACCACTTGGAGTCTAGTGCTAAATGGTCTTCAGAGATGTTCAGCTGAACTTCCAAAAGTTCTAGCTTATGTGGACTTCAGGGAGGTCCTAATGTTTTGGCTCTCAAATTCCCACTTAAATGTCTGTCCCAAAATATTCTAAACATCCCTCAGTTTTTATCATGTGCAGGATTGGGCAGCAGCTTTGTTGGTCTAACCTGCTGAACTTTTTGCTTGTGTAGTTTTCCATGGGTTGAGTTCTGCTGGAGATGGTCTCCTGGGAGAACCAGGTGTAGGCTTGGGATGTTGGCAGGGATGAACATTTCCAGCTATTGCCCAGACCTGTTTGGAGCAAGTCTGCACAGTGTGGAGTCTAAATACTGGTGGCTGTCTGAAGTGGGTTTTTTGTAATGTATAACACAATTAAATTAACCATAACACAAGTAAATTAATCTGGTGGTAGAAGCAAAAATCTCTCTGCAAAAAATCCTTAGATTACGTCATCTCTGTGTTTTGGAGGGAACAGGACAGAGATTTATGTTCCTTAGCTCTGAGAGCTGCATGTTCTTGCTCTGTTCTCTGTCTGTGGCTCTGCTCTGCTGGGGCAGATCATCCATCTGCCACTTTGAAGGAGGGGCTGTGGCAGTGTCTGCCATGGATGTGTTGCATTTTTGGTAAATGAGCTCAGCAGTGATAAGTCATGCTCAGGAAATCAGTGTCTTGGATGAGGAGGCACAGCCCCTGCCCTGCAGGGGTGATCTGCACTGGCTGTCAGATATCAGCAGGCTCTTTCACCCACCCGGGGCTCTTTCCCTGCCCTTTTATATTTCTGCTGATTTTTAGCCTGGGATGTTGGTGGCTGAAGACTAAAAATCAGAATTTGCTGTAGTTACATCTTTTAAACCACTTCACAAGCTGCACCCGAGGCTGGTGGTGGGGCAGGAGGGTTTTTTGTTTCCCCACTGCCTGCCAGCTGCTTGAAGTGCTGGTACTTTGTTGTACAAAACCCTGGCACAGCAGATGAGTCAGATTTATCTCATCTCTGTAGTGGGAAACTTGCTGTGACTGAGGTTCCCCATGGCCTCACCACTCCCAGGCTTTGCCTCGTGCTGGACCAACAGTCTGAGCTGCTCCGGATTCCTCTGGTTTTCCTCCTCCCACCCCCTGCCACTGTCAGCAGTGAGGAGAACGGGACAGAAGAGTTAAAATAGAAGCTCTTAGGCAAATTAGAGACAAGCCTGGCTTTGAAGCTGGTTGGGAGGTGCCCAGGGCTCAGCCTGCCCCGGAGCTTGAGAGATTTGAAATACTTTGTGTTCTGAACTCTAATCACAAGGATTACAGTTAACGTTATCTTAATCAGTTTCCTTAATCTGGGGACCAGATTGGAGATGGTTTATAATTTCTCTCTATCTCAAGGATTCAGCTTGTCTTGGGTTTGGGTTTTCCTCCCCACGTTGGTTTTTCCAGGACATTGGTCATGGTGTTCCTGAGAGGAGCAGAGTTGGGACACACTGGGGCTGTGTGGGGCAGGAGTCCTTCTGGGCTGTCTTGTATGTGGGGAATGGCAGGAAAAATGAAAATATTTAGTTTCTCTGTTCAGTGGCAGCAAAGGAATTCTCTGTAAGAGCTGCAGCAGCAGCAGCATCTCCTTCTCCTCAGGGGTTGTGCTCAGCCTCCCCAGTGAAACCTGAATTTAAAACCTATTTACAGCCCAGACTCTTCCCAGTGACTGCAGTGGGGGGTGGGAATGGTGTGAGGCTGGGAGGAATCACTGCTGGGACAGTTTGAGTAGGAAGAGTCATGTGAAGGGTCTGTATCACTTCCCAACTTCCCCAAAAAAATCTGCACTGCAGGAACTCGGTGCTGATGTTTTCCAAGAAGTGCCCTTTGGATGGTCTGGGGAGCTTGGCAGGATGGAGTTGTTGGGTTTGGGGCACTGGGAGAAATGTGGGCAAGCTGGAGGAGATAGCCCAGGCACGGTGACAGCAGAACACTGGTGGGCTTAGGGGAGTTGTGTCACTTGGAGCTGGTGAAAATGCCGGGCTGAGGGAGATCCCTGAGGCTCCTGGTGAACCTGCTGCTCCTCTCAGTGAGGAAACACCTTCTGCATGTTGTAGAGAAGAAGGGTAAGAACTCTGTCATGCAGGGGACACTGAGCAAGTCACTGAAACCTTTTGGTCCTGAAGTCTGCAATGAGCTCCTTGGTGGGGTGGGAGGCAATTCTGTTCCCAACCTCCCTGTATTTCCCATGGAATGATGTTCCAGTGGTTCTCCTTCCAGCCCCAAACCAAGGCATTTGTTTGAGCTGCTCTGGGCAGTCTGGGTGGCACAGAAACATTTGTGGGTGGCCTCTCCACTGTGTTGGAAAGCAGAGTCTCTGCTGCTGGGGAGCTCTGTGTGTTGTTTATGAAGACACCAAGCCCTGACACTAATTGTACCTTGTTTATCCTGCTCTCTCTGTGTATTCAGAGGTTTGTTCTGTAGATGTAGGGAGATCTGTCCAATTCTTAAAGGCCAAGTAAGTTGAATTGCTTGTTAAACTGTGGAAGGCTCTGCCTGCAGATGTGAGGAGGAATAAAGGGCTCCTTGGTCTGTGCCCTGGCACTCTGGGGCTCCAGCTGTGCTTCTTTGGGCTCTCTCCTTGTCCAGCACAGCAGAGGGAAGAGTTAACCAAGCTGCCTGTCCTGTGGTGCTCCCGGGGCTGTCCCCACCCTGTCACTTCTCATCAGGAATTTGAAACTTGCCTGTGTCTTGCAGGGGAAGTTTAATATTTCGAATCTCCATGCATTGCTCCCATCTGCCATGTGCTCCAGCATATTGATTACACAGAGCTGGCTTTGTGGGTTGCCTTGTAAATGGAGACTTTCTTGCTTTGCCTTGTGGCTTGTGTGATCCTGGAGAAAACCTCTCCTTTGCCAGGGCTTCCCTGACTGGAAATCTTCAGTGCCCTTAGCTCTGCTCCGTAACCAACGGTGGTGCAGTTAATAGCTGAGCCAAAGTCAGTGTTCCTTTAGGAAACACTTCTTGGAAAAGCATGATCGAGGGAGCCTGTGATGACACAGCCAACTCCAGTTCCCCAAAATGATTCTCTTTGTACAGAGTGACAGGCAAAGCACGTTTGTGAAGTGCCATGTGCAGTTTCCATGGGCACACTTAGGCTGCTTCGGGGTTAATCCGATCCAGGAACCAAGCCTCAAGTCCCCTCGGGTCCTAAGGATACTTGTCAGGGAAAAACCCTTTATTCTTGTGTCAAGGAAAGGCTTTAGAGGTGCAAAAGCTCCTTATCTTCTCCGGAATGATAGCAAATGCCTTGGTCATGTGCTGATGCTGCTGCAGTCCCCGGGCTGCTATTCCAGGCTGCTGCACACAGTTTGTGCCTGCAGTTACTCAACAGTTTGGGCTCACACATGACCACGTTTTCAGGACAAGTACAGACACGTAGGCAAACTCATTGCTAACTCCAAGGAAATGGCTCATTTTCACAAAAGTCCTTTATCTAAAACTTTCTTTTCACGGGAGTTGTCCAGATCATGGACTGCAGGTAGCTGTGAAAAGAAAAGGTCTCTGCAGAGGTTTGGAGTTTATGAACTGCTCCTCTGCCTCCTTTGACTAAATCTGCTGCTCTGTGAGAATGCTCAGATGGGAAGACCAGGGTAAACCCTTTGGAGATCTTTTCTGCCATAAAACACCTGCTTCTGCCCTCTGTTTCCAGGCTCCCAAGCAGTTATTTGTCTGTGCAGAGACCTTCCCTCTCCCTCCATGGCAGCTGGGAGGTTGTTCTGTGTTAAGAAGGATCCTGAGCTCTGCTGGGTAGAACCTCCATCAACCAACCCAGTGGGTCTGGTCGTTGAGCATTTTTCCTGCCCATCCTGGGGGGCTGTTGCCAAACCTCCCTGGGGTGCTGTGTGTGCACAGCCCTCCTGCCCCATTCCCAGCTGGTCCTGCTGCAGTTTCAGGTGTCAGGTGTGATGTCCTTGTGCTTTCATCTTGTTGACCCAATCTTTAGACAAACCAGTGCAGCAGCAAATGCAGCTCCGTGTAAGGTGCACAGGAACATCAGATTATTCCAAACCCTCACTCTGCTCCTGCTTGATCTCTGAGATGTCATTCCCTCAAGCTGAACTGCCCACCCTCCCTGCAGGTACCAGCCAAACCCTCCTGTGCTGTTGCTGATTGAGCAGGTGTGAAAAGCTGCTTTACATCACACCCAACAGCACTTGGCAGCCCAGCTTGTCCAGGGGGCCAGAACAGTCCCTGGGCTTGTCACTTGGGAATTATATTGCTGGAGGAGAGAGGATGATCAGAGGAAAATTAGTACCTAAGAACTGGTTAGTACCCTGGTTCTCCACAGCTGTTTGGATCTGGTGAAGTCTTGGTGGGTTTGGAGCTGCTGTGGGATGTCAGCAGTGTGCTGACCCTGAGTCTCTGTGCTGGGATAGAGTTACAGCCTGATTTTTGTTCTCTTTTAATGCCTAGAACATTTCTTTTTTCCCTGTTATAAGGTGAGGATTTGGATTGCCAAAGAGGTTCCTGTTTAAAAGGTGTAAACACCCTACAGTATCACTTGGGCTTTGCCTCACCAGCCAAGAAGCAAATATGATAAGGAGTGGAGAAGAGAAAAGCCACACTAAAGAGATTGCTTCTGGAGCTGAGGATGCAGATTAACCCCCAGAGACTTTCAGGGAGATCCCTGGGGTGTGAGAAGCCACCAGGTGTTTGCTCTGTCATTAAAACTGCCTTGCAGACGTTCCCACCTCCCTTTTGGAGGTGAGGGATCTGCTGACTGGCATTGCTCATGTCGTAGGTTGGGTTCTATAAACTGGTTATTTTTATTTCTAATAAGTCTCTGTCCATGGGGACTGTTTTTGGTGGCTGGGCTGGGAGCAGCCTGCCCTGAAACAAGGGTGACTTCTGTTTTCTTTTCTAAATGAGGCTTGTATGACTACTCAGATTTACGCACACGGGGCAATGTTTGCCCTGCCTTCCCTTTTCCTGGGTACTTTATTACTCATTACTGTTCAAATCCTAGCAAATAAAGAAATGATTCTTGCTATGGCAACAAGAATCTGTTGGGTGAACAGCACAATATTCCCTGAAAACTCTGCTTTACTCTTCCCAGCATGTCTCTGATTGCTGGGCAGAGTATTGATATATAAATGTATGGGTTGGTTTGTGACACAGTTGTGGGTGAAGCCTTCAGGTGAGTGAAGAGTGACAAATCCCTGCAAACATCCACAGCTGAAGGGTGCAAAATTCTTCCTTGCCACAACAGGCACTGCTGCTGGGGCAGCACTGGGGAGAGCAGTGCTGAGACAGGCAGAGCAGAGCCCTCTCTGGCTGGGCTCCAGCGTGCTTGGCTCTGCTGGAATACGCTTTTCTTCTAAAGAAACGTCCCCTCTTGCCTTTTGTGTTCCCATGAAAGCCTCAGTGGTCTGGCAAGGGGCTGCTGGCTGTGCAAACCTGTTGTGTGTGCCAGTACTGGGCTCCTGATTTTCCTTTTTGGATGGTTCCTGGGACTGAAGGTGCCTGTGTTCCCGACACAGCACTCCGTTCTGCACCGTGGCTGCTCAGAGCCTTCTGTAAGGCAGCTCTGCCCTGTGTGTCCCTGGTTCTGCCTGAGCACCTCACCCTCATCCTCTGGTGGGTCAAGCTTGGGCTGTGTTTCCCTGAAATCACATCATGCTCGGGGAGGAAGCTCAGCAGGTTTATGGCTTTGGGTTTTGGTGCTCTCTCCCTGCAGGGGCAGGGCCGGCTGAGCTCCCTGCGGTGTTTCCGTGTGCCTGGTTGTTCCTCGTGTTTGCTTTGCCTGGGTGTGCCCAGAGCTGCATTGCAGCAGCCACGGGGCTCTGCTGGTGCTCAGGCTGTGGGGCAGAGGGTGGGACACCCCACCAGTGTGGGGTTTTCATACAGTCATAGAATGGATTGGGTTGGAAAAGACCTCCGAGATCATCAAGTCCAACCCTTGGGCCAACTCCAGTCCCTTTACCAGATCATGGCACTCAGTGCCACGGCCAAGCTCAGCTGAAAAACCTCCAGGGATGGGGAATCCACCCCCTCTCTGGGCAGCCCATTCCAATGCCTCAGCACTCTCTCTGCAAAGAAGTTTTTTCTGCTCTCCAACTTCAATTTCCCCTGGCAGAGCTTGAGCCCCCCGTGCCCCCTTGTCCTATTGCTGAGTGCCTGGGAGAAGAGACCAACCCCCACCTGGCCAGAACTTCCCTTCAGGTTTTGGCAGGGCTTGTGCCATGGTGTGGCCATGCCACGCACGACTGCCTGGTGTGAGCCTTGGCGTGGCTGCTGGAGCAGCAGGTGCTGTCCTGAGCTGTCCCCAGCTGTCCCCAGCTGTCCCCTGGGTGCGTGTGGCTGCACTGCTGTGGTTAATGATTGCTCTGGGGGGATGGCTCCAGCACTGCCTCCTGCACAGGAGCCTGGGAGGCTCCTGCAGGACACCCAGCCTGTGAACTGGGTGAATTGGCTGTGGGCAATGGGAGCTGGGAGGGTTTGAGGCTGTTGGGGTGTTGCCTCTGGGCACTGTGTGGGGAGTGTCACATCTCTGGGCCATTTCTGCCGCCTTCTGCTCTTTGGTTTTATTCCCTGGTGAGGCTGTTTCCTCCTCCAGCGCTATGTGCACCTTTGGTCCAAACTGGACTCAAGTAATTTTTCTTAGAGATTTCCTCCAGATAACAGAAACCCAGGAACAATTAGTTCCATCTCCCAAGCTTAAATTCTAAACCCAAGGCATGTCTCTCCTGTCTCACCTGTTTTCCATGTTTAGCCAAGTCCTTCATGCCCTTCAGTGCAGTTGCCAGCACTGGTAAGCAGCTTGTGTGCAGTGTCTGGTTCTGGGATAGCTCCTGAGGTTCCAGGAGCCCTGGGCAGCTCCACCCTCGTGGACTTCGTGCCTGGCAGTGTGGCTTGTCCCCAGTACAGACACCACATTGTGAGCAGTCGCAGCCTGGCTCGGATCAGGGAGCATCTAGGTCAGTAGCAGGGATGGGAAATTCAGGGAACAGCGACTGGGATGCTCTAATCTTCTGGACTGTTTTATTGCAACCCCTTTTCTTTGAAATACAATCCCTCTTCTCCCCCTGTGTCATCTGGAGAAGGCCAGAGTGGCTCTGAGCAGGGCTGGGGCAAGGAATGGGGAAGGGCAGCTGGTTGCCCTCTCTGCTGTTTCCATCCTGCTTTCACCTGGGGGTGTGTCCAAGGTACATCCCGTCCTGGGGTGGGGTGGCACCCCAAGTGTGCCTCTGCAGGGTGGAGGAGGTGCATGCTCACCCTGTTACCCAGAGTCGAGTTAAACTCCCCCTGCTGTTGTGCTGAAAGAGCAGTGAAACGCTCCCTGCAGACCCTGAGCCCCCACAGCTCCCGGTTCCACGGGCAGCACAGGTGACACTGTGGCCCATGGCAGCTCTGGCACCTGGGCAGCTCCCTGGGGACTTGAGCAGCCCCTAGCAGTGGGGCACTGGTGCTCTGGCCACTGGACATGCAGCAGCTGCTGTTCCAGGGAATAAATGCACCTGGGCAGCAGGTGTGGGGTTGGAGAGCTGCCTGGGGCCAGGTGTCACTTCCCAGCCCGTGGGGAATTCTTGTGTGAGGAAAACTGCAAACAATGGCACAGGAGGTAAATGTCCTGCACTTGCTCCTTGCCCGTCATTACGTGGCACCTGGAGGGATCCATCCAGCTCCTGCTGCCTGTCACACCTGTGCCAGGTTACCACGTCCTTTCCATTCTGTTTATAACCCTATTGACTGGGTTTTAATTGTATTTAGAAGTAGAGGATCACAACAGCCTTTTAGGCAGCTGCTGCTGAACCTTGATCCCTGTTGGCTGGATACTTCCCTATTTCTGGCACAGTTCCGTTCCTGGCAAGCTTCTCCTCCTTGTTTGTCTGTTGTGTGCTGGCATCAGCAGCTCTCTGCTCCTTGGTGTTTTTTTCTGGTGTTTTTAAAGAGCTGTGATGCATTTTCTCAACCCACACTTGTGCTGGTGTGAAGTTTTTGCCCGTGAATCTCCTCTGCACCTGTTGAGGTGACCTGTAACCAGATCCTCCAAGCACAAAGGTAGATAATGATTAGGACAGGCCATGCTGCAAACCCTTCCCTCAGCTTTTCTTTTCAACTTGGACTAGCACATCTGGAGTTACTTCCCCCGCCTGGTGGGTGTTCCAGGGAGGATGCAGCCAGGCAGTCCCTGTTCCAGCAGAAATGCCTTGCTTCATTCCTGGTTTAAGCAGCATCCTGATGATAATTACAGTGCTGTAGCCAATATAAAATTTTCTTCCTCAGTTATTCACCAGTGTTGAACTTCTCTTAGAGCACGGGTTGGTCTTAAACACCATTCCCTTTCTAGTGTTCTTGCTCTCCAGTTTTCTTCATGACCCATAAAATTCTGGTTTTTCCTTGATGAACTCCCATGTTCATCACCTTCATTCCTCAGTTGCCCAGTTACTGTGCAAAGGTCAGTAGTGAGAATACTGGATAAAACTGGTTTCAAACCAAACCTTGTCCAGTACTTTCCTTCTTCTGCTGCCATCTGTTACCATCTCCCTTTGTTATTGCCCTGTTTTATGTAGCTTAAATAGCTCTTTGCCAGGATGTCCTCCCAAGACTGGAGTTCTGATCACCAGTGTTTCTGTTGTTTGGAGCATGGCTGTACAAACGAGTTGTCAGGCATTAGAATTGTCACCTTTCCAACACGTGCATGTTTTCCTTCCCTGCTTGGCAACACTGATCTCTTCAAGGACACTCTGGCAGCTCCTCCTGGGTGCTGGGCATCAGTGTGAGATGATAGTGGAGGGCATAAAGCCAGAGGTATTCTGGACCCTTCAGCCTCCTGCCTCCAGCCCATCAATTTGGCTCTCTGCTTTTGGGGTTTCTCTGAGTGTGGCAAGACCAAGGAATGTGGAGAGGGATGGGGGGGTATTTAGTCACTCCTCTAACCCAGCGTGCAGCTGTGCCAGAGGCACAATTGGGATCAGTGCTGCTCTCTGATCATCCTGCTCTGTTGTTGTCTAGATGAAGATCTCCTTCAATGAGACAAGTTTGCAGACTATGTTTGAGTACCCATCAGAGAGCTCCCTGGCAGAAGAGGAGGAAGAAGAGGAAGGACGTGTTTCTGAAACAGAGGAGGAAAAATCTTGCAGCTTTTATGTTCCACGCCCAAACAGCACTTTGCATCCCAGTACACCTAACTCAGGTGAGTGAGGACGTGTTGGCACCCTGGGGTGTCTGCTGGTGTCTGATACTGTCCGTGTTTCCTACAGACCCTTCTGGGGCTCCATGTAGGTGGAAATGCTGATGGAGGGGAACAAGGAACTGCAGCTGGGCAGCTTCCCTTCTGTTCCTGCCAGGATCCTGGTCCCACTTCCTTTTGGGGTGCTGAGGCGTATTTACATCAGCTTTCTCCTTCCAGCAGATTTATCCAGCTACACCCCAAAGCACTCCGTGAAGTTCCGCGAGTGGCAGGAGCAGAAGTATGAGGGTCCTGCTGCAGAGGGACCCCTCCCAAAGGAAGCTGATTCCCATGGGAACCAAGTCATGGTGAGGCTTTAAATCAGCAAGTCTTGGCTTTGTCCTGCTGTGCTGTTCTGTGGCACTGGGGTTGTTCTGGGCAGTGGATGGGACAGGATGTGCCTTTGTGTTCACTGTCCAGGGAGATGTGTCACTGCTCCCAGAGGGACCGACACACAGTCCCACTGCCACTCACAGACCTGCCTTCCCTGTCTGGGTGAAGGAGACTGAAGGCAGCTGGCACACTCTGCTGAGCACAGGAAGACATGGACCTGCTGGAATGAGTCCAGAGGAGGCCATGGAGATGCTCTGAGAGCTGGAGCCAGGCTGGGAGAGCTGGGGGTGTTCACCTGGAGAAGAGAAGGCTCCAGGGAGACCTCAGAGCTCCTTCCAGTGCCTAAACGGGGCTTGTAAAAAAGAGGGACAACATGAGCAGTTGATAGGACAATCAAGAGGGATTTTAAAGTAAAAGAGATTTAGATTTAGATAAAAGAGATTTAGATTTGATGTTAGGAAGAAATTCTTCCCTGTGAGGGTGGGGAGCCGTAGAAAAGCTGTGGCTGCCCCATCCCTGGAATTGTCCAAGGCCAGGCTGGACAGGGCTTGGAGCAACCTGGGCTGGTGGGAGGTGTCCCTGCCCATGGCAGGGGATGGAACAAGATGAGCTTTAAGGTCCCTTCCAGCCCAACCCATTCTGGGATTCTGTGATACTCCAGGGCACATTTGGAGGGGAGATTGAACGCACTGGTTAGCCCTGGGCAAGGTGCCAGCGCCCCTTCCCCACCAGAGGTGTGGGTGCTCTTTTGCTCCGGGTTTGATGACCCCTCGGTGTCGCTCTGCTCTCCCCACAGCTCACCCCGGCAGAGAAGGGCGGACTCTCGGATTTCAGCAGTGAGCCTGCCCTCTATTTCTGATGGCCCCATGCCCGGTGCTGCAGCAGCAGCTGCTGGGCAGGAGGTGTCAGTGCACCTGCCCACCCACGGAGCCCGCCCCGCCGCCGCCCGCCCGGTGCTCTGCGCTGTATCCCGATGCCAAGGGGGGACCAGATGCTCTCGGGCATCTCCGGAGAATATTTGCACTGGATTTTGGGACCTAATTACTACTTCTAAGGCATATGATATATTCTGCCTGTGGCCTTGTGTATTCCTTGTTCAAGATCAGCTGCTGATTAGGCAAGTGTGGGAAGGACAGAGCTGTAATCCCGGGACGGATGTCGATTCTCTCGGTGCTTATCGGAGTCCAGGCACTGTGCAGGGTCTGGACAGCTTTTGTAACACTTCCCCCATCAGAGGCCTCAGTGGAAAAAGGCTCTGGAGTTGGAGCACTGGGAGCATCTGAGCTGGATTCACACTGTGGTTGTGATTTGGCAGATGGGGTGTCAGTTTGGAAAACCAGTGAAGGTTCCTGGTGTTCTTGGCATGTTTCTGTGTCTGGTTTCACTGACCCATCATGGAATTAATGTGCCAGTTCCATCCTTGTGGAGTCACTGCACACCCTGTGTGAGGGATGGGAGAGCAATGACATGCCTTTAGCTTTAGGTGTCATTTTTGCACCAATCTATAAAGAAGTGTCCAGACTGGCTTGAGCCTCTTGAAAATTCCCAAATATTGGCCATAGCTTTGATCTGTCCAAACCCAACTCTGGCATCCAGTCTCCAGGAATTGCTGGTTGTGCTCCAGTTTGCCAGTTCCTCTTGTTGCTCTTTTCCAGATCTGGTTGATCTGTCTCAGTTGGTGGGGAGGGGTCCTTTGAACCACACTCTGCTCCTCTAATCAAAGCACAGGAAGGCACTTTCACTCCTTTCTTCTGCAGAACTTGAACAAGGAATGTTTTTTTTTCTAGGATTTTTATAGTTCTGTTGTAATTGTTTAACGCAGCCAATATGCAAAGGAATCTGCTAGAATCTTCCATTTACATTTTCTACTACTGTAAACTCAGGGTCAAAATTGCACTCTGGAACAGATGGAACACTGCTGCTAATGTGATTTGTACTTTGGGATTAAAAGAGATGCAGCTGGAACAGACCCGGCCTCTTTGGGCTTTATGGAATGAGTGGTACCCCAGGAGGGGCTCTGGCCAAAGGAACAGGCTGGTTTCTTTGATTACACTGATGTGTTTATTGGTTTGTCTGTTATATAGAGATGGTGAATGTCTGCTCGAGGTCTGGGAACTGAAAATGCTCTGCATACCTTGCACTGGGTTTGGTGTGTGTTGTAGCAGCAGGGGAAGGTTGTTCAGCTGGAAAATACAGTCAGGATTAACTGTTAGTATGTACCTACTTGTAGCTATTCCCTTCCGTGCCTAAATACTTCTGGAAAGAGAATGCAAACAAACAAAGATGAGATATTCAGTAGTTTATTAGATTTTGGCTGGAGGAGACATAAAGGAACACTGTGCACCTCCTTGTCCTTTCCAAGCCAACTCAAGACCTGCTCCCTGCATGATGTCCTGGTGTCTGCAGTGCATCTGCCTGGGACATGACACAAATACTGTGGAATTCCATGTCTTGGGGCTTCTGTTGTTAATGAAATACTGCAGGACAAGGTGCTGAGACTGGGCTGGAATGAGGGAAAGTGCAAGGCCTCCAGTGAGTGCTGGTGTAAGGGTTAAGTTCTCAGCTGTGTGGAGTTAAACACTGTGCAGTGCCCACAGCCAACGATAGGGGACTATGTTTGAAAAAAAGGTTTTTTACAGCTTTTTTAGCAGGAAAGGTCCTAGTGAGCATCTTTACCTGTGGAAAAGCCCAGGCCAGTTTAAGGCAGCTCTGTTTGTAGATTCACAGCTTAGCAAAACTGCAGGTGATAAAGCAAAAGCTGCTTTCAACTCAAGTTAGGGACAAGGTGTCTGAACTAGTCCTGACTCTGTTCTGCTCTGGATCAATGAGGAATGCTAAAGCCAACAATACCCCGCAGCTTGTTCCCCTGACCTCAGCCAGCTGCCACCCTGCTCTGGTACTCAGTGTGCTGTGCTGAGGCAGCTCAGTGCCTGCAGCCCCATGGGCAGGACAGGCCCAGCAGGGCTGGGAGTGCAGGGTGTGCTGGGCATGAGGGGCACGGGGTGCCCTGTGTGCTGCTGTCTGCCCTGCTCCTTCTCCAGCCACCTGCTCTGCCCTGTCCTGGTTCACACCTCACCCAGCTCTGCTCCAACCCCTGTCTGTGCCAGGTGCCCTGAGCTCACTCCTGGCAGAGCAAGGTGAGTGTTGTTCTAAGGGCAAAGCAGCTAAATCACCTCCTGGGACATGCTCCAGGATCACTGTGCTCAAAATAAAAGGGTTTTTTTTGTACATGCCTACCCTCATCTCAACCATTTGAGGATCTCTAACTAATACCAAAGCACGTCTGAAAGGAAAATTTACTTCTGCAAAACAAAGACTTTTATTAAATGTGGCATCCTTGTACCAGAACAGCAGCTGGCCCTGATCAACGGGACTTCCCAGGCTGAAAAACAACTGTAGGAACGCTTTGGTTGATGTGCTTGTTGTCCTAATGAACTGCTTTGTGGCACACTGGCTTAACCATCATTCCCATTTTCTTCCTTCAGGATCTCTAGCAATGTCTCAGAATTGTCCAGTATCTGGGAAAGAAATAAAAATAGCTTATTTTTACAGAAACTGTTTCTCTTATGAGTTCCCGTCAAGTTCAGCTGATCTGCCTTGCAGCAAGAGGGGTTCTCCAGCCCTTGCAGTCCCTAATTATTCCTGGTGATGTATCATGGGAATGTCTGTGGGGGAGTTTCTCTGGTTTGTGCCCATATTTTGAATATGAAACACCTTAAGCAATTTATTTGTCTTGAAGCACAAGGCAGAGAACTTCCTGCAGCAGCCTGGGCTGAATTCTGGGGGGTTTTTGTTTGGTTGGGTGGGGTTTTTTTGGTTGGTTGGGTTTTTTTAAGGGAAATGTTGATAGCTGGGTTTTTTGGATTAGTATTATTGTGCTCAGCTGACCCAGTTTCAAGTCTCTTCTGCTGTTAAAACTGCACATTTTGACTTTCTGGCTTCAAGCCTAACTCAACTCCATGATGACCTTAAATGAGACTAAATCTTTTATTAATTTTCTCCTCTTTTGAGCTTACAGTGTACATAATCTAACATCCCTGGTTACTGTCCTGTGGGCTACAACAGGTTTAGGAGACCTTGCTGCCTGTCCATCTCACCAGTGTAAAACTCAAACAGTGGGCAATTGTAACAAAATGTGATGGTTGTAATCCCAAAGATCATTTCATGTTCCTGTGAGCTTGTGGAAATGTGGTCAGAGAGGAGTTGAAGGGAAGTGCCCCACAGGAGGAGGTGTGGGTGGGATTGGCCATCCTGGAGGAAAGTGGAGTCCTGTGAGGGATTGGGGAGGGCAGGGAGTGATCACAAACCAGTGATGTACATGCCCAGGAAAGGAGCTTTGTTGCTGGTTTCTGTTTGTAGGACACTCATATCTCCCCCTCACCACCTCTGCTTTGTACCTCCTGTGAGTGTTCATTTCAATAAACAGGAATTTATTTGTAGGCTGGGGGTGAGATGTGGATCTCAGGTAAGGTTGTTTTCAAAGGGGCTGTTTGTGTACCTTTATGATACAACTTTTAAGCTGTTACAATTTATGTGGGTTTCAGTTCAACCATCAGGTTTGAAGCATCTCCAGCCTCACCTGAAAAATGACTGCCATGGGAAAGTACTGACTTTGGGAGAGGAAGAGGAGCTGACACAGAGGAGGGGATCGCTCTCAAAAAGCAAATGGGAGGAGACAGCAGCTAACAGGAGAAATGGTGCTTGCGACCCAAACTGCCCTGTCACCAGCAGAAGGGAGAACTGCCACTTATCTGAAAGGGGGCTTGAAAAATCCTTTTTTAAAAACAAAAGGCTTGTTGGTGTGTAATGCAGAAGTGACCTCAGCTGTGATCTTGGATGTGGGATCAAGCAATCCCTGCCTGGCAGTTTACAGATCCAGGACAGTGAAAGGGCAGGGCTGTCCCAGGAGCTGAAATGACAGCACCAGCCCTCCGCTCTTTGCCTCCTTCCCACCTTCCACTGCCCCAACATTTTGACTCTTAATGACATTATTCCGTTAAAGATGAAAGGAACTACATTAGATGTTGGGCAGGAAGAGTGTCTGGCAGGCCAACAGCTCCACCAGCACCCTTGTTACCTGCATGAACTCATGTGTTTCTGGGTCCCTGTCGTGCCTCTGGTTTCCTCCCTTTCCCCCAAACTACATGTGTGAGATGGTTGCTTTTAGGGCTCTGTTTGAAGGACCACTTTGGTGTACTTTGACAAGCTCCAACAGCACCAAAACTAATCCTAGTCCAACCCAACCTCCTCAATCGTGGGTGTGTGTACCAGAGCCAGACCCACATCCCAGGCAGTGCCAAGGCAGGAACACTACGACTTGCACTCTGCTGTGGATGATGGTTCAGTGAGGTGCTGCAGGATGACTTGGATGCCAAAACAGCCCCAAGTTCACACATCACAGAATAGGCAGAGCTGGAAGGGATGCACAAGGACCATCTAGTCCAACTCCTGGCTCTGCACAGACACTCCAACAATCCCACCCTGTGCCCCAGAGCATCATCCAAACCCTCCTGGAGCTCTGGCAGCCTTGGGGCTGTGCCCACTGCCCTGGGGAGCCTGGTCAGTGCCCACCACTGAAGAACCTTTTCGGGGTCCAAACCTCTGCTGAGACAACATTAGGCTGGAAAGGCTCTTCCCTCAGAGGGTGGTGGGCACTGACCAGGCTCCCCAGGGCAGTGGGCACAGCCCCAAGGCTGCCAGAGCTCCAGGAGGGTTTGGACAATGCTCTGAGAGACAGGGTGGGATTGTTGGGGATGGGCCTGTGCAGGCCCTGGAGCTGGCCTCGATCCTTGTGGGTCACTTCCAGCTCCGCCTATTCCGCGATTCCACGCCTCCCTCGGGTGCTGTCACTGCTCACAGAGCACAGTGACCGGCGCTGTCCCTCCCCTTTCCCTCACCAGGGTGTTTTACCCGCCCCGGGGCCCGTCGGAGCGCACCCTCAGCAGTACCTGGGCGCAGGTCGCCTCGGTCTCGGCGATGGAGCGGTCCATGTGTGCGCGGGCGGCCCGCAGCCCCGCCAGCCCCTCGCTGCTGTCGGCCAAGCGCCGGGCCAGGGCCGCCATCCGCGCCTGCAGCCGCCGCCGCTGCTCCTCCTGCGCGCGGATCCGCCCGCTCAGCTCGTCCCGCTGCGCGCGGAGCTCGGACAGCGCTGCGGGGCGGCCGCGTCACCGGGACAGGGGCTGGCACCGGGGCCGGGGCCGGGGGCTGTCACACCCTGCCCGGGGGCTGTCACCGGGGCCGGGAGCTGTCACTGGGGACGGGGCTGTCACACCTTGCCCGGGGGCTGGCACACCCTGCCCGGGGGGCTGTCACCGGGGCCGGGGGCTGTCACACCCTGCCTGGGGCTGTCACTGTCACACCCCGCCCCTGCCCGGGGTCTGTCACCGCGGGCCGGGGGCTGTCACCGTCACCGTCACCGCTGCCCGGGGCTGCCACCGCCACACCCTGCCCGGGGCTGGCACTGCGGGCCGGGGCTGTCACCGTCACCGTGGGCCGGGGCTGTCACCGCCACACCCTGCCCGGGGCTGGCA
>VWZD01025244.1:126219-145327 GCA_013396695.1 Sakesphorus luctuosus | reverse complement strand
GGCCGGGCCTCGCGGGCCCCGCGCTCGTTCCAGGCTCGGCCACGGGGGACGGGCGGGACCGGGCCGGGCTGGACGGGAAGAGGCGCTGGGGCTGTGCGGGTGATGCCGGCGGGCCCGGGCCGGGAAGGGAAGGGGCGCTGGGGCTGTGCGGGTGGTGCCGGCAGGGCCGGGCCCTATGCCCCCTGCCCCGGGCCGGGCCCTGTGCCCCCTGTCCCGGGCCGGGCCGGGCCCTGTGCCCCCTGCCTCGGGCCGGGCCGGGCCCTGTGCCCCCGGGCCGGGCCCTGTGCCCCCTGCCCCGGGACGGGCCGGGCCCTGTGCCCATTGCCCCGGGCCGGGCCGGGCTGTGCCCGAAGGGACGCAGCGTCCTCGGGCCCCGAGGGGCTCGCGTGGGCCGGGGGAGGGGCTTGCTCAGAGTCTGGCGTGTCAGGCACGTAGGGGTGGCTCGCAGCATGTTAGGAAGAAATTCTTCACAGAGAGGGTGATCAGACATTAGAATGGGCTGCCCAGGGAGGGGGTGGATTCGCTGTCCCTGGAGGTTTTTGAGATGAGACTGGATGTGGCACTTAGTGCTGTGGTCTAGTAACTGCGGTGGTGGTGGATGAGGGTCGGACTTGGTGGTCTCAGAGGTCTTTCCCAGCCTGGATGATTCTATGATCTGTGATTCCTGCCAGGACGTGTGTCCTGCATGGCCTCTAGCAGGGATAGTGATGGATCAGTGGATGGAGGGATGGACAGAGGAACAGAAAGATGGAGGGGAGGGATGGAGGGATGGAGGGATGGATGGATGGATGGATGGATGGATGGATGGATGGGTGGATGGNTTGTTTTTTAGTTTGGTTTGTTGGGGTTGTTTTGGTGACAACATAATAAATGGTATTAATAAATTGTATCTTCTTATAAGGTAAAGGTTGCTGATTGCTTTCAAGACAGTCTTATGCTGTGGTAAAAAGGCTGTGCCAACACCAGTCTGCCATCACCAGGTGCTGGGTTGGTCTGGTTGCTTTGGAAATTATTTCACCAAGTGTACTCAAGTCACTAGAGGATGGATGGATGGATGGATGGATGGATGGATGGATGGATGGATGGATGGATGGATGGATGGATGTGTGCAGGGGTGAGCCCTGGGAGGTGGGCACTGGGCTTCCAGCAGTGAGCTGAGACCCCGGCAGGCATCCCCCAGGTGCAGTTCGGCAGCAGGGTTGATGTGTGCTCCGTGGAATGCTTGACTTAGTGTGTGCTCCATGGGATGCTTGACTCGATGTGTGCTCCATGGACTGCTTGACTCGGTGTGTGCTCCATGAGATGCTTGACTCGGTGTGTGCTCCGTGGGGTGCTTGAGTCGGTGTGTGCTCCATGGGATGCTTGACTTGGTGTATGCTCTGTGGGATGCCTGACTCGGTGTGTGCTCCGTGAAATGCTTGACTCGGTGTGTGCTCCGTGGGATACTTGACTTGGTGTGTGCTCTGTGGGATGCTTGACTCGGTGTGTGCTCCATGGGATGCTTGACTCGGTGTGTGCTCCATGGGATGCTTGACTCGGTGTGTGCTCCATGGAATGCTTGACTCGATGTGTGCTCTGTGGGATGGTTAACTCGATGTGTGCTCCATGAAATGCTTGACTCAGTGTCCCCCACCCCGCAGGCAGCGCCGAGGCCCGAGGCAGCGGGGCCGCTGCAGGATGCTGAGCTCCGGGCAGCCCTGGCCGTGCTGCAGCGCTATGGTCTGCACTCTGTGGTGGAGGAGTGGTTCCTCGAGGTGCTGCAGACAGACCTGCAGGCCAACATCGGCCCCGAGTTCTGGAAGCGCATCATCCAGTACGAGAGCACGGCCGAGGAGCCCCAGTGCGCTGCGCTCCTCCTGGACGCCTTCAGTGGGCTCAAGAGCCATCTGGAGCCCTACCTGAACAGCCTGGAGCTCCTGCAGGAGTGGACCAAGGCGGGCCTGCTCCTGGGGACAGGCGCTCAGACGCTGCAGGAGAAGGTCTACACCATGTTCAAGGCCATCCTCTTCTTCTCCACGACCAAATCCTTCCAGGAAATGATCCAGCAGTTCTACAGCCGCACTTTCAGGATATACATGCGGCAGTGGAAGAAAGGAGAAGATGGAACCAACGAGTGTGAGAGCAGCATGAGTGAGACGGAGCAGGAGAGCGACACGGAGGAGGGTGGCACAGAGGGCCCGCTGTGCCCAGGCTGCAGCAGCAAGAGAGAGCAGTGCTGGTGCTCTGAAGCCATGGAGCAGTTTCAGCAGCTCAGTGACATTCTGTACGTATGTCACGGAGTGGTGGCTGTCACTGGGGACAAAGCAGAGTCTGGATGGGGAGCAGCAGCAGGTTGATTGATCCCTGAGAACCCAAGGAGTTGTGTTGTGCTACCAGGGAGAGAACTTAACAAAGCTGGTTGCCTGCTGATGGTTGAACTAGAGCAGATCTTTAGACAGAAATTTCCTCTCCCTGGATATAAGAATATCTTCCTCCTGCTCTGAGACCTTCTAACCAGTGGAAGGTGTCCCTGCCCATGACAGGAGGCTGTACTAGGTGATCTTTAAAGTCCCTTCCAACCCAAGGCGGTCTGAAACTCCTCTAAATGAAAAAACTTTTGATGGATAGAGAATAATATTTTTAAGGAAAATTGGACAGCAGTAGTGCTGTGTGTTGCATATGTAGGGCATTTCTGCGGGCTATCAGAGTGTGAACTGAGGTCTCATCTGCAGCATGTACAGGGAGGAAGGTCCCTCAGGCTTTAGGTTTCCTGTGTTTGCTTGTGCCTTTGCTCCCACCCCTGATGGTGGCTGTGTCCGCAGGCGGCGGCTGCATCTGCTGGAGAGGGTGAGCGCCGACGCTGTCACCACCATCCTGCACAGGATGATCGAGGAGAGGATGGAGCAGCGCTGCCGTGGGGAGTACGAGCACTCCTTCCTCAGTGAGTTCCAGGAGGTGAGGCAGCCAGGGCTCTGCTCTGCACAGGGACACCTGTTGTTGGTTCAGCAGCCCAGGCTTAAAGGGGATTCCACCAGGAAACACCTGGTCAAGGGCTCTGACTTAGAATCACAGAATCAGAATGGATTGGGTTGGAAAAGACCTCCGAGATCATCAAGTCCAACCCTTGGGCCAACTCCACTCCCTTTACCAGATCATGGCACTCAGTGCCACGGCCAAGCTCACTTGAAAAACCTCCAGGGATGGGGAATCCACCCCCTCTCTGGGCAGCCCATTCCAATCCCTCAGCACTCTCTCTGCAAAGAATTTTTTTCTGCTCTCCAACTTCAATTTCCCCTGGCAGAGCTTGAGCCCCCCGTGCCCCCTTGTCCTATTGCTGAGTGCCTGGGAGAAGAGACCAACCCCCACCTGGCCACAACTTCCCTTCAGACACTTCCAGACAGTGCTGAGGTCACCTCTCAGCCTCCTCTTCTCCAGCACAAACACCCCCAGCTCCCTCAGCCTCTCCCCACACCACTTGTGCTCCACTCCCTTCTCCAGCCTCGTTGCTCTTCTCTGGCCCCGCTCCAGCCCCTCAATCTCTTGCCTCAACTCAGGGGCCCACAACTCAACACAACACTCAAGGTGTGGCCTCCCCAAGGCAGAGTCCAGGGGAAGGGTCACTACCCTGGGCCTGCTGGCCACGCTAGTTTTTATCCAGACCAGGATGCCATTGGCCTTCTTGGCCCCCTGGGCACACTCTTGGCTCCTCTTGAGCTTCCTGTCCCTCAGCCCCCCCAGGTCCCTTTCTGCCTGGCTGCTCTCCAGCCACTCTGTGCCCAGCCTGGAGCGCTGCAGGGCTTGGGGTGGCCAAAGGGCAGGACCTGCACTTGGCCTTGTTGAACTTCATCCCATTGGAATCAGCCCATCACCATCCCTGGCAGGAGGGGTGGTTTGAACTCCCTATTCTGATGGATGCTGGAGGGAAGGGTTTCCTCTGACCTGTGCACAGTGCACCATTGTATTTCACTTTGTGAAAGCCGCAATAACCAGGGAATTTCTGTGATTCCAGTTTACAAACTACAAGATCCACAAGTGCCACCTGGCCTGCAGAGGCCTCCCTCTGTGTAGGTGAGCCCACAACTGGAATTTGTGTGGCTGATTTCTCACGCCTTTCCAGATTCCCTATAAAATAGGCAGCGAGGATGGGAGAGGATACTGTGGTATTGATCTCACCAGTGCCCCATAGAGAATTAAAATCCTTCTTTGCAATTGCCCAGTTACTTTGCTGCTACTTAAACCAAGTTTGTGTGGGGTTGACCTTAAAATAAAACTCTCTTGGTTGTGGCTCTTCCAGGACATAATCCTGTGCTCTATATCCCTTGATCATGACCTTGTCTTTGCCTGTGTCAGAGAACAAGGTGTGCAGCCAGGTTGCCACACAAGCAGGACTGTTCTGGTTGCCCTGGTTCCCTCCCTGTTTGCCATGCCCACTGCTTTTGTTGCCTGCAAACATCAGGACTCATTTTGTGTTTACTTCCCTTTAGTACCTCTGCAACACTTTATTACACCTCATGTGAAATGCTTTGGGGTGACTTGGAGGTTGTTTAAGGGTATTTTAAGAGAAAATGCAGCTGCATTCTGCTCCTCAGATGCTGCAGAAGATCTTCATGTTCCCACCTCTTCAGAAGGACCTGTGTGTTTGGCCACAGAACATGTCAGAATTAGGAAGAGATAATTTTAAGAAAAACAAAAGCATGAGCCTGGCAATCCAAAGGTAAATTAGGAGAAGTCTGAGAAACAGGTTGCTGAAAGTACAAGTGCTGAGAGCAAACCCCCCCCTGCAGACACAGCACCAGCTGCCTCGAGTGTCAGTTTACTATCAGGCTGTAACAGCAGCACTTGGAGAAGATAAACCATGGAAAAGAATGGGTTGGTTTGATAATAATTCCTTAAAATCAAGTTGCTTTGCATCAGTTACAGTCCTGCCCTTTTGTCCTTTATGTGAATTCTTTATCAGGTTCTCCACACTTGTGCCCAGGTCGGTGCCCAGGTGTTTGCAGTTCTCAGGTTCATCCTGCCTTGTCATTGGCAGAACTTGTGGGTTTCTTCAGTGTTTCCTCAGTCAAGTAGATCATTAAAAATGAGCATCAGCAAAACACACCTTGACTTAGCATGTTTCCTTCAGGCTATCAGAATCTGCTTAAAAATATAGTAAATATTAATTAACAAACACTGTCCCAGGAAGTACTACCATATATGGGGGGAAACCACATTTCTGGATATTATAGTTGAATGCCTTTGAAATTTGACAATTACCTGTTTCTCTCTAGAACCCTAAATCTCAAATATAAAAAGGTAACCTTCTGATGCTCTCTGTTCAGGTTTTTATTTTATTGATCAGTGACTAGGCTGGTATTTGAGGTTTCAAGTGCCTGGACTGGGTGTCTGTGAGTCCTTGGGATGGCTTATTTGCTTTTCATTGTTTTCAGGAACCACAGAAATTTGGGGCCAAGGATGGTGTGATGGGTGATTTGTTCATTTTCTCATGAATGGGATAGTTCTGCAAACATAGAATGGGATGGAATTCTGTAAGAATGGAATAGTCTGCAAGTTTTGGAATACACCCTATGCTTTTTTTGGAGCCCAGTGCCTGTGTGCAGTCCTCAGCCACCCCTTACCTTCTCACAGACACCCACACAGTCCATATCCTGTGTCTTCAGTTAAAGTTCCAATTCTTTCAGCGGGGCTTTCCCCAGCTATAATCCAGGCTGGGGTAGATTTGGAAAGCAGCTGGGGGTGATGCTGCCCTTGCCCAGCTGCCCCTTTCTGCTGGCTGTGGTGGCTGCCTGGGATGGGCTACATGTGGGACATGGTTGTGGTGTTCACGTGTGTCTCCCTCTCCTCGTGCAGTGGATCGAGAAGGTGATTGGCTGGCTCAGCAAGGTGTTCCTGCAGGATGGTCCCTTGGCACGCTCCTCCCCAGAGGCCAGCAGCACCCTGAAACGCTGGAGGTGCCACGTCCAGAAGTTCTTCTACCGCATCTACGCCAGCATGCGCATCGAGGAGCTGTTCAGCATCATCCGGGGTAGTGTGGCCAGCCAGGGCTCACCCACTGCTGGGATGGGGCTGGGTGGATGCCAGGCCTGTCTGCCCCCATGATGGGCCACGCTGCCTCCTTGTGCCCTCCCTGGGAGCAGAGCCCAGCTCCTGATCGCTGCTTGCTCTGCAGATTTCCCTGAGTCGAAGCCGGCTGTGGAGGACCTCAAGTTCTGCCTGGAAAGGACTAACCAGAGGCAGCAGCTGCTCAGCTCCCTGAAAAGTGCTCTGGAAATGAGACTTCTGCATCCTGGTGGGTTTGACATGCCTGGCTGTGCCCTGATGCTGTGGGGAGGCTGGGCATGAGCAGGGGGCTGCTGGAAGTCGGGCTGGTTTCCTGTTTGGTGAGCAAGGGGCAGTCACGGTGCCCAGGCTCTCCATCTTCAGTGGGCATGGGCAGCAGCAGCTGATTGTATCTCAGCCCCCTTTGGCCTCGTTTTTACAGTATGGTCAGGACCTGAGCTGGAAGTTGACCCTGAGATTAGCTCAGTTGGTTAAAACTTGGTTGTAATGATGCCAAGGTCATGGGTTCAATCCCCTGTGTGGGCCATTGACTTGAGTTGGACTCGATAATCCTTGTGGGTCCCTTCCAGATCAGAATAGTCTGTGTGCTTCTGTGATTCTGTGAGGTTTAGCTTTGGTCCAGGTGGGCAAAGGCTTCTTTGCTGTGTGTGGTCTGAGCTCCTGGCACCCCACCAGGGCTCAGCTCTGAGCTCTGTGGTTGGAACTCTTCCTCAGACACATGGATTCTATCTCTCCTGTTGCCTGGGGCAGCAGGGCAGGAAGCCCTTTCCTCTGACACCACAGGTCTAACAGGGTTTGGAGCATCCCAGCCATCAGTCTGTGCCTCAGGGCTCTGCCTCCCTCTGCCCCTCTCCTGTAGGAGTGAACACATCAGACATCATCACTCTGTACATCTCGGCCATCAAGGCCTTGCGGGAGCTGGATCCTTCCATGGTTATCCTGGAGGTCGCCTGTGAGCCCATCAGGAAGTACCTGAGGTAGGAGGTGTGCTGGGCAGTCTGACACATCCCTTTCCCTCCCCTTCCTTCACTGGCTCCGTGTCCCTTGCCGCTGGCAGGACTCGGGATGACACAGTACGGCAGATTGTGGCCGGTCTCACCGGGGACGCCGAGGGCTCCGGTGACCTGGCAAACGAGCTCTCCAAAGCTGACCCAGTGACCCTGGAGAATGGCCAGGAGAGTGATGATGACATCTCAGAGCCAGGGGACTGGGTTCCTGACCCGGTTGATGCAGATCCAGGTGAGATGCTGAGCCCAGGAGTCCTGGCAGTCAGCTGGTTTCCCTGGTGGGTTGAATTGTCAGGCAGCTCATTTGCCAGTCCCCTGAAGCTGAGCTGGGCTGGGCAGGTCTCTGTTAATCTCACACTGTTCCCTGCTGGATTCCACCAGGGAAATCGAGCTCCAAGCGCCGTTCCTCGGACATCATCAGCCTCCTGGTGAGCATCTATGGCAGCAAGGACCTTTTCATCAACGAGTACCGCACGCTGCTGGCCGACCGGCTGCTGCATCAGTTCAACTACAGTGCTGAGAGGTGAGCCCTCAGTGCCCAGCCCGGGGCTTTGCATGGAAAACCACCTGGGCTTTCTGTGCTCTGCTGCCTGAAGGATGCTCAGTCCTGCTGATGGCTGTTTGTGGAGCTAGGAATGTCTTTGGCCATTTCCTCTGCAGCTTTGTGTGTGTTATTTCATGTGCTCACCTCTTCTCAGGCTGCTTCCTGCTCAGTCCTGCCCTTGGCTTGTGCTGATGGGGCACCAACACCCTCTTAGCTCCATCCTACATGTTGTGGTGGCCCTCCCAAAAGGAAGGGGTGGGAAGGTCTGTGTTTCTGAAACACAGGAAGTTCCACCTGAACATAAGCAAGAACTTGTTTACTGTGAGGTGACTGAGCACTGAAATGGGCTGCACAGAGGGTGTGTGGGGTCTCCTTCCCTGGAGATATTCCAAACCCATCTGGACACAGTCCTGAGTGACCACTCCAGGAGACCCTGCTTGAGCAGCGAGGTCAGACTGGGTGACCTTCCAGTCTAAAAATTCTGGGATTCTGTCTTCAAGAAGCTGTTGGCCTAGAGGAGATGCCTGTTCCTCCCTGGGGTACTAGGAGCCATCTTGGTGAGATAACATGCCTTGCAAGGCTTCCCAGGAAGAGCATCCTTGTGCCAGGGACTCCCTTTTTTCGGCTGTGTGTCAAGGGATGGAGGCCAAGCCAAGCCAGACCTGTGTCTGACCTTTTGTGTCTCTTGCCAGGGAAATCCGCAACGTGGAGCTGCTGAAGCTGCGCTTTGGTGAAGCTCAGATGCACTTTTGTGAAGTCATGTTGAAAGTAACTTTTCTTTTGCTTTTTCTAAATTCAAGTCCGGGGTGTTTGAGCCCATTGGGGAAGAGGAGGGACTTGAGGAGTGTCCCCAAACCAGGTCTTTTAGGAAAGTTGGAGTCCCAGAAGGCCAGTCAGGGGACTGATTTGTGACAGGCAGAAGTGCATTGAAATCAAGTCTGGGTTTTAAGCCCTGTGGGTTGGATTCTGGGGAATGGTTGCTCTGGTGCTGTTCTCTCCTGCAGTACAGTATCCTGGCCTTGAGGAGTCTGGGGTTGGGACTCTGGAGTTTGGTTCTCTTGGAGCACTGTAGGAAGAACACAGGTCTGAGGAACTCAGTGAAGGAACTAGTGTGGAGTTGTAAGCCTTTCCTCTCACACAGGTGTTTCTGAGTATGCAGCAGACTTTGTAGTAGATACACATGATCATGTCCTTTCCAGTGTCATTTGGAGACAACACTATTCACCTTGTTTAAGCTTCTCCTTTCCTAGGGAAGAGGAGGAGCCAGCTCAGCTTCCTGTGCCTGTTGCAGGACATGGCTGACTCGCGGCGCATCAATGCCAACATTCGGGATGAGGAGGAGAAGCTCCCCGAGGAGGAGAGGCCACCCTTCAGCCTCGTTGCTGTGATCCTGTCCAGTGAGTTCTGGCCACCACTGAAAGAGGAGAAGCTGGAACTTCCAGAGCAGATCAAAGAAGCCATGGAAGCCTATTCCAAGAAATATGAGAAGTTAAAGGTGTGGCCACCTTAACTCTCCTTAAAAAAGCTGTTCAGATTTTGTTACATTGCGTGGTTTGTCCCAAGTCCCCTCCATCATCCTTTAGATTTTGGCTGTTAGTTTGCACATGCCATTACAGTAACCCAGCACTTGGTGGTTCCTGCTGGGAGATGTGCTGTGAGCAGCTGCTTCACCCTTTTCCAGGCCATGAGGACCCTGAACTGGAAGTACCACCTGGGCCTGGTGAGCCTGGATGTGGAGCTGGCTGATCGCACCCTCTCCCTCTCCGTCTCTCCCGTTCACGCCGCCATCATTCTGCACTTCCAGACCAAGAGTGAGTGCTGTGCCACCCCTGTCTGCTTCCATGGGTGGGAAGGCCACATTCCTTGGGTGGCTGAAGGCTCTGAGAGCCCTGGCTGCAGGACCAACACCTGGTCCATGGGTTTGGATGTGCCATAGGGCTCAGCCAGCTCTGCATCACCCATCAGGGCCACAGCTCTGCACCCACCTGCTCTGGGCAGTGGCTTCACACAGCTGCTTGGTCCTGGCAGTGCTTCCCCAGCCTATTACCAGGTCCTGGCATGCTGGGGTGTGGGCAGGTGTCCTGTTCTCCTCCCTGATGTCAGTGGTGTCTGCAGGCACCTGGACACTGACAGAGCTGAGCGAAGTGCTCAAGGTGCCCGTGACGTCGCTGAAGCGCAAGATGACGTTGTGGCTGCAGCAGGGAGTGCTGAGGGAAGAGCCTGAGGGCACCTTCACTGTGATTGAGGAGGAGCAGAACGACCAGGTGGAGAAAGTGGTTCTGATTGACAGTGATGAGGAAGGGGACTCTGCCATGGCCTCACAGGCTGACCAGAAGGAGGAGGAGCTCCAGGTACCTGTCCCGGTGTCTCGGCTGCGTGTGGGCCGGTGGGATGGTGATGCAAACATCCTGTGGTTTGGTTTTGGGGTGTCTGATTCAGATGATGGATTCCATTTGCACTTTGGATTTGCATTTTCCACTTCAAGTGGCTGAGTGCAGCATGAGGGTTTGGGTTTTGAAGTGGGCTTGGTTAAGGTTCACTGGTGCAAGTGCTGGATTGCAGCCTCCCCTCCAGACAAGTGTCTGACTGCTGAGTCAGGGAACCACTTGGACATCTCCAGATCTCTTTTTTTCAGTTTAAAAAAAATAATCTGAGACATGATTTCACATTTGCAAATAGTCATAACTTGTTTGGCTGCACCCCAGCACTCCTGACTGCCCAAAAGGCTTACCCAGCACTAACAGCTGGATCTCTGCCTTCTCTGTGTTGTGGTTCCTGGACACTTCCAGTGCTTTTCCTGCCCATGAGTCATGTTTGGTGTGTTGTGCAACATTGAGGTGTCATACTGGTGTTCATCCACGGAGGGTCATGCTTGTACTGCACAGCAGGTTGTGCTTTGCAGAGTCAGAATCACCAAGGTTGGAAGAAACCTTCAAGATCATCTAGTCCAACTTCCTAGCTTTGTGTCCCAACACCTGCTGTTCTTGGACATTCCTTATTTAAAGACCACATGCTCATGGCTGAAGGCAGAGCTTCCTGCCAGCCACAGCCCTGTCCTGCTTTTGGGATGTGGGACATTTGTGTTATGGTGGAGGTGTCAGTGTGATTCACTGTTGGTCGTGTCTCTCCCTCTGCAGCTGTTCTGGACTTACATCCAGGCCATGCTGACCAACCTGGAGAGCCTGTCCCTGGAGAGGATCCACAGCATGCTGAAGATGTTTGTGATGACAGGCCCTGTGGTCACAGAGATTGATATCCAGGAGCTGCAGGGATTCCTCCAGAAGAAGGTCCGGGACCAGCAGCTCATCTTCTCCGGGGGGGTCTATCGCCTGCCCAAGAACTGCAACTAGACTGTCAGTGTCCCTGCTGCCCCCTCAGCCTCTGCTCCACTCTGCAGTGCCACCAGCTCCTGGTGTCCTGCTGGGGGGTTTCTCTGCCCTGGGAGTTTTGCTGTGCCCCCTGCCCCAAACTGGTGTCGTTTTGCACATGGAGGCAGCTCAGCAGCAGCCTGGGCTGTGCACCCCACAGTGCCTGGGGCTGCTCCACACATTCCTTCCTGCTGTATGTCAGTGCCTGGGCCCACTTCACTGGTTAATAAAGAACAGCAATCTTCTTTTTCCAGGGATGCCAACTCTTTGCTTTCCTCTTGGCATCAGCAGGAAACTCCCACCAACTCCCTTTCCTTGGGTCTCCATCTGCAGCCCTGGGAGGTTTTGGCAGGGGGCTGTTGGCTCCAGCTGTTGTCTGGGGCTCTGTGTGTGGCTCAAGCAGTGTCTTGTAGCTGGGTGTGATGAGAAAGACCCTGCCCAAGGGTTGGTGCCAAGTCCTCTGACTGATGGAGTGGAGGACAACACCAGAGTCCCCTTGTTAGGGACTCTTAAATGGTGTGCAATAATTTTATTGTGGGATGAAGAGTGCTTTGGATGGATGGGATGGAGCCATTCTTTTAGCCTGGAGAAGAGGAGGCTCAGAGGTGACCTCAGCACTGTCTGAAACTACCTGAAGGGAAGTTCNGTTTTTCAGGTGAGCTTGGCCGTGGCACTGAGTGCCATGATCTGGTAAAGGGACTGGAGTTGGCCCAAGGGTTGGACTTGATGATCTCGGAGGTCTTTTCCAACCCAATCCATTCTCTGATTCTGTGATTCTTTAAGGAAAGCTGGTTAGTCCTGGAGGATAAATGACTGGATTTTCCAGGCACTGGCAGGATTGCTTTGCCATGGCACAGATACCCTTCAGTCTCCCAGCACCATGGCAGCTGCCCTTGGGCACATTGTCCTGGTGAGCTTCAGAGGTGTTGGCACCACTGTTGGGAGGCAGTTGGGTGGATAATCCCTGAGCTCCTGGTTAAACATCCTGCCCCCCAGCTGGGTGTGGAGCAGTGGGTTTCAGGACTGTATCCCAGCTCCACTCCAAAGTGTTTGGGCTTCCTCAGTCCTGAGTTTTGCTCATCAAGACTGATGAGTATGCTGGGGAAAGCTGACTTTTAGTAAAAGTTTGCTTTCTATGAGGCAAACAATGAGTTTCCACAGCCCAAGGAGTCTTGCCCCTACTCTGCTGAATCTTCTCTTCCAGCCTTGGGTGCTGCAGCAGCTGGAATTGAGGTACCAAAGGGCCACAGTGAAAACCAGGGAGCAGCCTGTGAGCCTGGACTTGCATCCAGGCATGTCAGGGACTTGCAGAATGTAGAAATCAGCTCCTATTCAACATTGAACCTTGTTTTTCAGTGCCCAGAGGCACACAGGTCCCACCCTGTGGGCACCCTTCCTGCAGCCACAGGCAGTGGGGCACAGCACTTCTCCCCCCCTTGGGCACATTGATGATTTTTGCTCCATGGAGAGCAGGTTTTCTTGTTCCCAGGTGGCACTTTGCTCCAGGCTGGTGGGGCTGTGGCACTGGGAACTCTTTGGTGTGTGCTGTTGTGAAGGTGAAAATGTTCCTTGTGCTGAAGGGGATCTGGTGATAACTGGATAAAGCCCAGTGTGTGAACAGGGAGGATGTTACAGGCAGGATATGCCCAAGCAGCCCCCCCAGACCCTGGTAGGACACTGGCTGGATCCTTTGTCATGTGAGGTTGGGTGAGGTGTCCAGGACACACCTCTGGCCTCACTATTGCTGTGCCCAGCGTGGGATGGGGCAGGACTATCCCTGGGACACACTGTTGAGGACCACTTGTGAACCACAGCTGGTTTAACCCCAGGCAGGTCCTGCTGCTTGCTCAGAGCTCCTGCAGCAGGTGCTGGTGGGCTTTCCATTGCAGAAAACACCTCCTGAGGACTTCACATTCCCTCAGGCTGCTCATGCCCTTGCTCAGCTCTTGCTTAGACTCTCATCCATCATGGAATAAACCCCAGCAGCCACAGGTGCCTGGGCTCCATCCAGACTCTCCTGGGAGGGTGGAAGGGAAGGACACACAGGCAGGTTGTGCAGAGAGCCCCAAGCCTGACCTCTTCTCTGCAGAGCCCTGGGCTGTTTCACGCATTTTATTTCATTTCACTTTTTCATGAGAGAGCACAGTTTGAGCCCATGGAAGCACCAGGAAGGGCTGGCACTGCAGGTCAGTGAGGTCAGTGTCTGGCAGCCCAGGGTGTGCCAGCCCATGTCTCACTCCACTCTTGGTCACTGCCCAGCGAGTGTCTGGACGTGCTGTGACCACGACAGGGCAGGGAAACAGCCCTTTTTGATCCTTGGAGATCAAAGAAACTGCCAGTTTGGAGCAGAGCTGTCACCAGAGGCAGCTGTAAGGGAGGTGGCCGTGGGTGACTCAGGGCCTTGGCTGTGTCTGCTTTGCTTACAGATGCAAAAATATTGATTTATTTACGTGTGGGTGCAGGTGGATCTGTTGCTCCTGCGGTGCTTCCTCACCCCCAGGGCAGGGCTGTGGGGCGGTGAGTGTGTCCCTGCTGTGCCACATCCCTGCAGCCTTCCGGCCCTGGAAGGGCATGAGATGGGCACCTTTCCTGCCCTGACTTTTCCCAGCTACCCTGATGGGTGTGATGAGTTTGTCCATCCTGAGCCGGGGGATGGCACTGCCCCAGCTGAAGGGACCCGCAGTGTCTCCTGTCCCCTCTGGAGGTCCCGGCACGGCGGAGCCAGAGCCACCAGCTGAGCTGCAGTGTGGTCGTTTCAAAGTGTTACAACAGGAAAAACTCTGGTTTAATGACTGCTTTGGCTTTTATGGAATGTCAGAGTCTTAAAATTAATTGAAACAAGCTGGAAATGTGATTTTTTGCAGCCTGATGGAGGAAGCTGGGGAAGGAAAAAAGGGCTTTGGGCTCTTCCCTGTGCTGTTTGCTGTGCTTCAGGCCGGAGCTGTGTCTGCTGGCTGAGACAAAGCCCTGTCCCACGTCCCTTGCCCTCACAAATCTCTCCCACTTTAGAAGAGAGAAAGGAAAAATTATTTATAGCTAGAAAATGTATCTAAAATCATAGAACCAGACTCATAGAATGGCATGGGTTGGAAGGGACCTTAAAGATTGTGTTGCTCCACCTCCTGCTGTGGACAGGGACACCTTCCACTAGCCAGGTTAGAATCATAGAATCACAGAATCACTTGGGTTGGAAAAGACCCCCAAGATCATCAAGTCCAACCCTTGGGCCAACTCCAGTCCTTTTACCAGATCATGGCACTCAGTGCCACGGCCAAGCTCAGGTTAAAACCCTCCAGGGATGGGGAATCCACCCCCTCTCTGGGCAGCCCATTCCAATCCCTCAGCACTCTCTCTGCAAAGAATTTTTTNGTGCTCCAATCCCTTAACCAGGTTGCTCCAAGCTGCCCTTGAACACTTCTTTGGATGCTTGGGAATGGCTCCAGCTCCTCGGGGGTGTTTTACAGATGCCCTTGGTGAGCAATACAGACCCTTCTGTGGCCTCTGTTTCATGTGGGAAGGTGTTACAGTGATTTTCTCAGGTCACCACTCATGAAATGAGCCCACACTGGTGGCACTGGGCGACTGTTGGTGACTGTCCCACCACTGCAGGCACTTACAGGTCCCCACTATTTTCCAGATTATTTCCATTTTTTCCCCCTGATGTACCACTTTTTGCACAGTGTGAGCTCACAACTCCCCAGGTGCAGCAGTGCAGGTCCCTGCCCTCTCCCACTGCCACTGTAGTGTTGGTCCAGATCATGGCCATGACCTTCCCTTTAGCCCCACGATGCCACCGTGGCTGGCACATGAGGGGCTGAACTTACCAAACCTATTTTTCGTAGCTTTTTATTATTTTATTGAGATGAGGATGAAGCTCAGCTGGAGGAGAAAGAAGCAGCCACTTTAACTTGGGTTTTGGGAGCTGTGATCTGACCCAGCACCCCTTGAACGGCTCTAAAAGAAGAAATGAGATAAAAATCCTCTCACCAAGAGCATTGCCCACATTCACCTTGCTCTATTTATAGCCTGTTTGGAAGGGCCCCGAGAGCCCCAGCAGGATGAGGTGACCCTGCAGGGACATTCCCAGCCCACGCATAAACTGTTTGGGTTATTTCTGACCTGTGGCTGCTCCTGCAGCCTGGAAAGTTCTGCTAAGAGTGAGATGGGGCAGAGTGAGGGGTCCAGCACCATGGCCCTGGGACTGCATCCTGCCCAGGGAATTGCTGAGCTGCTGCTGGATTTACCCTGCTGGGTTTAGGATGCAGAAGGGCTGATGGTGCAGAGGGAACCCGGGGGAGCAGCAGCAGCAATTCAGGGCAGAGCAGCACAAGGTGGGTGATGTAAAAGGAAAAAGAACCACCCAGCAGCCCAAGCCATTGCTGATGTGTCCATGGAGCTGGGGGGGTCACCCTGCAAAAGGGCATCTCCGTCCTTTGGGTCTGGATGTGCAGGGCTGGATCCTGCCCCTCTGCCAGGGGGTGCTGAGCCTGTCTGTGTGGGCAGCCCCACACCAGGGGACCTGCTGCCCACCATGGATCAGATTATTTTATTGTGCCCTTTGAGTTCTTCCCTTTTGGGGCCACAGGGCTTCTAGGGGGTTTCTGTATCCTCACTCCATTTCCCCTCCTCCACTTGCAGCCTCTCACCACTACTTTGGGGGCTCCCAGGCTTTGCATCCATGGGGCATATTTGTCATCTCTACATCCATTTTGCTGGCAGCTCCAAGCCAGTGACCTTTGCAGCTGCTCTTAGTTTTTATTTTGACAGATTTCCTCTTTTTTGCAGGGTTTTTTGGGGGCAAGGCCAGTGCTGTAGGTATGGAACCTCCTGTCTGTCCTGGAGCTGCCAGGGCTTACCCTGGACTCATTCTGGGCACCCACAGCCCCTCCCAAAGGGACCCACTGGCCTTTGGGGGTTCATCCACCTAATTCTGGCTCCCTGGGGTGCAGAGGGGCTGGGGGGGTTGCCCACATGTGGGGTTTGCAGCTGCTGCTGCTCAGCCTTGGGTGTTCAGGCTAAACAAATGGCATGCCAAAAAAATGGAGAAAAACCCTAAAATTGTCCTGTAAGTCTGTGCTCAGCCCCAACTTTGGTGATGTCTCTTGGTGGGCACCAAACCAGGGGGTGCCCATCACCTGGGGGTGCCCATCACCTGGGAGTGCCCATCACTTGGGGGTGGCCAAACCAGCATGTACCAGTCAGACACTGGTACCGAAATCTCGGCTCAGAGTTGCCATGTCCCCCTCCCCGGCGCTTCCTTGCCCCGTGCCCTCCGTGTGCCCCGGGAGAGGCTGTGTTTGCACAGGATTTGCATCCGTGCCCGCAGGAAGGGCCGGGGCACGTCGGCTCGTCCCCAGCCCAGCCCAGCCTGGCGCTGTTTCCTCCCCTCGTGGGGCCCCGTGGTGGGGTCCAGCCTCGTCCCCAGCAGGAACACGGGGGACAGGGCTCGTGGTGCCCAGGTGAGTGGGGGGAATGGGGTTGGGGGGAGAGCGGGCTGGTCCTGGTNTGCAGTGCCCCCCCAAACAGCCCCCACCAATGTCCTGTGCCCGTGTGTGCCCCCCAGGCTGTCCCCTCCCCATGGCACAAAGTGGCACAGCAGCTTCAACCCCACACTCCGGGGCACGGGAGGTGCCCAAAGCCCCGTGGGGGGAATGCAACCCCCACACCGGGGCCAGGGGCAGNAGTTTTTATTTTGACAGATTTCCTCTTTTTTGCAGGGTTTTTTGGGGGCAAGGCCAGTGCTGTAGGTATGGAACCTCCTGTCTGTCCTGGAGCTGCCAGGGCTTACCCTGGACTCATTCTGGGCACCCACAGCCCCTCCCAAAGGGACCCACTGGCCTTTGGGGGTTCATCCACCTAATTCTGGCTCCCTGGGGTGCAGAGGGGCTGGGGGGGTTGCCCACATGTGGGGTTTGCAGCTGCTGCTGCTCAGCCTTGGGTGTTCAGGCTAAACAAATGGCATGCCAAAAAAATGGAGAAAAACCCTAAAATTGTCCTGTAAGTCTGTGCTCAGCCCCAACTTTGGTGATGTCTCTTGGTGGGCACCAAACCAGGGGGTGCCCATCACCTGGGAGTGCCCATCACTTGGGGGTGGACAAGCCAGCATGTACCAGTCAGACACTGGTACCGAAATCTCGGCTCAGAGTTGCCATGTCCCCCTCCCCGGCGCTTCCTTGCCCCGTGCCCTCCGTGTGCCCCGGGAGAGGCTGTGTTTGCACAGGATTTGCATCCGTGCCCGCAGGAAGGGCCAGGGCACGTCGGCTCGTCCCCAGCCCAGCCCAGCCTGGCGCGGTTTCCTCCCCTCGTGGGGCCCCGTGGTGGGGTCCAGCCTCGTCCCCAGCAGGAACACGGGGGACAGGGCTCGTGGTGCCCAGGTGAGTGGGGGGAATGGGGTTGGGGGGAGAGCGGGCTGGTCCTGGTGTGCCCCTTCTGCCCCTGCAGAGACTCCCCTATGTACGTACAGACCCCTGTCTGTGCCCTGCCCAAAGCGCTGCCCTAATGCTCACACGTGCCCCCCAAGTACACAGCCCACTGTGGGTTTTTGGGGGGNCCCCCCCTGCCCCATGGCCATGCTGGAGGGATGTCCCCACATGGGACACCTCTTGGTGCCAGCCCTGCCCCTGCCCTCCCAGGTGCTCCCCTGGGTTTCTGGCAGCCTCTCCAGACTGAGCTGGTGATTTTGGAGGTTGGTTGATGTTGACACCAGGACAGTGTACCCAGCCCTGTGTCACCTGTGTGGACACCCCACAGCCCTGGGGCTGGTAATGGCCATGCTGCCCCTCCAGATCCCTGTCCCGTGTGCCATCGAGCTCCCCCAGCAGCGTGGGGGTCCCAGGGTGGTCAGTCCCACGTCCCTGTTGTCACCAGGAGCTGTCACTCTCTGCTCCAGCCATGGCCCAGCAGAGCTCTCTGTCCTCCAGCTCAGGAGGGGTTTAGAACCCCAATTTCCTGGGCATGGTGCACGTCCCTCATGGGCATTTTCAGCCCTCCTTCCACCCTCCCTTGGTTTCCTGCTGCCTTTCAGAGGCTTCCTGCTCCTCCTGCCCCCCCAGCTGCCCATGGGGCCAAGGGATGGCTCAAGCTCCTTCCAGTTACAGCAAGACAGTTTTTCCTGGTCTGTGGAGGTTCACTCACAGCTCTCCAGAGGGGGTGGCAGCTTCTTGTTCCTCTAATTTTACTTCTTTTAGAGTTTTTGGGAGGCATTGTCATTTGGGGGTTTATTACTGGTTTTCAACCATGCTGTTCAGGGGGAAGCTCTTCCTTCTCAAACCCCTGAATTAGCTTGGAAAGCATTTTATTTTGTGGCTGCTCCCAAAACTTCCTCCAGAGGGGACCTCTGCCCAGGGTCAGCCCTGCAGCGTTCCCTGACCCCAAAGGCAGCTCCCAGATGCTTTGTGCCAGTGGCTCCTGCATCTCCATGGCACAGAAATCCCCACATTTGCAAGGATTTGGTAGGCAAATCCCCCCCACACCCTCCCAGCCGCAGCAGAGGCACATCCAGCTGCCCTGGCACTGGGCTGGGGACACTTTGTGGGGCCAGGCTGGGGGGACCCTGCTTGGAGCATCCCCTTTCCCAGGTGTGGGGACTGCTGTGTGCTTCATAGCTGGGGTGGGATCTGCACCCAAAACACCCCAAATTCACTTTACACCCTTATTTTTAGTCCTGTGCCTCTGGGCTCACAGGAGAGGGTTCCAGCTGGGGGGGCTACCCAAAAATAGAGGCTTGAAATGCCAGTAAGAGGTCACTTTGGGCTGCTCTGGCTTTACCAAATGGGCTTGTCTGGGGGGGGAATCCTTGTCTGGGTCGTGCAAGTTCAGGTGAGAGGTGGGAGGTGCCAGGGCTTGTTTGTTAGGGCTGAGGGCCAGGTGAGTGCAGGTGGAGGTGGGCAGGAGCTGCAGTGATGAGCCTTTGCCCTGCTGGGTACAGAAAACCCCTCGCTGCTTCCTTCTCCCTGCTGGAGGACGTGGCTTTCCCTGGGGAGTTTTTGAGCAGCTTGGGGTGTTCATGCCAGAACTTGGTCCCACAGTGGCCGTACAGGATGTCCCCATGTCCCCATATCCCCATGTCCCCAAGTCCCAGCGACCCCTTCTGTGAGTGTCCCTGTGTCCCAGTGACCCCTGCTGTGAGTGTCCCCATGTCCCTGTGTCCC
>VWZD01025244.1:79157-114279 GCA_013396695.1 Sakesphorus luctuosus | reverse complement strand
TAGCAACAGCCCCCCATAGCAACCACCCTAGCAACAGCCCCCCATAGCAACTGCCCTAGCAATGGGTCCCTATAGCAATTGCCATAGCAACGACCCCCTTATAGCAACTGCCCTAGCAATGAACCCTCCCCATAGTAACCACCTTAGCAATGGCCCCCCATGGCAACCACTCTAGCAACGGCCTCCCCCATAGCAACCGCCCTAGCAATGAATCCTCTCCATAGCAATTGCCCTAGCAATGAATCCTCCCCATAGCAACCATCCTAGCAACAGCCCAGCCATAGAAATGACCCTGGCAACGGGACTCCCCATAGGAACCACCCTAGCAATGGCCCAGCCATAGANGCCTTGGCAATGGCCCCTCCATAGCAATGGCCCCCCCCCACAGCAACCACTTTAGCAATGGCCCCCCTTGGCAACTGCCCTAGCAATGGGACCCCATAGCAACCACCCTAGCAATGGTCCCCCTTAGCAACTGCCCTAGCAATGGGACCCCATTGCAACTGCTGTAGCAACAGCCCTCCATAGCAACCGCCCTAGCAACAGCCCCCATAGCAACCGCCCTAGCAATGAATCCTCTCCATAGCAATTGCCCTAGCAATGAATCCTCCCCATAGCAACCATCCTAGCAACAGCCCAGCCATAGAAATGACCCTGGCAACGGGACTCCCCATAGGAACCACCCTAGCAATGGCCCAGCCATAGAAAAGGCCCCAGCAATGGACCCCTCCATAGCAACTGCCTTGGCAACAGGGCCCCCATAGCAACCACCCCGGCTTTTCAGATTGTCCCTAAGCCCAGTCATCTGTCCCCAGGATCCCAGCTCAGACACCTGTCCATGGTGTCCCTGGCCCTAAGCTGTGCTGAGATCCTCTGCAAAGCTACCATCCCAGCCAGGGCTTTCAAGGCAGTGGACCTGGCATGTTTGTGATCCACAGAGCTGGGCACCCAATGGATCCCTCCTCAATGCTGTGTGCAAAGGAAGCTGTTCTAACGAGACTGAAAGCTCCTCATCTCCCATAATGGCTGGCCAGGCCTGCTGAGCTTCTCCACCTTTGCTCATCACAGGAGCACTTTCATGAGAACCTTGCTCATAACCTCCCACACTTACCTTCTTGGTTCAGACCTTACCCTGGCACACCCACTGAGGGCCAGGATGATGAGCCTGGGTCAGGAAGTGAACAGGTAATCTTTCAAATTCCAAGGCTGGAGTCTGGGAACCAAAGCACAAAGTAGCTTGTTCATGGTTCTGCTCTGTCTGTTGGAGGCTCACATGCTCCCAGCACAGGACCCCAGGCTCTGCTGGACAGCTTTTCCTCTATGGGCACAGCTGAAATGCCAAGTGTGACTCTTGGGGATGGTCTTGTGGAGGGCTAATGGTTGGACTTGATGATCCCTGTGGGTCCCTTCCAATTTAGCATATTCTGGGATTCTGTGACACAGTGCTAATGAACTGCTTTCACCAAACTTGAGGGCTTGGAGCACCTCAAGCAGGAACACTGTACTCAGGGTTCACAGGGCATTCCTGTGCCAGGGATGTGGCTGCCCCCTCTGGATGGTCCAGGGCTGTGGAGGCATGAATGGGATGTGCCCTGTGTTTCTCCATGGACATGGCCCTGCTCCAGCCAGAGGAAGGTGGTGCACAAACATGTTCTGCATGAGCTCTGGATAACTTCAGCTGCCTCAGGGAGAAGAGGTTTGTATTTAAATATTCCTAAAAAGGACCTAATCCCAGCTGCCTCTGTTCATCCAAGCAGCCTGTCTAAAGCTGCCTTCAGAGGTGGGTGCTGGGGGCTGCTGGGGCAGCCTGGCTGTGAGGCTGAGTCCTCCTGGCATTTCCCTCTGCCATGGGAAGATGCTGCAGGGATGGCACAGCGCTGGACCAGAGCTCTCTGTCACACCACAGTGTCACACCACAGCATGTCACCAGCCTGGCTGGGCTTGCCTGCTCCCTGTGCTCCTCCAGTGCTGCTGCAGCTGCTCCCACAGGGTTGTGCCCACCCAGCAGGACCTTGTCCTGTCTGCTGCTGCCTCTGCCTGTGATAGCTCTCCCAAGGCTCACAGAGCATCCCTGATGTTGCCCCAGGGCACCTGAACAGCGTTTGCAGAGAGATGCAAAGGAAGGTGACACTTGCAGAGCGTGCAGGGGCACAGTGAGCCCATCTCCACATACACCAGTGACTTCCCCTTGTGCACAGGGCAAGGAAAAGCTGCTGCCAGGCCCTTCCAGGGTATGTGCCTTGTTGATTGCTTTTCAACTCTAAACCACCAAACAGATGAGGTGCTTCCAGGAAAGCGGATTTTGCCCCCAGTGATGGCAGGGAAAGATCAGGGGCTGCAGTAGGGAAGGAAAGGGCTGGGCCAGCACAGGTGAGCAAGGGCTGTCCCAGGAGTTCTGAACAGTGCAATTCCTCTGAGGGTGCAGAGGGAATGTCTGCAATGGCTTTGGAGACTACACAGCAATGGGGTGAGACTTTGAAAGGTGGAGAGAGGAAAAACATCCCTTCTCCTTGGGAATAAGGAGGAGGAACACGCAAATACAGGAGTGAATGCATTGCCTGTGTGCAACTACAAGAGAGGGGAGAAAGAACATCCAACATTTTTCAAGATAAGTTGTAACCATAGCATCTAATTTCCTCTCTGACAGGATATTCAAAGAATAGCTGATAATAATTACTAGGATGAACTGGAAAGAGTTTTCTGGAGCTGAGGACACTAAATATTCCATAAATGGTGGGGAGCACAGAGTCAGACACAAAGCCAGCCACAGTTTGTCTGCCCACAGAATTTGGATGGGATGGGGAGCTGAGAGGGTTGAAAAGCACAAAGGGGGTGAAAAGCATGAATTGGAAGAAAGGTCTGAGAGGAGGTGCTGCAGAGGAGGGGGCGAGTGAGCAAATGCACGTTCCAGGATGGGGAGGGTGGAAGGGAAACAAGCCCGGGGGGATCGCAGCACCCGCGCTCCGCAGGAGGGATAATCCCGCGGGTTTCGGGAGCGGCAAACACCCATTAAAATGTATAAATAGGTGTGTTGCATATGCAAGGCATGAAGTAATGCCGGGCCACGCTCGGGTGCCTGGCGGGAGCAGCGTGGCCATATTTGGGCACCTGGTGGGGAGGGAGCCCTGGGTGGGCATCCCGGGCATCCTGCCGGGAACGCGCAGCGCGGGATGCGAGCGAGGAGCCCCGGCGAGAGTTTCAGGTGAAGAGCTTCCAATATGCAAAACGCTGGCAGGAAGGAGACGGCGGTGCTTGGTTCCCCCAGCCTTACCTCGGGCAGGGCGGGGAGTTGGCTCCGGAGAAAGAGATTTATGTAAAACGTGTGGAAAATTGCTGTAGCTGCAGAAGGGAAGAATGGATTGATTGGGGAAGCTGCAGAACCCACTGAACCCGGAGGCAGAGGAGGAATGATTAGCCAGAGACACAGCCCTCTGCCTCAGTGGCCTCCCGAGGTCCCCCTTCACCTGTCCTGTCCCCTCTGTGCCTGTCCAGGGTTCAGCTGGAACTCCCCCCCACGCAGCACTCAGCTGCTCTCACTTGCAGTGCTTGGTCTTCAGAGGTTACAGTCATTTAACGTCACTCCTCTGTAAGGGATTTGCCTCAGTTCCAAAACCCCCTGGATTTATGTGCAAAGTTTCATGCAGCTGCATCTGAAAATTGTCAGTGCGGGAAAGGGTGGTGAGATCAGCAAGTCACTGCCTGAATGGATTGATTTCCCAGCTGGGATGGGTTAGAAGGACAAGGGAAACAGCACTGAAAGTAGAGGATGCAGAAGAATTAATCATATAACAAACTAGTCTGTAACTTCACCTTGACGCTTTCCCCTTATCAATCCAGTTTATTAATATATATTAGGTACTATTTGAGGGTCTATATTTGTGTAGAGCTCCCTCAAAGGACTTACAGGCACCCTCAGGAAGTGGCTGCAGAAGGGACAGCCCTCCCCAGCGTGGCTGTGTTCCCTGGGTACCGATGTGGAGCTGGGGACAGGTGTCTGTGCCACTGGGCAGGAGCAGAGCTCTGCAGTGTGGCACTTGGCACCAGCTCCTGCTCCTCCTCCTGCTGTGGAGATCAGAGCCCAGAGCCACTCACAGCTCTGGGCAGGGTACACACAGCCCAGGATCTTCTGTGGGTGCTCATCTGAATGTACTGACACTGCTTCCTGTGATGTCTCACAACCCATCCCTCAGGCTGACATCCAGCTGCCCTGATTTTGGTGTCTTGAGGAACTCTCAGTAAATCTGCCTGGGATTTCCCCATCCCTGCCTCCTGGAAAAAGCCTACCCAGGAACCCAGGTCTGGGAAAAGTCTGCCTGGAAAACCTTCCCTGAGCCACAGCCCATGCTCTGGGCTCCCTGGGCAGGCTTGGACCCCCATGCCATGTGGTGCCCATGCAGCCCCCTGGTTGTCTCAGCCCACTATAGCTCTGTGCTCCCTGATGTGTCCCCCCAGCTGCCCCCAGCCCAGCTGCCCTGCTGTGACACCCAGCCACCCTCCCCAGGCCCTTCTATGCAGGACACAGGGAGCTCCTGCAGGAATTCCTGCAGGATACACTCACACTCAGCAGCAGCTGTGGGACAGTCCAGCTCAGTTTGGGATGACAGTGTGGAAGCCTCTGCTGCCCTGGGTTCCAGGGCACCTTTGCGGGTGCATCTTGCCCTGCACTTGGCTTTCATTGGTACCAGTGCTGGGCCTTTTCCCTGGGGATGTGCCTGGAGGGAGTGCCATGTTCTGCCCAGCTCCCAGCCTTGCTGCTCCACCCTGGCACACCTCACCAGCTCCCCAGGCTTTTGTCAGCTTTTGCCATCAGCTCCAGCTTCCCTAGAGGGGCACAAAGGATCCTACAGGCTGGGCACAGAGTGGCTGGAGAGCAGCCAGGCAGAAAGGGACCTGGGGGGACTGAGGGACAGGAAGCTCAAGAGGAGCCAAGAGTGTGCCCAGGTGGCCAAGAAGGCCAATGGCATCCTGGCCTGGATCCAAAGTAGCGTGGCCAGCAGGCCCAGGGCAGTGAGCCTTCCCCTGGCCTCTGCCTTGGGGAGGCCACACCTTGAGTGCTGTGTTGAGTTGTGGGCCCCTGAGTTGAGGCAAGAGATTGAGGGGCTGGAGCGGGGCCAGAGAAGAGCAACGAGGCTGGAGAAGGGAGTGGAGCACAAGTGGTGTGGGGAGAGGCTGAGGGAGCTGGGGGTGTTTGTGCTGGAGAAGAGGAGGCTGAGAGGTGACCTCAGCACTGTCTGGAAGTGCCACATCAGGGAAGTTGTGGCCAGGTGGGGGTTGGTCTCTTCTCCCAGGCACTCAGCAATAGGACAAGGGGGCACGGGGGGCTCAAGCTCTGCCAGGGGAAATTGGAGAGCAGAAAAAACTTCTTTGCAGAGAGAGTGCTGAGGGATTGGAATGGGCTGCCCAGAGAGGGGGTGGATTCCCCATCCCTGGAGGTTTTTCAGGTGAGCTTGGCCGTGGCACTGAGTGCCATGATCTGGTGACGGGACTGGAGTTGGCCCAAGGGTTGGACTTGATGATCTCGGAGGTCTTTTCCAACCCAATTGACTCTATGATTCTATGATCCGTCTTCCACCAGATTGTGGGACCCATGAGGTGAGTGTTCATTTTTTTGTGGCCAGTAGATGGTATGTGAAAGAAAGCAAAGCATTAATTGCAGCCAAACCCTCTGTTTTCACTTGCACCTTTGTCCCCTCTTGCTCCTATAACATGCTGCACTATCCAAATGCTCTCAGCCCACAGCAGACCTGTGTTATCCTGCCTGTTCTTCCAAGCAAAGATAAAATAAATTCAAAATCCTGGAGAAATATCTTCCCAGAATTTATGGTTTCCTTTTAAAGTCTCTGAGCCACCCAATACAGGATGTGTGCAGGTATAGCTGTCTGAAATCAGGGAATCAGGCACCACATTCCCATCCAGCCCTCCCCACCTTCCATGTTTTCCAAGGCTGTGACCCAGGGGGGATGTGCAGCTCTCAGCTGGCACAACTTGGTGTTTCCATCATGTGCTGTTTCAGACATCTCTGCCCAGTCGTTCCTGAGATGACTTCATGCATTCCCCCTGTGGGATCAAGGTTTCTGAGTCACAGGTTTGCTTTGCCTTTGACAAGGTCCTGCCATCCCTTGGGGTGCCGTGGGGGCCTTGGAAAGTCAGTTCTGAGCTTCTCCTTCGAGGATAAGCTGGTCCTTTGCTTCAAGGTTGTTGCTTCTCCCTCCAACATGAAGAAAGGTTTGTGTGCCTTGGGTTTGCTCCAGCCATTCCGGGTGATGTCAGGAGGTTTCTGCCCCTCCCTGCAGATCCCTAAGCACAAAAGCACAAAAACACAAACAGCTTCCTGGGTGGTTCGAGGTCAGCACACAGTGCACAGTGTTGCAGAGCACCTTGGCCTGAGGTGACCTGGTGTCCTCAGCTCCCTCAGTGCTGTGGCCTCTGGCAGCCTCAGCTGCAAAAGCCACTCCCTGCTGGTCCTTTTGCTCCCATTCAGCCTTCCATGTTGCACCTTTATGCCCAACATCCAGCACCTCCCCCTCTGAGTGCTGCTCCTGATGCACCCACAGCTCGGGTTTTGCCTTTGGTGATCAGTGAAATGCACTGAAGTCTCTGGGTTAGAGGGGGAGGGTGAAAATCAATTCTTTGGATTTGGCTCAACAGGTATTTTTTCTTCTCCTTGCACCTGGTGGGCAGAAGATCTGCTTCTTGCAGTGCTGATTGATGCTAGTTCTTCTCACTCAAGGAGAATCCAGTGATCTGCTTGGACAAGCTCACCTGGGAGCTATAAATACACCCCTGAGTAATCCTGACATGACAATAAGGTGATGAGGATTGGAAATAAGAACAGGATTTGTCCCTACAGGTAGAACCCCCTCTTGTTGGGGCTCCTTCTGAGGCTGGTAATTACTCTCCTTCCTACAGCTGGTGTTGGGCAATGCTGGGGAGGTGGATTAGGGGTGTGGGAGATGCCACATGTGGAACTTCACTGAGAAACCTCCACATGATCAACAGCAGGTGATGCCATTGGGGCCAGAGCTGGAGTCACCTCCCAGACAGGCTGTGCCTTTACCTGCACTGGGGTGACACAGCTCAGATGGTGGGACAGCCCAAAACAATGGATCTCTCTCCTTGGGTATGATCCTGATTGAAGTAGAGGGGACAGTGAGCTGATACTGAACCTTTAAATTCTGCCCTTTAACATTCACTCCACATCCAGGTATCTGGTTGGGGCAGCTGCCTATGGCATTTTCTCCTCTGAACTGAGCCAAGCAGCACTGAAATCCCTGGTCTGGGAGTGGGAGGATGTTACTGATCCCCAGCCTGACTCACCCAGGTTTGGGACCCTGGAAGGTTTGAGGGCTCAGACACCACTGGGCAAAGCAGCAGCAACCCAGAGGAATTATTTCCCTATTGTTGGCTTCTTTTAAGCCACTTCCATGATTTAGGTGCTGCCTGACAGCATTGCACCAGCCCAGACAGCTGGCACAGGGACACTGAGCATGGCCTTGTCCACTAGAGGTGAAGAAGAGCCTTTTTACCCCACCCCAACCAGCCTCCCTGAGATGAGGTGGTGACTCAAGAGGCTGCTCAGGCCAATTCTTTACATCTTAAAGAGTTGCCTTGCCATGAGTTGCCAATGAGTGGGTGATTTTGGAAGCAGCAACTTGTCTCCCAGCCCTCTGGACTTGCAGCAGTGGAAAAAGATTCCTGAAGCCCACCAAACTTCTGCCTTTAAGCCCTGGCTGTGGCTCAGGTTTAAGCATTGACCTGCAGCACAAGAGGAAGGGGTTTTTTTGAGGTGATCCAGAGGCTCCAGCACTCAGAGTGGGGATCAGGGATGATTGCAGAACCCACCAGCAGCCTTACCATGTGAAATTAGTGACCCACCACCTTGGATGTGTTGGGTGGCACACACCTAGAAGTGGAACTCCATATGTTTCAGTCCCTGTGTTAGTGACTACATTTTATTTTTGCCCCAGACTTAGTTTCCAGCAGAATAAGCCTGACAGTGAGAGTTTTCCTATCCTGGCAGCACGTGACACAGTGGGGATTTACTGGAACCACAGAGGTTTGCTGCCTTGTGGCTTCAAGCCAACATCACTTTGGTCATCCCAGAAGCAAAAAGCAAGCAATGTTAGGGAGTCCAAAGGACAAGAAGAGATGTCAAAGAATAGTTTTAAAATGTTACTATTTGCTGTTTTGTGGTGGCTAAAGGCTTAGCAGAAATCAAGTTGTATTTACCTGAATGGGTAGAAGATGTCCCTGCCTATGGCAGCAGGGTTGGAACCACATGAGCTCCTTTCCAACCTAAACCAGTCCATGATTGAGGGGATTGAGTCCATCACTAGAAAATTTGCTGATGACACCAAGTTGGGAGGGAGTGTTGACCTGCTGGAAGGCAGGAGGCCTCTGCAGAGGGATCTGGAGAGACTGGAGAGATGGGCTGATTGCAATGGGATGGAGTTCAACAAGGCCAAGTGCAGGTCCTGCCCTTTGGCCACCCCAAGCCCTGCAGCGCTCCAGGCTGGGCACAGAGTGGCTGGAGAGCAGCCAGGCAGAAAGGGACCTGGGGGGACTGAGGGACAGGAAGCTCAAGAGGAGCCAAGAGTGTGCCCAGGTGGCCAAGAAGGCCAATGGCATCCTGGCCTGGATCCAAAGTAGCGTGGCCAGCAGGCCCAGGGCAGTGAGCCTTCCCCTGGCCTCTGCCTTGGGGAGGCCACACCTTGAGTGTTGTGTTGAGTTCTGGGCCCCTGAGTTGAGGCAAGAGATTGAGGGGCTGGAGCGGGGCCAGAGAAGAGCAACGAGGCTGGAGAAGGGAGTGGAGCACAAGTGCTGTGGGGAGAGGCTGAGGGAGCTGGGGGTGTTTGTGCTGGAGAAGAGGAGGCTGAGAGGTGACCTCAGCACTGTCTGGAAGTGCCTGAAGGGAAGTTGTGGCCAGGTGGGGGTTGGTCTCTTCTCCCAGGCACTCAGCAATAGGACAAGGGGGCACGGGGGGCTCAAGCTCTGCCAGGGGAAATTGAAGTTGGAGAGCAGAAACAAATTCTTTGCAGAGAGAGTGCTGAGGGATTGGAATGGGCTGCCCAGAGAGGGGGTGGATTCCCCATCCCTGGAGGTTTTTCAGCTGAGCTTGGCCGTGGCACTGAGTGCCATGATCTGGTAAAGGGAGTGGAGTTGGCCCAAGGGTTGGACTTGATGATCTCGGAGGTCTTTCCCAACCCAATCCATTCTATCATTCTATGATTTTATTATTCTATTTTGTGGTTTTATATTGGACATCCAGAGTTGACTGCCCAAGGCCTTTTTACAGAAAACCATCTTTCATTCCCACCTCTTGGGGCAGACATGAGGTGGCCCACAATAACCAAGATAAATAAAATTTGCAGCTAAATCTTCTAAGTTCATGGCAAAGATCCCACAGACCTCTCCAGCAGGTTTGTGGGCACTCAGCCCTTTCAGGCTCTGTTTAGTCATCACAAGGCATAAAGAATTTGAACATGAGTGTTGGTTTTTTCCTTTTCTGGGCATATCTGAGATGGAGCTTGCCAGAGCAAGTGCTGAGGTTGCTCATTTTTCTGGGGCAGAGTGCTGAGACTGCACAGGGTCATAACAGAAACTGGGGTCTCCCCCCTCCAGCCCTCCAGCTCAAGGCCAGAGATAGTGGTGGATGGGATGAGAAGGTGGAGGAGATGTCCATCAGATTCTGTTCTGTTCTTTATGGAAAATAGGTGAGTTTTAACCAGGGATACACTCTGAAAAGCACTGAAATGTCTCGAGGCAAAAGCTTGTGGTAGACAGCAGGAATAAAGGAGAATAGAACTAGGGGGGGAGAAAACTTGGAGCGTGATCCTACACTCCTGTTGGCAGCCAGTGCCCGTGGGCAGATGCTGGGCAGATATGTGGGGATGGGGTACAGACATTCCAGAGTGATTTCTGAGTCAGCTGAGCTCCTCCCATCATCACTTCACTCATCAAAAGAAGTATTTATAGCACAGGTAGGAGCAGGGAGAGAAATCAAAGAAGAGCTTCCCAGAAAGACGCATAAATCACTCCAAGAGTCCAGCTCTGGGGCTCTGCATTTTTTGCCTTAATGAGAATAAATAAAAACTCTGGTGTTATTATTAATATTTCTTAATATTATTTCACCAGTCTGCTTTTTGAATTACAATCATCTTTGAGCAAAGAGGTATTTCCATAGAGTCCTCCCAGCTTTCAGAGCTGCACCTGCAGACTGCTAAAGACATGCTGCCTGACACCAGAGAAAACATTTTCTCCAGCACAGACCTGCTGAAAACCAGCTCAGAAAGTCTGCCCAGCCCGATGTTTGCTGCCCAAACTGTGGGGAGAGCTCCAGGCCTTGCAACAAGGAGACGCAGGAGAGCCAGGAGGGTGCTGTACCCAGCCCACCTGAGGAAGCATTTGCCACGTGAAGAGAAGGATCCAGTCAAGCGGTGGCTGCTCTTCTGCACCGGCATCATCCTCATGCAGGTCTTGGCTGAGCATCCTGAGCAGGAGAGACTGGCTGGGGGGCAGAGCCTCAGGGAGCAGCCGCTCTGTGCAGCAGCAACCTCAGCATCTGCAGGGCTGGAGGCGGCAGGGAACCGCTCCAGGGAACACACAGCTGTTCCTGCAATCCTTTTCTCATCGGCTGATGTTGGGCAAAGCACAGCTGATGTGCCACACGAAGCCTGGAGCCACACACACCTCGGGCAAAGCACAGCTGGTGTGCCACACGGAGCCTTGAGCCACACACACCTCGGGCAAAGCACAGCTGATGTGCCACACGGAGCTCTGAGCTCACACCTCGGGCAAAGCACAGCTGATGTGCCACAGGGAGCCTGGAGTCAGGCACATCTCGAGCAAAGCACAGCTGATGTGCCACAGGGAGCTCTGAGCTCACACCTCGGGGAAAGCACAGCTGATGTGCCACAGGGAGCCCTGAGCTCACACCTCGGGCCAAGCACAGCTGATGTGCCACAGGGAGCCTGGAGTCAGGCACATCTCGAGCAAAGCACAGCTGATGTGCCACAGGGAGCTCTGAGCTCACACCTCGGGGAAAGCACAGCTGATGTGCCACAGGGAGCCCTGAGCTCACACCTCGGGCCAAGCACAGCTGATGTGCCACAGGGAGCCCCGAGCCATGCACACCTCGGGCAAAGCACAGCTGGTGTGCCACACGGAGCTCTGATCCCACACCTCGGGCAAAGCACAGCTGATGTGGCACAGGGAGCCCCGAGCCATGCCCATGCCTTCTCGATGATCCTTGTGGGTCCCTTCCAACTCAGAATAGTCTGTGAATAAACTGTGATTCTGCTGGCAGTGCCGGAGCAGGTTGGCCCGCGCAGAGCACTGAGCTGGCTGCAAGGAGCTGTCCTGTCCTGTCCTGTCCTGCGCTCCAGCATCGGCTGCGGGAGCACTGTCCGCAGAGCAGGGGGTGGCCTGTGAGCTCCTGCACCCCTCCAAGGGGACACCGGGACTCTGTGTGGTGACACGGGGCCAGCAGAGGCCACAGGAGGTGCTGGTGAAAGCCCAGGACTGCAGCAAGAGCTGGGGAGTTTTTACCGTTGATTCATTTGGGACTGATGAGAGATTGTGGTTTCCAAGAGCTGTATCAAAAGGCTGCTGGAATTAGTTACCCTCCCTGTGCTGTGCTCACACGCCCATCACCGTTGCAGGACTTTTTTCAGGGCCTTCATTTGCATGTTGTAATTTAGTGTCAGTTCTCAGAAATTAGAGGAAAGTGGCTCAGCTCTCGAAGTCACGAGAGTGCAAAGCTCCTGTACACTGTTCTCCCTCGGTAACCCTGTAAGAATAAACTGCTGAGATCAGACTTTCACAGTGTGTTGTACAATTTAGATCTCAAAATTAAGATTTACTGACCATCCTGGGGAAATAAAACAGTCCAACAAGCAAATATAGTGGGGTGACACATGGCATGACCCTGATACCCACACACTGGGAGAGGGTTTGTGGACCTGGGACAGATGCTACAGCTCTGGTTGGGGCACAACAGGAACCCAGCACTGGGATAAGACATTTTCTTGGGAGAACACTGGGAGACACCTAAAAGAAATCAGAGGACATGCTGGGAAAAAGGGTTGATCAAGGGGTGGTTGAACTACAGATCACCAGTGGTCCCTCCTCACCAATACTTGCAGCATTTCTGTGATGATCAGGAGGAACTGGGAGTCCAGCAGTGCTTTGTGGTTCTGGGCATGAAATCTGGGATTGGCCTTGGCCCCAGGGCAGTTTGGTGTAGGTTTTCTGCTGTCTGGGGGCTGCATGGCAAGGGGCAGCTCAGAGCAGGGCAGACATGAGCTCCATGAGTCAGGAGTAGAGAAATCTGGCTCAGGACCTGCTGCTGCTCCTTTGGGGCTTATTGCAAAGAGCCATTCATGGCTCCTTGCAGGAAATGCAGAGTCCAGGATTTTCAGTGGATGATATTTTGAGCTTATTGAATTTCCTGGGCTGTTTTATCAGCCAGCCCCTGAGGCTGGGATTCAGCTGCCCTAATTTAGGCATCCCGAGGAGAGTCTGAGTAAGTTTCCCTGGGATTTTCCCAGTCCAGTCCCCCGGGAAGAGCCTGCTTGGTGAGAGGCGTCTGAAAACCCTTCTCCAAGCCATGTTTATGCTCTGGACTCCTTTATCTCAGGTATCAGGGCTCCCCCTCATGAAGGTTAGTCCCAAAAAGCCACACTGTGCCTGTGCAGCCCCAGCTTTGCTCTCCAGGTCTCCAGACCAACCATCCATTCTGCAGAACTTCAAATTTTAGCTGGGTTGCTCAGGGGCTTTGTCCAACCCAACTTTGGAAATCTCCAAGCATGAACATTTCCCCACCTCCTTGGCCAACTTTTTACACCTATCTGGGATTTAATTCTGAATTTTTCCATGCCACATGAAGACAGACAGCTGGGCAGCCTCACATAGCTGTTCCCTGAGTGTCCCACAAAGCAGGTCTGTTCATGGGAACAGCAGTTATTTCCTCAGGCCCTGAGGAGAGCAGAGCTCAGACATTTCATAACGACCCAAAAGAGCCTCGTGTGACCCAGGGATGGCACATCCAGTGACTGCAGAAAAGGTGTGGAAAACCCAAGTGTAGCACTGCAGGTCAAGCAGAGAAGAACAGGGAGGTGCTGCAGCCCACAGTGAACACAGAGACCTGTTTACATCAAAAAAGAGGAGCTGCTCAAGCTGAATCACCAACAGAATTTAGCTACATAATTTCTACTGGGGGGAAAAATAAAGAGCATAGAATCATAGAATCATAGAATCGATCGGGTTGGAAAAGACCTCCGAGATCATCAAGTCCAACCCTTGGGCCAACTCCAGTCCCATCACCAGATCATGGCACTCAGTGCCACGGCCAAGCTCACTTGAAAAACCTCCAGGGATGGGGAATCCACCCCCTCTCTGGCCAGCCCATTCCAATGCCTGAGTAATCTCTCTGCAAAGAATTTCTACCTCATCTCCAACTTCAATTTCCCCTGGCAGAGCTTGAGCCCCCCGGGCCCCCTTGTCCTATTGCTGAGTGCCTGGGAGAAGAGACCACCCCCCACCTGGCCACAACTTCCCTTCAGGCAGTTCCAGACAGTGCTGAGGTCACCTCTCAGCCTCCTCTTCTCCAGCACAAACACCCCCAGCTCCCTCAGCCTCTCCCCACAGGACTTGTGCTCCAGTCCCTTCACCAGCCTTGTTGCTCTTCTCTGGACTCGCTCCAGTACCTCAATATCTTTCCTGAACTGAGGGGCCCAGAACTGAACACAATACTCAAGGTGTGGCCTCACCAATGCAGAGTCCAGGGGAAGGCTCACTGCCCTGGGCCTGCTGGCCACGCTATTTTTGATACAGGCCAGGATCCCACTGGCCTTCTTGGCCACCTGGGCACAGTGTTGGCTCATGTTGAGCTTCCTGTCAATTAGTACCCCTGCCAATTAGCAATCTGTCCATGTGCAGCCAAGGAACTGTCTGGAGGAAGGCGCAAGTGGGACATGACTTTGGTGAGCCCTTCGGAGGGGCTCCCTTGTGTCAGTGGGGGAGGACATACAAACACAAGGAGTTTGGTAAAATTCAGGAATTATAAATACTGTTGAAAACAAAAAGATCTTTTAACAATGGTGCTGGCGTTGCCATCTTTCAGAGCTGACTGGGGAAACAAGGTGTTCCCCCAAGCCCAGCACACCCAAAGGCATCACGAGAGGGCAGCAGAGACAGGAGCTGAGCAGGACACAGAGACCTGCAGTGCTCCAGACACCCAAATAGGAAACCGCCATGGAGCAGGTACAGGAAACTGCTGAGGATGCTGCCAGTGCCTCGCAGGAGCTGATCTGGTGGGAAAAAAGGATCTGTCAAAATAAATGAGCATTTTGGGGCATAACCCAGCAAAATAGATACAGATGCCTTAAATATAAAGCCCCATCACTGCATGTTACAGGAGAGAGGTTTTATTGTTCATACAGTGCAGGATGGTGAGCTGAAGGAATGCAGAGCCTGCCACCACCATCACCTGCCAAGCCACACACTGACAGGTGAGTGTGACCTCTAGATATCCATGGTAGGTTGGAGGAGCTTGATAAAAAGGGACCTTTACAGCCAGTCTGTGGCAAAAAGTCTGGTGGTTCCTGCCACAGTCAGCCCCTACTCCTGTCTGTGATGACCCTGTTTGCTGCCACACTTGCTTGTGGCATCATGGACAGGAGAGCTCAGGTGAGGACAGGGGTGAAGGGCAGCTGGGAATGCACATCCCTGCCCCACAGCACCGTGCTGGGAGTGAGCCCAGCCCTGCCCAGCCCTGCTGTAGCTACTCCCAGGCCTGTGCACCACCAAGGCCATTCAGAGACAGGTGTTACCAAGTCCAGCTGGGCTCACAGGGGCTGAGGCAGCCTGGCAGGATGGCTTTGGGAGCCCTGGAATGCCCTGGATGGATAATACATCTGCACTACACCTCAGCTGGCAAAGCAGAGTGTCCAAACAGGCTCTGCAGTGGGGACGTGCCAGGACCCAGCCCTGTGCTTGCCTTTCCAGCCCCAGGAGGGCTTGGGGCTCCTCCTGGCAGTTGCCCTCTCTGTGGGGGGAGCCCCTTGCATGCCAGCTCGACTGCCCCAGAGGTCTCCACTCCCACCTGCAGCCACTGGGCCAGAGCCTGTCTCACTCCTGCCTCTCCCAGAGCTCCCAGTTCCCTGTTCTGCATTCCAGAGTTTTCCTGGTCCATGCTGCAGCTGCTCTCCCTTCTCTTCTCATACCACCCCTCCCTCCAACCTCTTCACTTACCCAAGTCTCCTCAGGTCACCTCAGCCCCCCATCCTGCTGCCCCAGAGTCCCCCAGTCTTGCCACTGGGCACAGAGACCTTTGCTCCAGCTCACATCCATGCTGGTAAAATCTCGTGGCCTTTAAGCAAACAGCATCCAGTTGTGTGCTGGGAGCAGCTCCTGGGACATTCCCACCATGTTCCCTGTTTGGAACTGTCCCTGAGGAGCATGAGGGATGCAATGCCCCGAGCCCTGGCCAGGGACTGTTCTGGCAGATTGTCCTTATATATGATCACATTCCTGCACCCCGAAGTGTCCCTCCCCACCAAGAGGGGCTTCATTTAGTACTCTAGATGTGTCCTATGGGTCCAGGCACAGTGGGAGATCCTAATATCCACTTAGATTGGATAACAGGAAAAATTTCTTCCTCTCTGAAAGGGTGGTCAGGCATTGGAACAGGCTGCCCAGGGCAGTGGTGGAATCACCATCCCTGGAGGGACTTCAAAGACATGTAGATGTGGCAACTGGGGACATGGTTTAGTGGTGGATGTGGTGGTGTTGGGTTAACAGTTGGACTTGATGATCTTAGAGGACTTTTCCAACCTTATTGATTCTATGACTCTGTGCAGCNTTGGGTTAACAGTTGGACTTGATGATCTTAGAGGACTTTTCCAACCTTATTGATTCTATGACTCTGTGCAGCACCCCAAAGATGCTCCTAAAGGGCTCCTTCTCACCATATGTTCCTGATTCTACAACATGAATACTTGACTGTCCCCATGTCCATCCACAGTGGACATGGAGCTGCTCAGTATTTTTCCCAGGGACCTGTAGGAAGACTGTTCATACCCTCAGGAGCAGAGAAAGCTCTGTGGCAGCCTTTTGCCTCTCCCCCAAACGTACGAGCCGGCCCTGCTTCCCCTGGCTGTGACACCAGGGCACCAGAGCTGTGCCCTGCGGGGGCGTGCCATGGGAATTATAAACACAGCTGCTTTCATGAGCCGTGTTATTCACCCTCTGGCTCACTCTCAGTTGGACTGATGATGCCTTGGGAGCATAATAGAGAACATATTAAAATGTTTTTGGGTTGCATTGCCTCACCTAGATATGACGTGCTGCACCGCTCCATTGCACAACTCGTTGTCTGAATAAGGGGAGCCTGTACTGTAAATAAGACTTAGAAAGAAGACAAAAGACAAGGAAATGTCAGGAAATCAATAAATCAGTGTGCAATCTAGTGAGGACATACCAGGGTTTGTACCTCTCCTTGCCTCACAGCAACAGAGAGCCACTCGACAGAGCTAAAACCCATGATGCTGAAAACTGGTTTGGGTTCACTTATATTGCAAAAAAAGGAGTTACAACTCTTTATGGGAGACAGAAAGTTTGATTATTAGGAGCACAGAATTACCTGAACACCCAGTGTTTCTGCTGCCTGAAGCAAAGCAATGTCCTTCAGTGTTATTTGCTCTTCAACAGTCCATCTAGTTTACACCCAGGGACTTGTATCTCCATCTCACTAGTCCAATGGTTTGGCTCTCCTTTCACCTGGTGTATTGAAAATCTCCTCTGAGCACACCCTTTCCCTGGTAACTGGTGTTTTCCTTCCTTTCCTTTCTCCTGCAGAGTTGCCCCCTTGCCTTCTCTCCCTTTGGCTTGTTGGTGGCCACATGTCTGGACAGACCCATGGAAGGTCCCAAATGTGCTGACACCACCATAAAAAGCAGCTGAAACGATGTCATTTATTAGGAAGAAGCACATGTGGGAGAGGCTGTTTTGACTCAGAGGCCACCACCAGCACATGTTGGTGGCCAACAATGCAAAGTGCCATCGTGGCTCTGGAAGGGCACAGGGGTGGTGGCAGGGACCTGCTGGCCCCGTGGTGGTGATGGGACCCTCGGGGCCATAGCAGTGACTGGGGGGGGATGGCAGTGACTGGGCAGCAAGGGAGACACAGTGGTGGCCCAGGAACATGATGGTGACCTGAGGTATATGGAGGAACAGGGGGATATGGTAGGACAGAGCAGGAAATCTGGGAATGTGACAGGACATGGAGGAGCCATGAGGCACACAGGGGGACATGAAAGGGCCATGAGGCACAGGGGGGCATAGAGGGGCCATGAGGCACACAGGGGGACATGGAGAGGCCATGAGGCACACAGGGGGACATGGAGAGGCCACGAGGCACAGAGGGACATGGAGGCACCATGAAGCACACAGGGGACATGGTTCAGCCCTGAAGCACTTGGGGTATACAGGAACATGGCTCAGCCCTGAACACAGAGGGACAAGAGGACACTGGTGGTCAGTCCTGAGCACACAGTGACATGGCAGAGCCCTGGGGCACACGGTGACATGGAGAGACCCTGAGGCACAGGGGACATGGGGGGACCCTGAGGCACATGGGGACACAGCACAGCCCTGAGGGACATGGGGGACATGGAGGGGTTCTAGGGGACACAGAAGACATGGTTCAGCCCTGAGGCAAACACGNGATCCTAATTTCCACTTAGATTGGATAACAGGAAAAATTTCTTCCTCTCTGAAAGGGTGGTCAGGCATTGGAACAGGCTGCCCAGGGCAGTGGTGGAATCACCATCCCTGGAGGGACTTCAAAGACATGTAGATGTGGCAACTGGGGACATGGTTTAGTGGTGGATGTGGTGGTGTTGGGTTAACAGTTGGACTTGATGATCTTAGAGGACTTTTCCAACCTTATTGATTCTATGACTCTGTGCAGCACCCCAAAGATGCTCCTAAAGGGCTACTTCTCACCATATGTTCCTGATTCTACAACATGAATACTTGACTGTCCCCATGTCCATCCACAGTGGACATGGAGCTGCTCAGTATTTTTCCCAGGGACCTGTAGGAAGACTGTTCATACCCTCAGGAGCAGAGAAAGCTCTGTGGCAGCCTTTTGCCTCTCCCCCAAACGTACGAGCCGGCCCTGCTTCCCCTGGCTGTGACACCAGGGCACCAGAGCTGTGCCCTGCGGGGGCGTGCCATGGGAACTATAAACACAGCTGCTTTCATGAGCCGTGTTATTCACCCTCTGGCTCACTCTCAGTTGGACTGATGATGCCTTGGGAGCATAATGGAGAACATATTAAAATGTTTTTGGGTTGCATTGCCTCACCTAGATATGACGTGCTGCACCGCTCCATTGCACAACTCGTTGTCTGAATAAGGGGAGCCTGTACTGTAAATAAGACTTAGAAAGAAGACAAAAGACAAGGAAATGTCAGGAAATCAATAAATCAGTGTGCAATCTAGTGAGGACATACCAGGGTTTGTACCTCTCCTTGCCTCACAGCAACAGAGAGCCACTCGACAGAGCTAAAACCCATGATGCTGAAAACTGGTTTGGGTTCACTTATATTGCAAAAAAAGGAGTTACAACTCTTTATGGGAGACAGAAAGTTTGATTATTAGGAGCACAGAATTACCTGAACACCCAGTGTTTCTGCTGCCTGAAGCAAAGCAATGTCCTTCAGTGTTATTTGCTCTTCAACAGTCCATCTAGTTTACACCCAGGGACTTGTATCTCCATCTCACTAGTCCAATGGTTTGGCTCTCCTTTCACCTGGTGTATTGAAAATCTCCTCTGAGCACACCCTTTCCCTGGTAACTGGTGTTTTCCTTCCTTTCCTTTCTCCTGCAGAGTTGCCCCCTTGCCTTCTCTCCCTTTGGCTTGTTGGTGGCCACATGTCTGGACAGACCCATGGAAGGTCCCAAATGTGCTGACACCACCATAAAAAGCAGCTGAAACGATGTCATTTATTAGGAAGAAGCACATGTGGGAGAGGCTGTTTTGACTCAGAGGCCACCACCAGCACATGTTGGTGGCCAACAATGCAAAGTGCCATCGTGGCTCTGGAAGGGCACAGGGGTGGTGGCAGGGACCTGCTGGCCCCGTGGTGGTGATGGGACCCTCGGGGCCATAGCAGTGACTGGGGGGGGATGGCAGTGACTGGGCAGCAAGGGAGACACAGTGGTGGCCCAGGAACATGATGGTGACCTGAGGTATATGGAGGAACAGGGGGATATGGTAGGACAGAGCAGGAAATCTGGGAATGTGACAGGACATGGAGGAGCCATGAGGCACACAGGGGGACATGAAAGGGCCATGAGGCACAGGGGGGCATAGAGGGGCCATGAGGCACACAGGGGGACATGGAGAGGCCATGAGGCACACAGGGGGACATGGAGAGGCCACGAGGCACAGAGGGACATGGAGGCACCATGAAGCACACAGGGGACATGGTTCAGCCCTGAAGCACTTGGGGTATACAGGAACATGGCTCAGCCCTGAACACAGAGGGACAAGAGGACACTGGTGGTCAGTCCTGAGCACACAGTGACATGGCAGAGCCCTGGGGCACACGGTGACATGGAGAGACCCTGAGGCACAGGGGACATGGGGGGACCCTGAGGCACATGGGGACACAGCACAGCCCTGAGGGACATGGGGGACATGGAGGGGTTCTAGGGGACACAGAAGACATGGTTCAGCCCTGAGGCAAACACGGACATAGAGGGACTCTGAGGCACAGGGGACATGGGTGCAGAGCCCTGAGGCACCTGGAGGGTACAGGAATGTGTCTCAGCCTGAGGCACCCGGAGGATGCAGGAACACGGTTCAGCCCCAAGCACACGGGAACACGGCAGGGCCAAAAGGCACAAGAGGGACAGGGATGCTCAGCCCTGAGGGCACATGGTGGCGAAGCCCAGAGGGGACTGAGAGTCCTGCGGGGGCCATAGCAGCACGGGCAGGGACCCTTCAGGGTGACACATGGCCCCGAGGGCGCCACACGGCGCCACACACGGCCTCGAGGGGGGACACAGGGCCCTGAGGGGAGGACACACTGCCCAGGGCAGCACCAGCCCCGAGGGGGGACAGTCAGCAATAGGACAAGGGGGCACGGGGGGCTCAAGCTCTGCCAGGGGAAATTGAAGTTGGAGAGCAGAAAAAACTTCTTTGCAGAGAGAGTGCTGAGGCATTGGAATGGGCTGCCCAGAGAGGGGGTGGATTCCCCATCCCTGGAGGTTTTTCAAGTGAGCTTGGCCGTGGCACTGAGTGCCATGATCTNACCGGCACCGCCGCCGCTGTCCGCCCGCTCAGGTAAGCGAGGCTGGCACCGCCAATGTCCCTGCCCGGGTACCGCGGGCTGCGCTGGGCTGGGCTGGANGAGTTGGCCCAAGGGTTGGACTTGATGATCTCGGAGGTCTTTTCCAACCCAATCCATTCTGTGATTCTATGACACACGGCCCGAGGGGAAGACACTCAAACCCGATGGGGGATACACTACCCAAGGCAGCACCGGCCCCGAGAGGAGGACAGATGTCCACGAGAGGAGGACACACTGCCCAGGGCAGCAGAGCCAGCCCCGCCATCGCGTTCCCACCCCGNCGGACCCGGCGGGGGTCGGACCCGCGCCCCGGGGCTCGGCGAGGCCGGGCCGGGCTCGGTCCCCTCGGCAGAGACAGGTCGGGGCCGGGCCGGGTTCGGTCCCCTCGGCAGGGACAGGNCGGGGCCGGGCCGGGCCGGACCGGACTCAGGTCCTGGGGCTTTGTTCGGCCCGGGGTCCCCCCAGCCCGGGCCGTGCGTGTTCTCCCTCCCAGCCGGTCCCCTCTGCCCCAGCAGCCCCTGCCATGGGGTGGGTTCTGCTCAGTCCCGGCCCCGCTGCTGCCTCGCAAGCTTGAGAGCTGCACACTCGTGTTCTCTCCTAACTCCTTTGCCTGTTTTTTTTTCCTTCTCCTTTTTTTTTTTTTCCCTCTGTGGGAAAACTCTGCGTTTAAACTTTCCCTGCAGCCTTTTCTGGTTGATGCCATTGCTCGTTCAGTGCTGTGGTTCCCGTCCTTCTTTTCGTGCTGGAGGTGTTGGCTTTCTGCTGCTTTGGCCGCTCTGCTTTCTGAATGTGCTTTAATGGAGAGGTAGGATTGGGAAAAGATAAAATATGAGAACTGGAGCTGTTTAGTGTCAGCTTCTCTAGTGGTATCCTGCAAGCCAAAGAGGAAAGAAAAGAAAAAGTGATCAAGTGGAGCTCAGGGCGCTTTGCTTTGTTGCAGACAGAAAGGGAAAACTTACGAGGGAGTGACTGAGATTTTGTTTCACTGTTTCGCTTCTTTTGAAGCTGAAAGATAAACCAGCGTTTTGAAACGCTTTGGTTTAAAATGCCGAGCTCCTCATTTTCTCTTCAGCTGCCTTTTTTTCCTTCTCCAAAAAAGTTCTTTTTGAAAAAAAAAAAATCAGTTCTGCAAAAAATCAGCTTTGGAGCCAGCAGCAGTGGTGTGTGTGGGCAGAGAGGCCTCGCTGCTCTTCCATCAGCCGTTCCTGCCCTGTCTCTGTGGACTGTAAAATTAGAAAGGCTCCGATGTCTGTTGGGTCTCCTGGCTGGGAAATCAGGAGCGAGCTCTGCACGAGCTGCTGTGCCGCCCGTGGCTTGCTCAGCCTGCAGGCTGTGGCCTCTGGTGTATAATTGAGGGAAGTAATTGTGTTTTAAGAAGCCTTAAATCTATTACCCAGGTGTGTGCTCGTCCCCGGGGCACGTGTCAGGGGGTGTGAGTGTTTCTGTGAGCAAGTGAGCTCCATCCTCCTGGTGGTCACAGGCTGCAGTCTGGAATCTGCAGCAGCTCAGAATCACTGAATACTTTGGCTTGGAAGGGACCTTTAAAGCTCTTACAGCCCAGCACCCCTGCAGGGACATCTTCAATTAGACCAGGTTGTTCAGAGCCCTGAATCACAGAATCATAGAATCAGTTGGGTTGGAAGAGACCTCTGAGATCATCAAGTCCAACCCTTGATCCAACCCCACTGTGATCACCAGCCCAGGGCACTCAGTGCCACGGCCAGTCTCACCTTAAACACCTCCAGGGATGGGGAATCCACCACCTCCCTGGGCAGCCCATTCCAATGCCTGAGCACTCTCTCTGCAAAGAAGTTTTCTGATCTCCAACCTAAACCTCCCCTGGCAGAGCTTAAGCCCATGCCCTTTTGTCCTACTGCTGGTTGCCTTGAACACTGCCAGGGTTGGGGCATCCACAGGTTCTCTGGGCACCCTGTGCCTCACCACCTTCCTTTCCAAAACCTGCTTCTTTGTATCTAATCTAAATCTCCCCTCTGTCCCCACTTAACAACTTTAAAACGTCCAAGAGTGGTCCATGCGAGACCCAGAGGCTCCCTGTCCTCTTCCTCCCCTGGGAGTGGCCCAGGTGACCTCCTGCTCCTCCCTTGGAGCTGGCTCCTTGCCTTTCCCAGGAGGTTTCATCTTTGTCTGTCCATTCCCTGTCCAGGAAGACTTTTATTTGTCACATCTGCCCTGAATTTGGTTTCTGTGCACGGTGACAAGCCAGGCCATGGAGAGCACAGGTCTGTGGTGAGGGACAGAGCCAAGAACAACTAGAACTGGGTGTAATTGAGAACTGTCAGCTTTGCAGGGAAGGAGGATGTTCAAAGCTGTGGCTTGAGGTGGCTTCTTGGATAACACTGAGTAAAGAATTGCATCTTGCAGTTCTAAAGAAAATCGGAATGTCCAAATCCTGGGGAGTTACTTTGGCTGGAGCCCAAAGGTGAGAAGGCAGTAGGGCCCTGGATGGCTTTTCCTCAGAGGTGCTGCTGCTGCTTTCCTGCACCATCTGCTGAGGTTGCTGTTCTGGAGATATCTTAGAGTGACTTCAGAGTAGCTGAAATATTCAAGTCCTGGTGTTTGGAGTAGTTTGCTTGTTCCAGGTTCCTTGACCTTCCTTCCCTTGGAGGTGGTTGTTTCATAGAATCCTGGAATGGATTGGGTTGGAAAAGACCTCCGAGATCATCAAGTCCAACCCTTGGGCCAACTCCAGTCCCGTCACCAGATCATGGCACTCAGTGCCACGGCCAAGCTCAGCTGAAAAACCTCCAGGGATGGGGAATCCACCCCCTCTCTGGGCAGCCCAATGCAATCCCTCAGCACTCGCTCTGCAAAGAAGTTTTTTCTGCTCTCCAACTTCAATTTCCCCTGGCAGAGCTTGAGCCCCCCGGGCCCCCTTGTCCTATTGCTGAGTGCCTGGGAGAAGAGACCAACCCCCAGCTGGCCACAACTTCCCTTCAGGCACTTCCAGACAGTGCTGAGGTCACCTCTCAGCCTCCTCTTCTCCAGCACAAACACCCCCAGCTCCCTCAGCCTCTCCCCACACCACTTGTGCTCCACTCCCTTCTCCAGCCTCGTTGCTCTTCTCTGAGGGTTTTGGCTGAGGTGCCCTGGTGGACCTGCAGTGTCCTGTGAGAAGGTTTTGGAGAGCAGTGCAGAGACCAGAGTGCCCACCCAGCTGGGCTGGGCTGAGGCAGCTCAGGGGCATCCAGGAGAAGACTGGAATTGGAAGAGAGGCAGCTCTGACAGGGAGCAGATGCTCCCCTCAGCAGTGAGCAGCACAGACAGAATAGCTGCTCCTGCCCACTGTGCCCTGGCTGGATGGACTTTAGGCAGTTTCTGGATGAGCCTGTGGGTGAAATTCACTGTTTCATTCCCCAAATGTCCTGCCATCCCCTTGGGCCGTTGTATCTGCTGGTGTTTGCCAGGCATTGGCCTGAGCTGCTCTTAAACTGCAGCTGTTTTTGCAGGTTCCCAGTTACTGCACAGTTGTTCTTACTGTGTTTATTTTAGTGGTTATAAACTGATTTTTAAAAAGGAGTTGGAACTTGAGCTGGAAAGTCTCCTTTTTCTTCTTCCCTTCATGATTTGGTTGAGAAGCTGCACCAGAAGAGGCAGCAGCTGAACCTTTCAATGTTGCCCCCTCGCTTTGTACTTTGAATTTTCTGAGCTGTGGTTTCCCAGCAATTTTGAGGTGGTTGTCCAGGACCTTGATTTTTAGTAGCAGACAGCTGTTTGGGGGGAGGTGTCTGCTCTTAATTTGGAAAAATTAGGAACTTGGCTAAGGAGTAAAAAACTTGAAGGAGACCTCTCATAATAATTTGAATGTTTGCAGTCAAAGCTCTGTGTTCATAAAGACACAGAGGGCAAAAAGCTTTTAAAAGTCAATTATTTCAAATTGCTGTGAGGTTCAGAGTATCATTTGGAGCAAGAAAGTGCCACCATTGACCAAAAGAGTTGCAGCTTGACTGTCATCCTGCATTGTCCAGGGCAAATCACCCTGATTCACACAGTGCCTTCAACAAATATGGATTGAAGTGTGGGTAGCCTTTATTAGGAATAATTAGCTTTGGTAAAGATAAAAACTGAAGGAGAACCCAGTGCGGTTAACTTGGTCCTCTGCTCTCATGGTAATAAATGTGTGTTGTCTGATCTTTGCTTCCTTCTGTTTGTTGCAGAACAGTTACTTTTGCAAGTTGAACTGAAAAGAGGTGCTGCAAGTGGTGAATAATCATTTCCCTTGGAATAATCCCCGGCTGGGAAGAGCCAAGGGCTCACTTCTGCTGATCTCCTTTGTTAGACACAGCCTAGCTTTCCCCCCCCCCCTCCCTCCTGTGTTCTGTGCTGAACAATAAACAGTGATTTCTATGCAAGAATTTTAAGAAAAGTCTTTCAAAGCACTTGAATGACCAAGTAGGGGCAGCTGGGAAGGGGTTGCCTGGGAGATGCTGCTGAGAGCAGCTAAGGCAGGGTGTGACAGCCTGGAAGGAAATGAAGAAAGGCAGGATGCTGCTCTGATCTTCCCAGCCTCCCTGCTGGGTGCAAGGGTGGTGGTCCTGCTTCTGGAAGCTCAGGGGATGCAAATCCAGAGAAGAGCAACGAGGCTGGAGAAGGGAGTGGAGCACAAGTGCTGTGGGGAGAGGCTGAGGGAGCTGGGGGGGTTTGTGCTGGAGAAGAGGAGGCTGAGAGGTGACCTCAGCACTGTCTGGAAGTGCCACATCAGGGAAGTTGTGGCCAGGTGGGGGTTGGTCTCTTCTCCCAGGCACTCAGCAATAGGACAAGGGGGCACGGGGGGCTCAAGCTCTGCCAGGGCAAATTGAAGTTGGAGAGCAGAAAAAACTTCTTTGCAGAGAGAGTGCTGAGGGATTGGAATGGGCTGCCCAGAGAGGGGGTGGATTCCCCATCCCTGGAGGTTTTTCAAGTGAGCTTGGCCGTGGCACTGAGTGCCATGATCTGGTGACGGGACTGGAGTTGGCCCAAGGGTTGGACTTGATGATCTCGGAGGTCGTTTCCAACCCAATCAATTCTGTGATTCTATGAAATGTGCCTGGGTGTGTGAGCACAGAGTCACGCTGCTTGTGCTGCTCCCCACGGGGCTCCTGCTGCAGGAATGAGGTGCAGCTGGCACCGCACAGCCCAACTGGGAGGGCAGGCTGGGAATCAGAGCTGTGCTTTGTCCTGCACTCTGCAGTGTTCCTGCTTCTGTAGGGTTTTCACTGGGAGGGAAAAGGTGTTGCCTTCTGGGAGTGTTATAGCACAGGGAGGAGCTTCTGTAGCATCAGAATGTTGTACCCAGGTGGGGATTGGCCTCTTCTCTCAGGCAGCCAACAGTGGGACAAGAGGGCAGGGGCTTAAGCTCTGCTAGGGGAGGTTTGGGTTAGATATCAGAAAGAAATTCTTTACAGAGAGAGTGCTCAGGGATTGGAATGGTCTGCCCAGGAAGGGGGTGGATTCTCCGACCCTGGAGGTTTTGAAGATGAGACTGGCTGTGGCACTGAGTGCCATGATCTGGTGATCACAGTGGGGTTGGATCAAGGGTTGGACTTGATGATCTCAGAGGTCTCTTCCAACCCAGCTGATTCTGTGATTCTATGATTCTGTGATCACCAGAAACTCAGGTGAAGTTCTGTTACATCACTTTAAGCAGTCTCAGGGCAGAGCTGGCTTTCCAGGGAGCTTTGTTTGTGCCCTCTCTCCTCTGCAGAGCTCCTGCTGTGCTGCCTGTTCCTGTCTCCAGGTTCATGTCCAGAGTCCAAGTGATAATTGTGGGGAAATGCTGTAATACACATCCAGAAATTAGGAGAATATTCTGTTTCACACATTCAGTGAGTTGGTGCATGTTTAATGGGTTACTTTGCTGGATGGTGCTCAACTTGCAGCTCTGAGTTTGTCCTTGCACTCTTCCAGCATCTGCTTAGGATGAGTTTTGCTTGAAAAAGTGAGTGATTTCAGGCTGTGGAGAATGCAAATAGGATGCTCCAGTTTAGGTGTTGGCAAACTGTCCTGTCTGGAGTTGTGTGGGAGGAGAAATGGTTTCTTGGTTGTGTGACCCCAACGGGGAGAAGAGCAGCTGGGGTTTAGCAAACTGCTTAGAATTATATAGGCCCCCAAATTCTCCAGAGACATCTCTCCTTTCCTAGAAGCTTCCTTTAACAAGCTGATTTCTCAGGCTGATTGCTTGCAGATGAGATCATACAGTGTGTTTTGCAGGGAAAGAATCTCAACTTCGACTGGGGAGCCAGAAAGTTTTAACACGCAAGTCACATGCCCACTGTCCTCATGGCACACACAGAACACCAGAGGCTGTGAAAGAGCCAAGTCCAGGGCAGCTCTGAGCTCCAGCAGGAGCTTCCTGAACACAGAGAATACCCAGGGATGCTCCTTGCTTGGACAGCAACAGGAGATGATGGCAAGGAAGTATTTCATCTCTGCTTAGCTCTGTTTCTCTCTTTAGTGTGTGTGGTGTTGGGATAAGCCCAAGGCAGGGAAGGCTCTCATCTGCCTTAATTCCACAGACATTTTTCTGCTGGCTCCAGCAAAGGAATTTGTGTAGAATTGATGATGGGTTTTTTTCTGTTAATGCATGAGAACATTCTGAGCAGGGAGGAATCCGTGTAACTGTTCTGCTGCAGAGGATCCCACCAGCCTCTGGTGCCTCTCAAAAGGGATGCTGGTTTCCATATCTCTTCATATGGATTACTCTTCCAAAGTAATCACAGCCATCATTTAGGAGTGTTGAAAATTAAGGAAAGCTGTTCCTACATGATGCTGGGTGGTGTTCTCAGCATTGAGAGTTTTTCTTGCCAACAGCTTTAAAGTCCAACCTGTTCTCACAGGCAAGGTAGGAAGGCACCTTTGTGATGCCAGAGCCTCTGTGCCTAAAATCACCTCTTCCAAATCAAGAAGGCATTAATTATAAAAAATGGATTGGGGAGGGGAATGGTTGTCGTTATTGGTTGTGGAAATAGGAGCCAAAGAGCCACTTTGTTTCCCAATCTCCTTAAAAAAATTAAAAGAAAAATGGTGTCAGAATTTGTGGGGAAAGTTTCAAATCCCAAACTTTAAATTTATCAACGTTTTATGCAACTTGAGGACAGGAATGTGTAAGGCAAGATGTGTTAAAACCTCCTACTCCTGCTCAGCCATGTAGGGAAGTCTCCTCCTGTGGGTCACTCCTGTGAAATGCCTTTTCAAACAGATCCTTGCAAGGAAGTATTACAGGTGAGCACAGACTTGGTGGTATTTGTTTTTTTTCCTGTCACCTAAGCATGTCTGCTCCATGGGAGTTCATCAGAAGCTCTTTCCAGTGTATAACTTCACACAGATATTTCAGAGGTGGAAAGTCAGGCACAAAAAAGTAGAAAACTTCTCTCTGTAGGCTCATCAAACTTCCTCGGGCTCCCCTGGGAGTGTGCAGTAACATGCAAGTACTATGTATACAGAATATCTACTTTCTCAGCCCTATTATTTTATTCCCTAAGTGAAGTAGTTGTGAGCACAAGTTGCTTTGGTTCCATACCCTTACTAATAATCCCAGGAGCCTTCTCTCAATCATATAATCACAGAATGGATTGGATTGGAAAAGACCTCCAAGATCATCAAGTCCAACCCTTGGGCCAACTCCAGTCCCTTTACCAGATCATGGCACTCAGTGCCACGGCCAAGCTCACTTGAAAAACCTCCAGGGATGGGGAATCCACCCCCTCTCTGGGCAGCCCATTCCAATCCCTCAGCACTCTCTCTGCAAAGAATTTCTTTCTGCTCTCCAACTTCAATTTCCCCTGGCAGAGCTTGAGCCCCCCGTGCCCCCTTGTCCTATTGCTGAGTGCCTGGGAGAAGAGACCAACCCCCACCTGGCCACAACTTCCCTTCAGGCAGTTCCAGACAGTGCTGAGGTCACCTCTCAGCCTCCTCTTCTCCAGCACAAACACCCCCAGCTCCCTCAGCCTCTCCCCACACCACTTGTGCTCCACTCCCTTCTCCAGCCTCGTTGCTCTTCTCTGGCCCCGCTCCAGCCCCTCAATCTCTTGCCTCAACTCAGGGGCCCACAACTCAACACAACACTCAAGGTGTGGCCTCCCCAAGGCAGAGGCCAGGGGAAGGCTCACTGCCCTGGGCCTGCTGGCCACGCTACTTTGCATCCAGGCCAGGATGCCATTGGCCTTCTTGGCCACCTGGGCACACTCTTGGCTCCTCTTGAGCTTCCTGTCCCTCAGTCCCCCCAGGTCCCTTTCTGTCTGGCTGCTCTCCAGCCACTCTGTGCCCAGCCTGGAGCGCTGCAGGGCTTGGGGTGGCCAAAGGGCAGGACCTGCACTTGGCCTTGTTGAACTCCAGGCCATTGGGATGAAAAATGAAGAGCACTGGTAGAGCACTTGTAGCTCTGATGGGTGGCAGTGAGGGGGTGTGTTTTTTGTGGCAGCTCAGCCATTTTCTGCTCCTCTCTGCTCCTGGGTGGGATCCTGCTGGGTCTGGTCAGGGGCTGTCTGGACCCTGTTTGATGGTCAGCCTGGGCTGCTGGCTGAGGACACATGGGAGGTGGGGGATCTGTCCTCTGAAAAGTGCTGCTTAAACCTTGTTTTGTCCATGAAGCTTCGAGTGTGGAGCTGTTAGAACACCAGCCCACTCAGAACTAATGCTTGCAGAATGCATGACCAAGGAATGGAACTGGGTGGAGTTGTTCCAAAAGTTGGATTTGAGGCCTTTCTAATGCAGCAGCTCTGGGTGTTTGCTTGGAAGTGTTCCCAGTGTGGATGATGCTCTTCTGACCTGATCTGACTTTTCTTGCTTGATGCTTGGGTGCTGTGCCCAGATCTGTGGTGCCTGATGAACCTGAAACAAGTCAGCTCCTGTCAGGAGATGGCAGGGAGAGGATCATCTCCTTCGTGCCCCAGGGGATGGAGGAGGGACAGGCAAACCCAGCAAACAGTTGTGTTTCTTCCCCAGGACTGTCCTGTGTCCTGAGGCTGCCAGCTGCACTTTGGAGGCCAGAAGAATAGGGTGGGGTATTTTCTTCCAACCAGATGAATTTATGCAGTGAAAATGAGAAGTTAGTTCAGTTTCTCTGGGAATAGCATTTAAGGTGTTAAAATGTCCCACCCATCAGTAATGAAGAGCTGCTCAAGAACAGGCAAATACAGAGATGGAGCCTGTAGAGTTTTCAGCTCTTCTGTTTCCTTGGAAGATGAGAGTCTGGGCATGGTTTTGATGCATTTATCACTTGCTTGTGGTGTCAGTCATTTGTGTTGTCCTCTTATGGAGAGCTACACTAGCCAAGTGTCAGGTTTTGTTGTCCATCTCTATTTCTGCTTTGTTTTTTCACTTGTGCTTGTTTGTTTCTGCCTGTCAAAAGGTAAAATAAATCAAATACTGCAGCAGAAATAGCTGGAGTGTCAGTATTGTCCAGCAGGAAGATGTCAGCCTGTAAGGAGTGCTTTTCTCTGAGCTCAGGCTGTTTCTGCTGTTCCTGACAAGCATCTTCCTGCTGAGTAGTGTGATCCTTCAGGAATATTTATTTTTTATTTCTGCATTTGTGGTGGGGCTGGGCTGGGGGTGCTGGGAATGTGGCCCCAGTGCTGTGGTGTTGTTTGGGATGAGGTGCTCACCATGTGCCCTGTGATTCAGCTGCTGAAGAGAACAAAGCAGCAGAGCTGCCCTGCAGCAAAGCTCCTTCGCTGTTCCCCTGCCTGAGGGTCCCCACGCCGTGAATTCATCCTGTGGACTTTGTTTTTCAGTGCATGTGCTTTGCATCTGTCTGGCCTGTGATGGTTATTCTAATAAATCCACTTCCCCAAGTGTCCTTTCTATTTTCCATCAGTTTGATGACTTCCATCTACATCTTTAGCTAGCAGCAATCTTATATTTTCTTTTCATGTTTTGGGGTGACCTGGACAGGGCTTTACTCTGATAAAATGAGCTTTGCTGGCCAGTGCCATGTGCAGATCCCATGGGTCTGTCCTGGCAGCACCATGGATGGGCATGTGGGAGGAACAGCACCCATGGCAGTTTCCCTGGTGACCAAAACCCTTCTCTTCTATCTTGGTTCCTGCTGCTGTTCCCCATCACTCTTCAGAGAGCACCTCATGTGGACATGCTGCCTTCTTCCCAAGGCCTGAACCCCCCAGTGATTGGTGTAGTTCAGCCTCTTCTGTGGCATTTTTTGGCCTCCTCCCAGCACTGGAAGGACACCACATAGCAGCAGTGCTGCTGAGACCTCCCTGGAGTGAAGACTTACAGTGGGAAATGAATTTTCTAGTTGCTTCTAAAGTCTTGGGAACTGTTGGCTGTCTTATTTTCGACCTGTGTTCTTGGATTAGGGCAAGCTGTTGTATTTGAATGCACAGCTGAAGTTCAGTGCCAAAAAGCAGCCTCTTTGGAGGGGTGTTAATTTGTGTAAGGACAGTGTGACAATGCCCTGCCCCTGTTTGGGACCTGGGCAGTCATCAGGGCTCAGGTCCTGGTACTCCAGCACTGCTGCCAGTACAGAATTAACCCTCTTTGTGTCAGTGCTGACATCTTTGCTAACCAAGCTTTTAGTATAATCTAGAAAGATCTCTTCAGAGAAACTCAATGCAAGTCTCTTGCTAGCAATAGAATCATAGAATCCTAGAATGGATTGGGTTGGAAAAGACCTCCCAGATCATCAAGTCCAACCCTTGGGCCAACTCCAGTCCCTTTACCACATCATGGCACTCAGTGCCACGGCCAAGCTCACTTGAAAAACCTCCAGGGATGGGGAATCCACCCCCTCTCTGGGCAGCCCATTCCAATCCCTCAGCACTCTCTCTGCAAAGAAGTTTTTTCTGCTCTCCAACTTCAATTTGCCCTGGCAGAGCTTGAGCCCCCCGTGCCCCCTTGTCCTATTGCTGAGTGCCTGGGAGAAGAGACCAACCCCCAGCTGGCCACAACTTCCCTTCAGGCACTTCCAGACAGTGCTGAGGTCACCTCTCAGCCTCCTCTTCTCCAGCACAAACACCCCCAGCTCCCTCAGCCTCTCCCCACACCACTTGTGCTCCACTCCCTTCTCCAGCCTCGTTGCTCTTCTCTGGCCCCGCTCCAGCCCCTCAATCTCTTGCCTCAACTCAGGGGCCCAGAACTGAACACAACACTCAAGGTATGGCAATAATTACTCTGCCTCTTCCATTGCTGTCATGGAATGGTGGAAATGCTGGTTGAAAGGATATCCAGAGGTCTCCAACCTGACCTTCTGCTTGAAGTGGGGCTGTCTCCAGCATGTGATTGCCTCAGCCATGGCTTTGTCTGGCTGAGCACTCCAGGAATGGAGCAGTGTACCCTGACGGATCAGCTTTTGTTTGCTTTTGCTTGAGTGTTGTACCTAGTGGCCACCCTATAGTGTGGGTCATGCATTTAGGTTGGAATTACCTCATCCTGCAGGTTTAAAAACATTTAAGTGAACTGTTGGGCACTGTCCCCGTAGGGCTAATAATGTAATGTGTAATGTATCCCAACCCTTCTGTCTTTTCCATGCTAGTACAGGAAACATGAGCAGCCCCTCGTGCAGTTAGTGCAGGGAAAGGCAGGGATCCTGTTAGGTGGTTTTCCCATGTTTGCACAGGGAATTGCAGGTGAAGCAGTGCCTGTAGGACATGTGCTGGGATGAGCTCATGGATGTTTTCCCTTGTGTGTTATCCTTGGTGTTTGTCAGGAGGAGCAGGATGAGCCCTGTGAGCTTCTTTGCCCTGAGGAGTGTGGGGTTGGTGCTGCTCAGAGTGTGCTCAAGGCACACAGTTGCCTTTTTATCCACGCTCTTCAGCAAATTGCCCTGCAAGGAGAGGGTTTTCCTCAGAGTCTGCTACAGTTGGAGCTCACATCTAAGTTACCCATCACACTCCTGAGAGTTAATGGGAGCAGAACAGCTCTGTACATCTGAGGAGTGAACTTCCCTTCTGACATGCCATGGGCTTCTGGACTCAGTGGGTGTCCATGGATGGCACGTAGCGAGGCCAGACCAGAGGCTTGCTGCTGTGCCTGGGCTGGGCTGGATTTCTTCAGGCAGAGCTGCAGATTGCAACACCCTGGTGCTTGTTTCAGCCAGGAGGCCTTGCTTGGAAGGGAAATGGCTGACATGGATGGAGCTGCTGAGGAGGTGGAAGCTTCCTGAGCCAAGGACTCTTTGCTTGACTCAGATCTGGCTGCATCCCTGGATTCTTCATCCCCTCATGTAACAGGGAGACTCAGAAATGGTGTGTGTGCTTCATGGGCACTGAAAAGGAGAGCTCCTGTGCTCTGGTCCTGATCTGCCTGGAGATTGATGATTGCTGATCTGCCTGCACTGCCTCCTGCTCTGGAGATCCATGTTGTGTTTGTGTTAGATGAGTGTGGTGTGTGGTGTGAGCAGCAGTGTCCTTGGGTGGGTTACCAGTTCTCACTTGCAGAGGGCCCCTTTGGTATCCTGTGCATCTGAACTGCTCCTGCCTTCTGTTTCCATGCCAGAAAGGGCAGCCAAAGGGGCTGGGAGCATGGGCTTCTGCAGTGCCCTGGCTGGTTGAAGGTGGTGGTCCTTGCTGAGGAATCACAGGCACATGGTGAGCTGTTGGCAGCTGCTCTCTGTGCTGGCTTTGGCCACAGTGCAGGGGTCAGCTTTGAGGCTGTGTGGCCACAGGGCCCTGGAGCAGCTGTATGAGGCTTCAGGGCTGTCAGCTGGAGGCTGGAGTTGGCTGACAGCTCTTTTGTTACCACCAGTTCTTTCATGCACCACTTATTTTTGCTTGTTTTCAGGATCTGTAATGGCACTGCTGCCACGAGCTGAGCTCTGGCTGTTCCGTGGTGCACTTGGGTCAGTGTCCCTTGGCTGGTGCTCAATCTCTCCCTTCCCGTGTGCTGTTTCTTCTTGATAGACCTTAAAGTCAGTGCTTATGGTTTGCTTTGGTTTGTCACTGTTACTTTCCGTGTCTCTGGAATTAAATCTCCAGTGAAAGAAGCTGATTAGCTTTTCTCTGAGCTGGATTTGGAATTAATATTCAGACACTGGTCTGCAGCTCCCCACAGCTTGTAGTTTTGAGATGTAATATGCCAACATAGATTCACCTGGGAAACTTCTGGGAGAGAGGAACAGACATGGGGAGGTGTCACTGCAGGGGAGGTGTCACTGCAGGGGAGGTGGCATGATTTTGTCCCCAGCAGTCCCAGGACCCGTGTCAGCTCTGCTTGTCAGAACTCCTTGCTCCAAAGTCTGCATTCCAAGCATGGAGGGCCTGCTGCAGTGCTGGGGAGGCACACAGGAAGGATAATGCTCAGGATGTTAGGTACTATCTTGTGCTTCAAGAAGAAAAGTCAGCTCTAACAGAGGCCTTGTGCCTGCTGGATGTACCAACTGCTTCCAGGGATTGGATTGTCAAAAGCTCAAGAGTGGAGATTTTCTGGCTTGTGGAATTGAGCCCTTCTTTGGTGCAGCAGTGATCCTTGTCTGCAGGAGGACACCAGAGGGTTCTTGGCTCATCATGCAGACAAGGGTGAGGCACAGAGGCTGGAGATGTCCTGCTTGGGCTGGCCCCAGTGTCCAGGGATAGGGAGGGATGTCTGTCTGCAGATAATGGATTTCTCTGCCCCTTTGTCACAGTTGCGTCAGCAAAGATGGGCAGGGAGAGTGTTTACAAGTGTGTCCCTGCTGAGCCTGTGCCAGGAGCTCCTTCCTTGTCTGGGTGATGTGTTCACTGGGCCTTTGTCATTGCAGCAAGTAAAGCTGAACTCATCTCACTGCCCTCCTTCTGACCTGGGGCTATGGGTATCACTTTCTTCACTCTCACCACCTTTGAGGCAGCCCCTGGTGCAGCATTTGGGGATCGTGTTTAAAAGATATAGTGGGAGGTTGCTGCTGTTTGGATCTTTCCTGGTAACATTAAAGCTCTGAGTGGGATTTTTGTGATTTTTTTTTTTTGTTCCTCCACTGCCACCTCCCCAGCCATTCTGATTGCTGGGGGAGGGAGCTGGGGTGTCAGGGGGGTGCTGGGGCCTCTGCTCCCATGTCCCAGCAGGACAGAGCTCTGCTGAGCCCACAAACAAGCACATTGGCTCAGCTGCAGAGTTTTGTATTGGGAGCATGAGGATGAATCTCTCCCATGGGTGGACCAGAGGTTGTCCTTGTTTCGGTGATTTGGGAAGTGTCTGAGGGGCAGAAGAGACACTGTACTGCTGTGGTACTTGCCCTCTTGAGAACCCTCATATCTCCCTTCAGAGCAGGAAAAGCTTCCTTGGCATGGGGTCAGAGGTGTGTGGTGGAGCTTGAGTGTTCCCTTTGCACCCTTTGTTTTACAGGTTTAAACCCCTTGGGATGGGTGTCCCACATCACGGTCCAGAATGTCACCACATGTCCTGTGGTCTCTGAGGCTCCTGTCACCCTGCAGAGCAGCTCCAGTCTGTCCTTGGTACAGGTGGTTTGGCAGTGTTGCCTGGAGGGTGTCCCACACAGGGGGATTACAGACACACGCACAGACACGCACACACAGTCACAGGCACACAGTCACACACGGAAACGGACACACAGACATAGAGATAGAGACACAGACACACACGGACAACGCAGACACATGGACACGGACACACAGACACACACGGACAACGCAGACACACGGACACGGACACACACGGACACAGACACACAGACACAGAGATAGAGACACAGACATGGACACACGGACACAAGACACAGACATAGAGATAGAGACACAGACATGGACACACGGACACAAGACACAGACACAGAGATAGAGACACAGACATGGACACACGGACACAAGACACAGACA
>VWZD01025244.1:57178-78393 GCA_013396695.1 Sakesphorus luctuosus | reverse complement strand
TAAAGCTGAACTCATCTCACTGCCCTCCTTCTGACCTGGGGCTATGGGTATCACTTTCTTCACTCTCACCACCTTTGAGGCAGCCCCTGGTGCAGCATTTGGGGATCGTGTTTAAAAGATATAGTGGGAGGTTGCTGCTGTTTGGATCTTTCCTGGTAACATTAAAGCTCTGAGTGGGATTTTTGTGATTTTTTTTTTTTGTTCCTCCACTGCCACCTCCCCAGCCATTCTGATTGCTGGGGGAGGGAGCTGTGGTGTCAGGGTGGTGCTGGGGCCTCTGCTCCCATGTCCCAGCAGGACAGAGCTCTGCTGAGCCCACAAACAAGCACATTGGCTCAGCTGCAGAGTTTTGTATTGGGAGCATGAGGATGAATCTCTCCCATGGGTGGACCAGAGGTTGTCCTTGTTTCGGTGATTTGGGAAGTGTCTGAGGGGCAGAAGAGACACTGTACTGCTGTGGTACTTGCCCTCTTGAGAACCCTCATATCTCCCTTCAGAGCAGGAAAAGCTTCCTTGGCATGGGGTCAGAGGTGTGTGGTGGAGCTTGAGTGTTCCCTTTGCACCCTTTGTTTTACAGGTTTAAACCCCTTGGGATGGGTGTCCCACATCACGGTCCAGAATGTCACCACATGTCCTGTGGTCTCTGAGGCTCCTGTCACCCTGCAGAGCAGCTCCAGTCTGTCCTTGGTACAGGTGGTTTGGCAGTGTTGCCTGGAGGGTGTCCCACACAGGGGGATTACAGACACACGCACAGACACGCACACACAGTCACAGGCACACAGTCACACACGGAAACGGACACACAGACATAGAGATAGAGACACAGACACGGACACACAGACACAGAGATAGAGACACGGACACACGTGGACACGGACACACGTGGACACGGACACACGTGGACACGGACACACGTGGACACGGACACACGTGGACACGGACACACGTGGACACGGACACACGTGGACACGGACACACGTGGACACGGACACACGTGGACACGGACACACGTGGACACGGACACACGTGGACACGGACACACGTGGACACGGACACACGTGGACACGGACACACGTGGACACGGACACACGTGGACACGGACACACGTGGACACGGACACACGTGGACACGGACACACGTGGACACGGACACACGTGGACACGGACACACGTGGACACGGACACACGTGGACACGGACACACGTGGACACGGACACACGTGGACACGGACACACGTGGACACGGACACACGTGGACACGGACACACGTGGACACGGACACACGTGGACACGGACACACGTGGACACGGACACACGTGGACACGGACACACGTGGACACGGACACACGTGGACACGGACACACGTGGACACGGACACACGTGGACACGGACACACGTGGACACGGACACACGTGGACACGGACACACGTGGACACGGACACACGTGGACACGGACACACGTGGACACGGACACACGTGGACACGGACACACGTGGACACGGACACACGTGGACACGGACACACGTGGACACGGACACACGTGGACACGGACACACGTGGACACGGACACACGTGGACACGGACACACGTGGACACGGATGCACACGGACACACGGACACGGAGACACAGAGACACGGACACGGACGCACACACACACATCTCCGACTTGCCCTCCCCACCATGCCAAGCTCTGCCCCACTTCCCTCTTTTCCCAGGTTTATGGCTGGAATTGGAGTTCTCTGCAGTGTTGGAGCTGGGCTGAGCAGCTGTTCAGCTGGGATTGTGGGAGTGAACACATTCTCACACTGTGGTCAGGACAGGACAGGGCTGGAGGGTGTAAACAGCACTTTTACAGCAGCCTTCTGTGTTCCATCAAAAGTTCCTGGAAAGGTGAAGGCAGGAGCTGGCTTTCACCACCTCTCACTGAAAGGATAAAAAGCTTGAACACTGTGCAGGTTCAGCCTCCTCAGTGGGACTGTCCTGTGCTCCTCAACTCCTGTGTCCCTGTTTGGCCCAAGGCTGCTCAGGTGGTGTCCTGGGCCTGTGTGACATGAGGAGTTGGTACTCACAGGATCACCAGCTCCTGCTGTGGCCTTCCCACATAAAGGCAGGTGGAATTCCTGCCATAGCTGGGCTGGATGGGAGGGAAGGAGTGTAAGGACCATGGAGCTGAGCCACTGTGGAGGGGCAGGTGGTTATATGGGAACAGTCTGTTGTGCAGGATAGGCCTGGCAGAAGGAGCTTTTTGGTGCTGTTTAATTAGCGTGGTCCTTATTCATACTCAGACATGTATTCCTGTCTCACTGGTGGTAACTGGGGCAGGTCTTTGGCCACGAGTCACACGTTTGGTGTGTGACATTTCTGCAGTGGGGTTGTGTAGCTTTTCCTCTGCAGGAGCCTTGTCCTGGGTACAGAGGAGGGATCCCCTCAGGTGTTCAAGGCCATCAGTCTGTCTCCAGCTGCTTCTCTAGTTGCCTTCACCTTAGTGCCAACACCATCCTAGGTATTCATTCATTCTTTTCTCCCAGTGCCACCTGGCTTGGGGACAGCAAGAGGCACCTTCCAGGTCCTGGTGTGATCAGCTCACCAGTTCATCACCCACAAATTTCAAATTCCTGCTTTGCTGCTCTGTATAGCAGATTATTTTTAAGCAGTGGGAGAAAAAACCCCCAAACACTGAAACCTTTTCAAGGGATTATTTTCTATTTTGTGATTCCCCTTCATCTCTCCTTAGAATGCCTTTGCAATGCATGATACCATATAGATGTCTTAAACCAAATTTTGCTGCATCAGGATAAAAAACCTGTTGTGTCTATAAGTTTGTGTGTGGAATATGGTATGTGCTAATGGGTCTTAATTTGTTAATTGGATGGCTCTTTTCCAAGGCCAAATACAGCCTGTTGGAGAAACCATCAGGACGCCAACCGTGCCCTGAGCTGGTTCTGCTCCCTTGCCTTTTAGGAACCTGCCTGTGCTGCAGAAAACTCTTCTGTGCAAAACCAAAACAGGGTCTGTTGATGTTATTCCTGGTCCTTTGAGAAGATGACTTAGTGGTCACATGTGCTGCTATGAGGTCATTAGGAAGTCTCTCAAATACACAATTTGAGAAGCAATGATGCTATTGCAGAAATATGCTCCCTCTGCCATGAGAGATGCAAAACTCTCCAAAGTCCTTGAGTTTGCAATAGCTCAGAGTGGGATCTGTTATTGTGCATATTTGGGTTCATTCCAGTGTTAAAAAAAAGGCTGTTTTCTGCTTTACTTTATCCCTCGATTGATTAGTGGATGTGTGTACTGTGGGATCAAGTTACATCTCAGAGGGCATCCAGCAGAGCCTGTTTCTGTGCTGAGCCGCTGAAGTGAGTCTGACTGCAAGGTCAGCAGTTTTCCAGCAGTGTTTTGTGCCTCCACAGCACTGCCCTTCCCCGGGGAAAGGAGCTCCTCAGACCTGTTTGTGAGTTGGACCACTGTTCTTCCCAGCACTGTGGGCAAATGGAGAGCTCTCTCTGGACTCTTAATGTTGCTTCTGGGATATTCATCTGCTTTGGTGCTTTTATTGATGTCACTCCTGGATTCCCTGTTCCTGCATGCCCAGTGTTTCCTTCTGCTGTAAACTACCCTGTGGCCCCCAAAGGGAATTGTTTTGATCCCAGCCTACCCCTGTATCCAGCTTGGTTCCTGTGCACCAGCATGCTGATGGGGCAGCCATCCTTGTTGTGGCAGGAGAAGCCTTGGGAGGGTGTTACCAGACTCTGTGACACCCTCTTGGAGGAGAGCTTGCCAGGCAGGAAGGGGCCTGGTATCTTCCCATATCCACCCTACTGCTGGTTGTGTGTTTCTGTCCCATACATGAGGGGTTATCCCATCCCTGTGAGCTGATTGACTCACTCACACATGGAAAAATGACCCCAAGGTGGGGAAAAAAGTAAATAATTTTGTGTTATCCTACAGAGGTGGATTGTGTGGCTGGGATGGGGTATGGAGACAAGCAAGGTGACACCTGACTGCAGTTGTGACCATATTCTCTGTGGTGACAAGTGACAGAACCCGAGGGAATGGCCTGAAGTTTTGTCAGAGCATGTTTAGGTTGGATATTAGAAAAAGGTCCTTCCCCCAGAGGGTGGTGGGCACTGACCAGGCTCCCCAGGGCAATGGGCACAGCCCCAAGGCTGCCAGAGCTCCAGGAGGGTTTGGATGATGCTCTGGGGCACAGGATGAGATTCTTAGGGATGGTCCTGTGCAGGTTAAGGGTTGGACTCCGTGATCCTTCTGAGTCCCTTCCAACTCTGCACATTCTGTGATTCTGAGTCTTTCAGCCCCCTGCTGTATTTCCCACTTGCTGTGGCAGAGTGTGATGCACATCTGCTTCCTTTTCTTGGGATTCCCAAAGCACCTGCTGCTTCTTTTGGGGCTTTGCTGTGATTCCTGCCTGGAGCTGGAGTGGCATGGGGGAATGTGAGGGACAGGCTGAATGGTGCTGTCCCCGGTTCTCAGCCTCTGCTGTGGAGTCCCTGTGAGTCCTGGAGCCACTTCCCCGCCCAGCACTGCTGGCACAGCCCTGCACTGCTGGCCCCAGGAGGGTGTTTGCCCCTGCCATGTGTCCAGCTGGGACATCACTGTCCTGACCTTGCTGAACAGTGTCCTTGCAGGAGCCAGGCTGGCACCTGCACCTCCAGACAGGCAGGGCAGCAAAATGCATCTGCTCTTTGGTCTCCCTCTGCTGCTGGTGCCCTAACTGGGTGTAAACCAGTGCCCCCAGGGGATGTTCCTGTCAAATCCCAGTGGCCTGGTCACCCAGGTGAGCATGGCCCCAGCCCTGTGTGTGCTCTGGGGCTCTGCAGTGGCCATGGCAGTGGGTTTGCAGCAGGGGCAGCAGCTGGTGCAGGGGGGGCAATGGCTTTGCAGCAGTTCTGTAGCCCCTGTGGCAGGGGTGGGTGGTCTCCCAGGGTGCCACAGCCTGCTGGCCCCTGTGCCCAGCTCGGTGCCTCCATCTGCTGTGGTTGTGGTTGTCCTGCCACCATGGATGGAGCTTAGCAGTGTCACCTGCCCGTGAGGTTCCCCCAGAGTGCCACAGTCTGGTATTGAGTTCTGCATTTTCTCTCTCTCTGTATTTTAAGAGGAAAGGCAGTGCATGTGGTGTCACACAGCTGTCTGACAGCTGCACTGGTGACCTTCACTCCTGCAGGACCCCGAGCTGAGGAAAGCAATAGGGGTGAGCTGTTGTGATGAGCAGCCCTGGTGTCCCTGCTGGACTCTCCCTCTTCCAGGAAACACTTTGGAGGCAGAACTCCAAATGTCTGAGAAGTGCCTGAGGTTACAATAATTCTGTCGGCTGGACTTGTTTAATAAATGACCAGTTCTGTTTCAGCTTTTTACCTTTCCTCATGGATGGCAGAGGCTGGTGAGGGGTGGAGGTGGGGATGGTGCTGTTCCCACTGGGATTCTCGCTGGGAGCACAGGGAGCCGTGTTAAACAAGGAGGTGCAGGCTGGTCTGCGGTGCCTGGGCTGCCCCTGGGACTACACGGGCCCTGCTTCCTGAGCAGGAGAGCTGCTTTATGTTGTGGTTTTACTAAATGAATTCAAAGCTTGGCCTTCCTCCAGGCAGAGTCTGGGCCAAGTGCCAGCGGAGCAGCCCCCAGGGAGAGCACTGGAGCAAGGAGGGGCCAACAGCAGGGAAGAGCAGAGGAATCCAAGAAGGCAGATTTGCCTAGAAAACAGCTCTGTTTCCATCTGCTGGGTCAGGAGTTGCTATAGGAACTGGGATGATAGAGGCAGGGCCATCTCCTGGGCCTGTCTGTGTGTGCAGAGGGAGGGAGGAGGGAGGAGTTACTCAAGTTTGAACATATCATGTGTGCTGGTGGAAAGTTGCAAGGAATGTCGAAACTACAGCCTGGCTCAACCTGTGGAGTTCTAAAGGGACATGGCAGCTGTTCCCTGTGCTCAGCAGACCCCAGGAGGGGCAGGTAGGGCCCTTCCAGCTTAACCTGGCTCTCAACTTGTCTCTGGCTCTCTCCCCCCCTGTTTCTGTCCTGGGCTAAAGCACAAACGCCTTTGGAGACTTGTTGGAAGTGGAGGGGTTTGTGGAGGTGGCAGTGCTGGGAGGTGAAGGCTTTTCTCCCTGGGTTAGTGGGGACATGGTGGCTCTTTGCACCCCTCCTGCAGCTGTGGGAGGGCTCCCAAGTCGTGGGTTTTCCTGCAGGGGTGTGTGCCTGGGGACCTGTCGGATTTGCGGGGTCTTTTGTGGGCAGAAATGCGAAGGTGGCTGGTGGGGTTCTGGCCAGAAGTGGTTTCTGGGGCTCTCCTGGAAAGTTTGTGGTGTTTGATCTCTCAGAGGTGCCTTAGATGTTTCAGGTCTTTGATCTCTGAGGTGCCTGAGATGTTTCAGGGCTGAGGCTGAGGCAGATGTGCCAGAACTGAGGCTGGCAGCGAGATGCTTGTGAGTGATGGGAAGGTTGGTGCCCCTGAGCCCTGGGGGCTCCTGCCCCGCACGAGCTCTGTGCCTGCACCTTGCCTGTGTTCCCTCTTCTCCCGAGGACAGGCAGACCTTGTCCCCTCCTAACACACCTACTGCAGTTTTGGTCACTGTGAAACTTTCTCAGACTCCCATTTAACCTAAAACACGGAGTATGACTATGTGGGAAGCTGCACCTGAGGAGCCTTGTTGGGTTAACCATGGGGCTCTCCAGTGGCAGTCCCTCTAGATAAATCTGATTTATTTCCTCAGTAAACCCAATTTTTCAGGTGCTGAGAGCTTTCCAAAATAGCTGTATTTCCAGCAGAGCATTCCTGAGTCGGTCACTGCTCCACAGGTATTTATTTAATAGGTTTGGCTGAAATTTCATCTGCCCTTCTTGTGTCACAGAGGATAATCTTTGCTTAAAAAAAAATAATAAAAAGGTGGGTAGTGTTGTTTCTCTCGTTGAGAAGCTGCACAATAAGCTGCTGAACACTGAAACGTGATCTCTGTGCAGAGCTTGCCAGCCTGGCTGGGATCAGAGCCCACCTACTCAGGCACCATCTTATCGTGGGCACAGGAAAGCCCCAGAGCCTGAGTGCACAGAATGTGCAATAACCTGCCTGGGCAGGAGATAACTCTCTGCTCACATTAGTTACTGGTTTGCTTATGCCTGGCTAGAGGAAAATTTATATCCAGTGTGCTCTCTTTTCATGTTAATGGAATCACAGATGTTCTTATTATGTAGATCTACTTCCAATATTTTATTGAATTACTCCCACATTGCTCTGTGGCAATATGTCCCAGAGGCTTAATGTGCATGGTATGCTGTGGAATTTCATTTCCTTAGTTTTAATTTGTTGTTTTTTAATTTCACTTCATTTTCAATATGGAAAAGAGGTAAATGGGGTCCTTTTTTTGGTCCAGGCATCATTGTTTTACATGTTTTCTTTTTCCTCCCTTCTAATTTCTTCTGTTTCTCTTGCCTTTGCCTCAGACTATCCCAGCATTTTCCTACAGCTCCCTGCCTTTTGTGTAATTGCTAAACCTTTTTACTTCTCTGTGGGCTCCTGTTTTCTGGTCTGTCTTGAGCAAATGTGACCAGAGTTCTGCCTTTCCCGAGCTGTGAAATGCTGCTCGAGCTTTCTCTGTGTCCTTGGCTTTCCCTTTGTTTATAAGCAGAACATTTGGTTTGATTGCTTGAGCTCCGTTGTGGTAAGCAGAGATCTTCTCTGAGCTGTCTGTTGTCATGCAAGGTATTTTGCTGGAGCATTTAGTTAATTAATTGCAGTTTCATCTCTGTACATGGGAAGGTAAATTTTCCTTGAGGAGCTGTGCTAGTAAATAGTAAACCCAGTGGAACGTGGTGAGACCTGCCTGGAAATCCTCCCTGGAGTCTCCAGCTTGATGCAGTGGTTTCAGGTGATCTCTGAGTGTTGCCACTCACTGCCCCATCTTTGCCAGGCACTTCATAAATTAAACTTTCAAACCGCTTTGGGTCATAAGCAAGGTTTGCTGGAGCTGAGTGAAGCAGCTGTTTGTTCCCAGACTTGGCTGCCTTGCTTTGGGACAGGGTGGAGGTTCTGCTCAGCCTCTGGAGAAGTGGAACCCACCGAGGTCACAGCCTGGCTGTCCCCTCTGCTCAGGCTGTGGGAGGGCACGGCAAACCCACCCACTGTGCTTGGGTATTTGGGGTTATTTCAGCCTGCCAGGTGCAGTAAGGGATGGCAAGTTTTGCTGCTGGAAAAGCTTTTCTTCAGCTTTGATATCTTCCTGTAGGTGTAGGACGTGGCTCTTCACATTTATAAATGTTTTCTGCTGAGACTGCAGCAGAGCCCACAGTGCTCCTCAGGGTGAGGGCAGGGCCTGTGTGCCCTCTGTGCCTTGAGTTTTATTTTTACAAATATTAAGAGACATTACAAAACCTGAGCACAAGTCCCATGGGGAGAGGCTGAGGGAGCTGGGGGTGTTCAGCCTGGAGAAGAGGAGGCTGAGAGGTGACCTCAGCACTGTCTGGAAGTGCCTGAAGGNATCTCGGAGGTCTTTTCCAACCCAATGCATTCTATGATTCTGTGAAAACTCACAGAATGTAGCTTTTAGTTGTATCAGCATTTCTGCAGTGGTTTGATGGAGACTGGATAGCCACTTAAATTAGCAGATGTTCCCAAATCATGTTTCTGGTTTGATTTTCACTGAACTCTCTTAGATTTTGGCCTCTACCCTTGCAAAAACCAGCAGCTCTCAGCCTGGTGTTGGGTACTGAGTGCTACTGCTTCTCTAGTGGCTTTGCAGAGTCCATCCCAGTAATCATGTTTTAGCTTTCAAATAGATTCCACTTTGAGCAATTTGCAAAACAAAGGTTGTAGATAAGCAGCTGTTACTGTAAAGTCGGTATTTTGAAAGGTAGGCAGTTGATAAGGAAAGCTGAAGATAACTGGGAAAGCTCAGCAAATATATCGTGGGGCAGTGAGAATTATTTCAATATCTGTTTAACCAAATAAATTTCATCAGTGGTGTTTGTGTGTTGGGAAAGGTGGATTGCTGATAATACAGAGGAGTAAAACAGTGCCCGTGTTTGGGGAGGAGCTGGATGATGTCCTTGCTTTTATGAGGATCTCAGGAAACCTCCCATTGCACTGGTAACCAGGGAGGGTGTTAAACCCAAGATAACATTTCCAAGCCTTTGAAACTCGAGGAGCTTTGGATCCTGTTTGTTTAAAACAAATTGGCAAAGCAGCTTTCTGAATCCTGGCTGCCTATCGGTAATAAATCTGGGAAGGCCGAGGGCGTTCCAGAAGTTTGGGAAAACACAAATGTTGGAGCAGTGTCTTAAAATGAGAGAGGGAACAGGTAATCAGTGGGCAGTGGAGACCAACCCTGAAATGAGAGAGGGAACAGGTAACCAGTGGGCAGTGGAGACCAGTCCTAAAATGAGAGAGGGAACAGGTAACCAGTGGGCAGTGGAGACCAGTCCTAAAATGAAGGAGGGAACAGGTAACCAGTGGGCAGTGGAGACCAACCCTAAAATGAGAGAGGGAACAGGTAACCCTGTGGGCAGTGGAGACCAGTCCTAAAATGAGAGAGGGAACAGGTAACCAGTGGGCAGTGGAGACCAACCCTAAAATGAGAGAGGGAACAGGTAACCCTGTGGGCAGTGGAGACCAACTGCTGTCCAGAGAGGGGTCTGGGGGAGCTGGTGAGTCTGTAAATCAATGCCACATTAAAGAAGGAGCGTTCTCAGTGATCCATGTGCTCTGATGGAAAGCAGGTCATGTCCAGAAAAATCTTCAGATTGTGGTTTTTAATGAGATTCCTGTTGCCAGAAGGAGCTGCTTGGACATCATATACCTGCACCCTGACTGAGGTCCCTGCTGTTGGCCAAGTGCTGCTGCTCTCAGGAGAGGCTCTGCTTTGGAAACAGGAGCATCTTGGCTCCCCAAGCAGAGCAGTGCAGGTCCCCCCTGCCCTGGTTCTCATCTCCTTGATCATAGAATCATAGAATGGATTGGGTTGGAAAGGACCTCCGAGATCATCAAGTCCAACCCTTGGGCCAACTCCAGTCCCTTTACCAGATCATGGCACTCAGTGCCACGGCCAAGCTCAGCTGAAAAACCTCCAGGGATGGGGAATCCACCCCCTCTCCGGGCAGCCCATTCCAATCCCTCAGCACTCTCTCTGCAAAGAAGTTTTTTCTGCTCTCCAACTTCAATTTGCCCTGGCAGAGCTTGAGCCCCCCGGGCCCCCTTGTCCTATTGCTGAGTGCCTGGGAGAAGAGACCAACCCCCACCTGGCCACAACTTCCCTTCAGGCAGTTCCAGACAGTGCTGAGGTCACCTCTGAGCCTCCTGAGCAGTTTTGGTGGGCTCTGCTCTTTGCTCCTCCCCAGGCCCTGCCCCATGCCAGGGTGGCAGTGCCTCAGTCTCTGTGTCACTGAGCAGCACCAGGAATAAGCTGATTTAGAAAGTGCCACCTGATACCTCTCAAAAATAGTCACCAGTGGGAATGTGATCCCAGCACTCCCAAAGCAAAGGGCTGGGGAGTAGTGCCTGGTGTCAGTGTGGGACAAGCTCAGTTATTCCCTGCTTTGCCCACGAAGAAGCCAGTGGGAGTCATGGCAAAAATCCAGCCAGAGCTGTCCCACTGGAGTCCCATCCGTTCTGCATGGAGCCTCTGTCTCACCAGTGGTGACTTGGGAGAAAATAATAAGTAACTTTACACTGAAATTCAACTTCCCTGAGCAGGCTGGTGGAGCCAGGGTGGTTTGGTCAGGACAAGAGAAGGTGTTGGGGATGCCCAGGAGCAGATGGTCAAGAAGACAGAAACAGTCTCTTTCCTCAGCATGAGGGTTGACAGTGATTGTTGACTGAAATCACAAGAGGCTCTGCCTTGGCATAAGGAGGGTTTTCCCTTTGGAGCCAGTGAGCAGTGTCCACAGAAGTGGGGGAGCCTCATCCATGGAGGTTTTTAAGACCCAGCTGGACCAAGTCCTGCCAGGCTGTTCTGGAAGCAGTGCTTACCCCTCTTTGAGCAGGAGGAGGGATTAGATGCTCTCCTGAGGATCCCTTGCAGCCCAAATAGTTCTGCAGCTTGGTAACCTGATCTCCTTCCCAAGGCAAGTTTGAGTACAGTTAAGTAAAAGGTTATGGTGGAGCCCCTTGAGAACAGGGAGGGAGGAAGGTGGTTTAGATTGAGTGCTCTTGATACTCCATCTGTCATCTCTGTGGTTAATGTGTCACAGAGATGGTTGCTGTGTGAGGCTCTGGCAGTGGAAGATTGTAGGTCTTGAGAGGACTATTGCTGACTTGTAGTTGGTACATTTTGAGGATAGTTTGTTTTTGAAAAAAAGGAAAGCTGGAGGGAGCTGCCAGTGTAAAGGAACAGGGTGAAATGTCAGTGTGCTGGATGCTCTCTGTGGCCTGTCAGGGTGGGAAGGAAACTCCACAAAGGGACAGTAAGGGACACTGCTGTCCGGAGAGGGAGAAAGGAGGTTCTTGGATCTGTTAGTTTGGGCACAACCTTCTCTTCTCCTGCCACTTCCATCCTACAAAATCACAGAATCATAGAATGGATTGGGTTGGAAAAGACCTCCAAGATCATCAAGTCCAACCCTTGGGCCAACTCCAGTCCCTTTACCAGATCATGGCACTCAGTGCCACGGCCAAGCTCACTTGAAAAACCTCCAGGGATGGGGAATCCACCCCCTCTCTGGGCAGCCCATTCCAATCCCTCAGCACTCTCTCTGCAAAGAAGTTTTTTCTGCTCTCCAACTTCAATTTCCCCTGGCAGAGCTTGAGCCCCCCGTGCCCCCTTGTCCTATTGCTGAGTGCCTGGGAGAAGAGACCAACCCCCACCTGGCCAGAACTTCCCTTCAGGCACTTCCAGACAGTGCTGAGGTCACCTCTCAGCCTCCTCTTCTCCAGCACAAACACCCCCAGCTCCCTCAGCCTCTCCCCACAGCACTTGTGCTCCACTCCCTTCTCCAGCCTCGTTGCTCTTTGGCCCCAGTGGGACTGGAGCTGGAGTTGAGGGGCCCTGTATTTTGGAGGATGTGCTGCAGTGCCTGAGGCTCCCCCTGCTCCTGGCTTTAGGGTTCATGGGGAATGCCCTGTGCTCATGTCCTGTGCCCCCTCCAGGGGACCTGGCAGGTCTGCCTGGGTCATGGGAAGTGCTTCCAGATTCCTCCACTGAGATCAGCACAGGCTTCCCATGCCCTGGCTTGGTGGGGAAGGGTGGCTTTGTTTTTGGATTAGCTGAGCTAAGAACCTCCACTGTGGTGCAATGAATTTGCATTTCCTTATCTTTGGCTTTGCCTTTCTAATGGCTTCTAATTCTGGCCTTGTTACTTTGATGGATTAAATTACACTTAATGCATGTTCATTTATCCCTACATCTGGTTTTGTGACAGAAGTGCTCTGTGCAGTTTCACAAGCCAAGGACACCTCTCTTCTGTGGGATTGGCCAACTGGCAGTGGGAAAAGCTGGAGGATTTATTGGTCTCCAACTCCTGTGCAGAAACACCAGCCCCTCTCTGGGTACTCCGTGGGCTGAACCTCCTCCCAGTGTGCCATGGCTGACCAGAATGCTGTTTTTCTCCTAAAATCCACCAAGAATGAAGTGTCACTTTTTTCACAATAATCCCATTGAGATCTTAGGCTACAATGTGGAAAATGAGGTTCAAACCTTCCTCAGCCTCAGGGCAGGCCTATCCCCCACCCCTCAACAGGGTGTCCCCAAAGTGTACTCAGACCTCAGTGTTCCCATTCTTCTGCCACTGCCTCAGACCCAAGTCTGTGGTGTCCCTGTCCCCACCCCAAGTGCCACTTCTGAATGTTGTGGTCCTTCTCTTAGCCCCACATGTTCTTCTTTTGTGTCTCTTGAGGTGACAGGTCTGCTAATGCCACATCAGAATGATGCTAAAGCCTATTCCTGTCTCCCTTTTCCTGTTCCTGCGACTCACTTCTCTTGATTAACCCAACCTTTCCACCTAAAATCTGGTTGTTTTTATCTCTCCAGTCTTGTTGCTGCTCTGGACATCAATTGTGATGTCTCTGCTTCTGCCCTGTCCCCCCGCTCTGTGTTCCTGACATTGCAATGGGCTTTTCCTCTCTGTTGGTGCCTGTGTCCCAAATCACCTGTTGAAGCCTTCACTTCATGCCAGGATCTTGCAGTCCCTGCAGGCTGATTTTTGGTGTCACTGTTGGCACTTGGTTTGTCCAGGTGCCACCCATGTGTCACACAGAGACTTCTGCCCTTGTGTGTTTGATTGAATCTAGAGAGACCACACTCTGAGTTCACCTAAGGCAAAACTTGTTGCCTCCTCCTCCCAGGGCCTCCTTTCTCCAGCTTCGTGTCATTATTCAAATTTTAAACTAAGCAAAACACTTTCAAAAGTGATCAGAATTCTTTCTGTTAAGTATTTTCATCAGCGAATTCTGTTTGGCCCAAAGCAGAGCTGTGTAGGGGCTGTGTGTGCTCCAGAGGAAAACTGCTGGGGTTGGGGTCTCTCAGGTGAACTCTGGGGCAAAGAGGGATGTTCTACCCTCATTTTGGAACCAGAAAATGAGAAATCACACTTTCCAGCCTCTTATTTCCTCAAGCATCAGGTATTGCCCCAATTATTAGCTTTGCTGTTTCCTGGTTGAGTTCCTTTAGGAATGCCAGGAGATGCCATCCAGTCCTCATGACCCTGAACCTCTTCTGAGGGTGCTTTGATTTAGGATAGATCCTCCTGCTGTACACAGATCTCTGTGTGTGATACACGCTGTGTCTTGACCATGACTGTGGAGTTTCTTGGCATCTGTGCTGGGATTCCTGCAGCAAACCCAAAGGTCCCATCCGAGGTAATGATCTGCAAAGGAACCAGTTAAAACAAATGCCTGTTTCAGCTGGGATCTAGAGAGACTTGCAAACATGCCAGACCTCTGTAATGGATCTCTGGAGGGAGAACAGTACCTGGAGCGGCTCCAAGTCCCACCTTCTTCATGCACATCACTAAAGAACAGCTCCCTCCTGTGCCTGCTGGGTCACAGCGAGCTGGTTCTCTGTGGACATGGATTGGCTTTTTAGGTATGGTATCTGCTGGTTTATTGGGCAAAAGTGCCCTCTTTTGCATTTCTTGGTGAGTTTTTCAACTAGTAGATTTTTTTTTCCACCCTCCCAATGATTGTAACAGGATTTTATTCTCCTGCAGCCAGCTGTTAGCAATTAGCAACTTGATCCAGTCAGGCCTGAGAACAGAGTTTAACACTTTCTTGCCTTTGAGAGGATGTTGCTAATCCTGTTTTTGCTGGGTTTGAGCTTGTGCTGTAGTTTTGGCACTCGGTGTGTATGTGTGGGCAGGGCAGGAAGAAAGGCATGAGCACAGCAAGGGACTTTAATGCAAGGGGAAGAGCTACAAGGAAAAGTATCAAGTCATCTATGTGGAAAAAAATCATTAGGAATATAATTTCTAAGCAGTTTGTACCTGGGGTTGTATTTAGTATGTATTCCAACATGTCCTGGCCCTGAGAAGTGTGCAGTTTGGAAGTCCAGTCTGCTCCTGGCTGAGGTTTAGACTCAGCAGAAATCACCATCAGTAGTTCAGACAGTGATTTGTGACAGTACAAACTCCTGAGTGAGGCTGAACCTCCTCTAAATGTTTCATCCTCCAAAGGGGTGAAAAACACTCTTGCTGACTTTGCTTGTGCAACAACAGCCCTTGAAGATGAGAAATGGTACTGTTTGCTCCCTCTGTGCAGCATCTCTCCTGGGACTCCCAGACAGGCAATTTGGTGGGCCAGGGCTGGGAACCAAATGTGGTGGGTGGAATAAACCCAGCACAGCCTGAACCAGATGCTGAGGTCCCTGTGCTGGAAATAATCCATCACTGCCAGCTACAAAGGTGAGAATTCATGTCACCAAACTGTGGCTACCTGGGAATGATGAGACTACTCCTGGCCAGCCTTCTCCTCTGTCATCAGTAGAGAGACACATCCAGAGAGGATTCATCCTGGTCATCTTGGACACTCTTTAGGCAAGGCCCACATTCAAAGCCAACTTTTGTAAGCACAGACCTGCTGACAGGTGAGCTCTAGAGCCACTCTGGAGTTTTGCTCTCCTCTTCTGGAGGCCAGGCTGGCCTCTATGGCCACATCTTGGAGGGCTCTGCAGAGGGATCTGGATAGACTGGAGGGATGGGCTGATTGCAATGGGCTGGAGTTCAACAAGGCCAAGTGCAGGTCCTGCCCTTTGGCCACCCCAAGCCCTGCAGCGCTCCAGGCTGGGCACAGAGTGGCTGGAGAGCAGCCAGGCAGAAAGGGACCTGGGGGGACTGAGGGACAGGAAGCTCAAGAGGAGCCAAGAGTGTGCCCAGGTGGCCAAGAAGGCCAATGACATCCTGGCCTGGATCCAAAGTAGCGTGGCCAGCAGGCCCAGGGCAGTGAGCCTTCCCCTGGACTCTGCCTTGGGGAGGCCACACCTCGAGTGTTGTGTTGAGTTGTGGGCCCCTGAGTTGAGGCAAGAGATTGAGGGGCTGGAGCGGGGCCAGAGAAGAGCAATGAGGCTGGAGAAGGGAGTGGAGCACAAGTGCTGTGGGGAGAGGCTGAGGGAGCTGGGGGTGTTTGTGCCGGAGAAGAGGAGGCTGAGAGGTGACCTCAGCACTGTCTGGAAGTGCCTGAAGGGAAGTTGTGGCCAGGTGGGGGTTGGTCTCTTCTCCCAGGCACTCAGCAATAGGACAAGGGGGCACGGGGGGCTCAAGCTCTGCCAGGGGAAATTGAAGTTGGAGATGAGAAAAAACTTCTTTGCAGAGAGAGTGCTCAGGCATTGGAATGGGCTGCCCAGAGAGGGGGTGGATTCCCCATCCCTGGAGGTTTTTCAGCTGAGTTTGGCCGTGGCACTGAGTGCCATGATCTGGTAAAGGGACTGGAGTTGGCCCAAGGGTTGGACTTGATGATCTTGGAGGTCTTTTCCAACCCAATCCATTATGGGATTCTCTGGTCTTCCAGTTCTGGCCTGCAGTTCCCCCAGGCCATGCTATTTCTGTGGACCTGCAGAGTCCCAAGAGCCCCTGTCTGCCAGGGTGGGGCACACAGCCTCTGCCCACAGCCCGTACCTTCCCTCCAGCACTCCCTGCTGGCTCAGGGGCAGGAGCTGGCATGGTGCTTGGGCACTTCTCTGTGACTTCCCTTGTCCATCCTCCACCTCATTCCTTGTTTCCTCCTGATAGTTTACATTCTTATCACCACATCCAGGTGCTTAAATGATGTCACAGACTGTGGCAGCACAAGAGGTGTCACTTAAAACATGGCCTGAGCTTTGCATAAAGCAGATGGGCACTTGAATGATCCTGCTTGATCTAGCTGGTCAGGTGAGATAGTGGTGCTGTTTGTGGTGTGTTTGTCCTGTTGCTGTGACACTGGTGGCTGTTGCCATGGCTTGTTCACAAGTCATCTTGAGAGGATGGGAGGCACTTAGCACAACTTTTCTTTCCAAGGGAAGTCCTTATGCCGAGTCTCAGCTCACTGGGGGCTGTCCTCTGCCATCTGAGGGCTCCAGCTCAGCTGTCACCTGGGAGATGTTTCCAAGCAGCTGTTGTCCTGCCAGTGTTGGTGCCAGTGTGTTCAGTGGCTATTCCAGCTTGAGCACCCATGGGAAGGATCTATCCCAAATTTCCCCCATACAGTACAGCTGATCTGGGCAGACCCCAAGGTCATGGTCAGGGCCCCCCATGGGCCACCAAACGGGTCTCTGCTGTGTTCCCATCACCTCCTCTAGGAAGGGAGTTCAAGTTAAAGGCTTAATGTTCATGACAGGCACCTTTCTCAGGCCTTGTAACAGGACTGTCTGCCCTGGTACTGAACTCTGTGGTTCCCTTTGCAGGTTCTGCTTTGGGAGCTTCCAGGACAGCTCAGCAAATCACCTGCATAAATTAAAACCCACCTGTTTTCAACCTCTGCCTTTACAAAGTCTCCCTCCCCTTGACTGCAAGAAGTTTGGTCTGTGGCAGTTGCCATCTGCCCTGGGATGGTGGGAATCAGTGTGTTTCCATCACCCACTTCCATTTCAAGGGGGAAAGATGACCTTAGATCCACACACAGCTGGAGAGCTCTTGATCAAAACCTCCTGCAGAGGTTTGGGATTTACCCACCAGCACTTTGGTTTTTCACACTCACCACCCAAAATGCCACGAGACACAGCCCCTGGTGGCCACCCCCTGGCAGCCCTGGCCAGGGTGCTGGGGTGGGGATGGCTGGAGCAGGAGCGGTGCTGCCAGCCTGGAGGTGTGTGCTGGTTTAAAGGGAAACCAGCAGGAGAAATGAACCCAACACAAAAGAGATTCTAAGTCAGAGTTACAATTTAATAACAATATTACAAGAAATGCAATGGCACAAAGAGAAATTGGGTTTAACCCCCAAACCCAGCAGTGGAACCCAGCCCCCTGGGGCACAAACACAGTGGGGTTTGGTGGCCCCTGTGCTGAGCCCCACGTGGTTCCCCCGAGTGCAAAGGAAAAGGAAGGGCCAAAGCTGTTGGTGCAGATGATGTCCCACTCTGGTGGAGAGTGGTGGGCTCCTCCTGGCCAGGGTCTGCTCCTCCTCTGGATCCCACGAGTAGTTCCCCAAGTCCCCAAAGCCCCAGCTTGTGTCCCCTGAGGTTTGGGTGGGAGCCCCCAGTGGGTCCCCCAGGGCAGGGAGTTGCAGAGTGGGGGATGTGAGTGTGGGAGTCAGGGGGGATTTTGGACTGGTTGGTGGCCCCTGAGCAGAGCTGAGGCCTGAGGTGGGTGTGGAGGTGGCAAGGAGTCCCCGGAGGGGAGTTCTCCCAGCTCCTCTGCCAGGCTTCTTTCCCAGCCAGCTGCCAGGCTGAGGGCTCAGCTGTGCCCTGGGCAGCTGCTGCCAATGGGCCATTGGTGCCAGTTGGTGGGCAATGGCCCAGAGGGTTTAGAATGCCCAGCTTTGGTCACCCCCACACAGGGATAAACTGGTCCCACTTGCTGAACTAAGACAAGGTGTGTGTTGTCTGAAGCAGGGGGGGTGCTGCCAGCCTGGAGATGTGTGTTGGTGTTGCTGTGCTGGGCACACTCACGGCCGGGCACAGCCACCCAGCCCAGTGCCAGCTCCTGCCTCCACCTTTGGCTCCCTTCCCACTCAAGCCCATCCTTGTTTTTTGGGCTTGGAGCCATCTTTTTCTGATGAAATCCAGCAGGGAGAATGGCCAGTAGCATATCCTTAGGGAAGAGAATCAAAACAGGGCAAGCTTCAGTGATTCTAAACCCGGTTTAGCTTCTGGGCATCCTTCAATCTGTGGCTGGGGGATTTCCTGAGCCAAAGGATTTACCTTTGGATTTAAGAAGCTGTGGTGTAGCTGTCTGTTGGGAAATTGTCCGGTTCCTTTGGTATCCACGGCAACTGGTGGCTGTGACTTGTACAGTTTAATTATGTTGGGTGGAAAAAGAGAGCCTTTTGTTAGAAATCTCAGAACTAATGGCATCTGCTGCTCCTGCCTGCCTGCACTGGCATAGTCATGGCCCTTTTATATCCTGGCATAGTGATGGGCCCTTTTATATCCTGGTACAGTGATGGGCCCTTTTATATCCTCTCTTTCTTTACTAACTAATCCTAACATTCAGTGTTGCCTTTTTACTACCACTCTGAGCATTCTTGAGAAACACCCTCTGGTCCTGGCAACTTCACATTTATTGATTTGTTCTGTTTTCTTTTCTCCTGGCATTTCATTATGAAGCAGAGCCTCTAACCTGCCGTCTGTAAAATGATCCTCTAGGATGGGAACCTCCCAAGGCTCTTTGTAGTGAATGTGGACACAAAGAATTCACATAACTGCTGATGTGACCTCGTGCTCCTTTAGGTGTTACCATGGCTTTCCACTGGAATTGCCAGCATTTAAGGCCTTTGCTGTTTTCCTTGTTTTCCAAACAGGAAATGGGGTGTGTTCACACATGTGAGTGCACATGCATTTTTGGCAGCACTGTGGACATGTAGGGAGAGAGATTTTCACTCTGTTTTGTACATACATCTTAAGGTTGTGTGGCAAGTTCCAGAGTGCCCACTTGGCCACTCAGAGTGGTGCAGACAGAGGTGGATAAATCCTGCTTGGGGAGTCTGGTTGGACTGTGCAGGTTCATTGTAGCTGCAGCTTCAGTACTTGTGTGAATATAATAAGGAAAGTGAAGAATCGATGAGGGAGAGATTGCTTTGCACTGGACTTGTTTAAGGGCAGTTAAGAGAGTCCATCCACCCAGGAGTCTTGGCAGCTGAGTGCCTGAAGGCTGAGTTGCACTGATAGCTTTAGGGGTGGTGCAGACAGTCAGGTGATTGTTCATTTTTCATTCGGCCTCTGATGCAGTGATGGGTCAGAGCAGGGCTGAGGGCAAAGCCGCTCTTGAAGGCATGGAAGATTGCCCAGCCCATCACGAGGCAGTGACAGCACAGAGAAGCTCAGTCTCTGGAGGACTCTCACCCACTCTCTTTGCTTTGTCTTTCAGAAATGTAGATGGCAGCTGCTGCCCTTGAAGGACTCGCCCCCGTCTGACCCTGTGGCACCTCCGACTGCTGCCATGATCCTCTGCATGCTGCTGTTGGCCTCACTGCCCGAGCCCTCTGGCACCGAAGTCAACCCTGGTAGGGAGAGGATTCTGATGTCCCACCTTTCATTTGCTCCTTCTCAGCCTTTCTTTGCCTCCCGTGGTGGCTGCATATGAGTGTAAAGGTTGGATGTAAATATAATCACTAACGTAGTTCCCAAGTGTCTGCTCTGGACTGAGATGGCCAGACTTCCTTGACAGCTGTGCTGGAGTGGGCACATCTCCTGCCAGTCTCAGGAGGGCTCAGGCACATGGACATGCTCCTTTGTCTTTCCACCCAGAGGGTCTTTGCTCTTAATGTCCCTTCATCACTTGGACACCGGCCTGCAGAACAAACCTGGCTCAAAGATTCTGTCTTTGCTGTGGAAAACAAATTACCAGTTAGCAAAGCATGAGCCACAGCTCTCCAGCCAGCAAGGGGAGTTCTGGAGAGAGAAGTGTGGAAGGAAAGGTAGAAAACCCTACCTGGCACAAAGCTGGGGTGGAGACAGGGATATGAGTCTGTGAGTCCCTGTGGGGAGGGCAGGACCTCTTATCCTACAGCATTTGGCAAGATGCACTCATGATGGAGATGAGTAAGATAATGGTCTGCAATATATTGCAAAAATTCCTGTAATGAGGTGTTTGGAGCTGGAGGCAGACTGTGAAATAAAGGAGTCTGATCCTTTTCCAGCTTGGCTGAAGGTGTGGTGAGGCAGCAGTGCTGCCCCCAGGGCCTGTGCTGGCTCTGCTGGGGCTGGCTCTGTTTGTTTGGAGCCCTTTGTGGCTGGCTCTGACCCTGCTCTGGCCTGTGGATATTTGCAGAGGTTTGAGGTTGTGCTGCAACCAGCCAGAAGTGAAGTGAGGCCTGTGGAGGAGCTCAGCAGCGCTTCTGTGCTCCCTGTTCATGGCCATTCCCTGACTGGACACCCCACCACACATCCAGCATGGAACTGGGGCTGCCATCTCCTTCTGCTGGTTAAAATTCCTGGAAAAAGGAAGGTGGCACCTGGAGGGTCAGTCCCATGCAGATTCCTTCTGGTGGTGATGAGTACAGAAGTTAGTTGGGACACCCAATTTGGCAGGAATAGCTCCCCACCACCAGCTCCAGGGAGAGGGGGTGGGCTCTGAGCACAGGACTGTGGTCCCACTCCCCTGCAGGAATCTTTTCCTTCAAGAAATAACCAGTCACTCTTCTCAGTTCTGCCTGGGAAATCCTCAGGTTCCCTCAGCTGCCTCTGCCCCATGTTCTTCTCAGGCAGATTCCAGCACCCCGGCCCAGATGGTGCTCCTTGGCTGTGATGCCCACGGTCTCTATAGATAATCCTGATCTCCTGATCTGACCCAGGAGCAGTCAGAAGCACCTCCTGCATTGGCTTGCAACCCAGCAGGGCTGCTTTGTGGGTGATTTCAGACCTGTGCAGGAGGGTCCTGTGCTGTCTCCTGCCTTGCACCAGTTGTCTGAGCTCCTTGGCAGGTGGGCTGGGCTGTTCCTCTGAGCCTCAGTGTCTCCTGCCTGCATGGCAGGTGAATGACTCTGAGTGCACGGTAAAGGGTCAGGGGTACCTGAGCAGGAGTCCTGGTGGCACCTAAGCAGAGCCCAAGGATGGTTTTGTTCCTGATGATGTAAATTTTGGTGAGAGCCTCATACCTGAAGGGGAGTTCCAGCCAGGTGAGGGTTGGTCTCTTCTCCCAGGCACTCAGCAA
>VWZD01025244.1:37650-57086 GCA_013396695.1 Sakesphorus luctuosus | reverse complement strand
TTGAGTCTATGATTCTGTGATACTGCTTGTTTTGGTGAGAGCCACAGCCACCCAGAATGTACCTCCCTTGGTGCCAGGGACATTCTGGCTTCTGTCTGCCAGCCCTGGGGTTGTGAACAAATGAGTTTTGTTAAGGATTGTGGTAAGTCCCAGTCCCCCAGAGACCTTCCCACCTACCTCTCCATCTGGCATTGCCAGATTGGTGTGTTTGACCTTTAAATAAGGTGTGACCACACAGGACTCCCACTGCAGGAGCTCAAAAGGCACTTTCAGATGATGACCCCACCCTCTGGAAAATCTCCATGGATTTATCCATAGCTCAGCAACATTCCAGCTCTCTGCCAATGCTTCAGGTTGTACTGGTCTGTGGTGGGACAGGTAAGAGCCAAGACAGCTGAGGGCACTTTGCTTTACTAAATAACCTTGCTGGGCAGTGTGGGAGCAGCAGGAAGAGCTTCTGGGTGGCTCTCAGCAGTCACAGTCACTCCTGATCTGGGCAGACACCAGTTACCTCCCAGGGAATTCTACAGACAGCCCTCTTGAGAAACCTCAGCCATATGAGTGACTGTTGTGGGGGAGACCAGAGGCCCCTCCAGCTTGGTGGCCTGACCCCTGCAGGGTCTCCTCCCTCTGGTTCTGCAGCACACAGCAGGCACACAGCAGGGCTTTACCTCAGGGATGCTCTCAGGTCTCTGCAGCTTCCAGAGCCAGTGCTTGGGGATTTGCTTGTGGTAGCTGTGGGTTTGTCCAGCTGCTTAATTTTGGACTCCTGGGAACCTGTGGTATTGGAGTGTTTAATGGATTAAGGATGATTTTGAACTCTCCTACCTGCCCTTTTGATTGCTCCTGACTCTGGTATTTGGAGAGACAGGAGCATAGGTATTGTTCAGGATATAAGTGATCTTTGTCATACTCCAGTAATCCCTCTTGTGAAGGTGAGGCTGCTGATCTTTCCTTTTTCATCATTTTTATTGTTTTCTTTGCCTTTTGATGAGAGAAGGAAGGAGACAGGAGCTCTGTGCCTTACCTGCCTGGCATCTGACCACCAACGCAGACAGAGGTGTAATGCTGTTTTCTACTTTGATTTGTAGGTATTCCCACAATTTGCTTTTCTTTTTTGATATTAAATAATCTGGTGTCATCAGCAAACAGTCACCTCTCCACCCATCTCCTTTGCAAGATTATTTAGGAGTATGTAACACTGAATGGTGCCTGGCAGCTGCAGGCAGACCTTCCTGCAGCACCCTCTGTTTGCAAACATTTCTGTGTGGAATTTGGGTAGTCATTCAGCCTGTGATGGTTTATTCTCTGTGGTGATAAAAAGAAGGTGGGTTTCATCCCTCTGTCTTGCCTTGCCATTGACTATGGTTTCTGTCTTTTGATTGTTTCATTATTTAATCCTGTCTAACTTTCTTTATAATCTGTTTATGTCGCTCTGACAGAAATACTTTGCTATCATGTTTTGAATGCTGAGCCTTAATGAATACATTAAGATTGAGAGTTTTCCAAAACATCTCTAATATTCCAAGACATGTTTTAAAAACTTCTGTCAGGGGTCAGAGCTTGGCCAGGTTGGATTTGTGAGCACATCTGTGCTGTGTTGGTGTGTGGAGCTGCACTGAGCTCGTGGAGCTCTGGCTTGAGCCGGTTGTGTCTGTGCTCCCTGGAGACACTGAGAGTCTTCCCATGCTGGAGAGAAATCCTTGCTCTAGTTGAGGCTGGAGATGGGGAACAGACTGGGATAATAGGGCAGTATGGATGGACAAATGTAGAGCTCCAACCTGCAGTGACAGGACAGAACAGATGTTTCTATAACTCACCTACCCACCTGTAATAAAGCTGTTTAACTTCTCCCTTGTTACTGGTGAAGGTAATAATTGTTTCTATTTGAACACAACTCAAGCATCCAGTTTATTCCCAGAGAAGAAAAATATTTAACAAAAGCTCCCTTTTTATGTCACATCATTATTGATAAATAATTTTTCGTTGTAAAATGGGCCAGTGCNCAGACAGTGCTGAGGTCACCTCTCAGCCTCCTCTTCTCCAGCACAAACACCCCCAGCTCCCTCAGCCTCTCCCCACAGCACTTGTGCTCCACTCCCTTCTCCAGCCTTGTTGCTGTCCTTGGTTTGGGATTTCATGTTCTTAAAATGTTTCTTTGTAAAGTTCTGCTTTTCAGCCCTGCTGACTGATACTGTAGGTCTATTAAATAATATATAATTTCACTTTATGGCAATTATGAAGTATTTCATATTTTTATTAACATTCTTTATTTTAGCATTACTGTGTTTATTCCCTAGGCGTGTCAGCCTTCTAATTATACTTGTCTGGTGAGTTAGAAAAATTCAATACTGATTTTTTGTGTGTTGTGTTCTTGCTTGTGTTCCCATTCTCAGCTATCTGCCGTTACCCTCTGGGGATGCACGAGGGGACCATCAGGGATGAAGACATCACTGCCTCCAGCCAGTGGTATGATTCCACAGGACCCCAGTATGCACGGTGGGTTCATCTCTGGCACAGAAATCAATGCTGCTTTATCCTCCTAGATACCCAAAATAGGATTGAGGAAGATCCCACCCCCTTAAAAGCTGTTTGGTTGGCTTGGTCACTGCTTCCATGTTATATCCAGTTAGTGCAGAGTGGAGGGACCAGGGGCAGTGGTTGTGGTCACATACAGGAAATTCTGATTAAGTATTAAGGGGAATAAAAATGCCTCCCCTTTGAGAATGAAGTGGTGGGAGAGATACCAGAGGGGTGGGGATGCCCCAGTGGTTGGGGATGTTCAGGACTTGGCTGTCCAACACCCTGTGGTTGGAGTTGGCCCTGCTATGAGCAGGAGGTTGGGCTGGAGACTCAGAGGCTGCTTCTGACCCTCATAGAATAAAATCACAGAATCATAGAATGGATTGGGTTGGAAAAGACCTCCCAGATCATCAAGTCCAACCCTTGGGCCAACTCCAGTCCCTTTACCAGATCATGGCACTCAGTGCCATGGCCAAGCTCAGGTTAAAAACCTCCAGGGATGGGGAATCCACCCCCTCTCTGGGCAGCCCATTCCAATCCCTCAGCACTCTCTCTGCAAAGAATTTTTTTTCTGCTCTCCAACTTCAATTTCCCCTGGCAGAGCTTGAGCCCCCCGTGCCCCCTTGTCCTGTTGCTGATATATCTGATACCCTATTCCCTCATCTTCCTGCAGTTCTGTGAGTAAATCTGCAGTGGATTTGTGACTTACAGGTCAGCCTGGGACAGTGCCCCTGGGATTCTTGGAGAGTGCTTTAAAGCAAATCATAGGAAATCCTTTATAAGGATGAACTTTTCAACAGCATCTTGTTGAGGAAATGGGCTGTGCTCGCTCAGACTCAAAAACCTGGGAACTGCACAGCTCAGGAATTGTTCAGAAGCAGCTGAAGGATTTTCTTTCCCTATCAAGCAGGACTACACTGTTTGTCATAAGCTTGGCTTTTCATTTTTTGTCATTTAATTTCTCTCAAAGCTACTAACTGATGATTCAAAAGCATGAATTTCCTTAAAATTATTTGTAGTGATGATGCCAAACACTCCTACAGTTTTGGTGCAAGCCAGGTAGGAATTTCAGTTTAACTATGGTGTTTTTAAAATTATTTTAGGCAGTCCAAAAATCATAAAATTCTCCTAGTGCTTGGTTATGATTTTTCTTACTCTGTGGTGGAGCAGTAATGCTGTGTGGTGTGTTTTAGTGGGGTTTGGGCAAACCTGGGGGCTTGGAAACTGGCAGACCTATTTTGTCCTCTACTTATGCCTTACATCCAATTCTGCAAACACTTTGGGCATCATTTACCATCTGTTCCCATCATCCCTTTGCCAGGGCAGCTGGATGTCCACAGGGTGAAGACATGAAGGCACCCTCTGTACCCTCTGTTGGACTTCATTTGGTTTGAGGTCACAGTTGTCCTATGCAGATGTTTGTCCCTGACATCTCACAGTCACTTTTCCTGCATTTTTACAGCTTTTCCCTTGCTACTTTAGTGTAATAGAGTCTTGCACAAACAGCTGACCTATCAGAGACTAAAATCTTCTCCAGCCTGAGCCTTGACCTTCAGTGTGTCCTCCTGGGTACCACCTTCCTTGCTGCTCAGGGGCTGGCACACTGGTCCATCAGTTAGGGATGGATAGCTGTCTGAAAGGCCAGGGCACTTCAAGGCCTTGCTGTTTGGTGGGAAATCCCTGTTGCTAAAAAGCCCACACTTTTTTTGATGTCCAGATAAATTTTCCACCCCTACAGCTCCCACCACCTCGTGGCCTGGGCAGCTGAGCCCTTGGCAGCTGAGCCCTTGGCAGCCTGGGCCGGGTGGTCCCTGCAGTGGCAGGTGGATGCAGTGCTGTTCTGGCCTCTGGATTCATGGGGTCACAGGCTGGTTTGGGTTGGAAGGGACCTTAGACCTCCTTATCCCACCCCCTGCCATGGGCAGGGACACCTCCCACCAGCCCAGGTTGCTCCAAGCCCTGTCCAACCTGGCCTTGGACACTCCCAGGGATGGGGCAGCCACAGCTTCTCTGGGCACCCTGTGCCAGGGCCTGCCCACCCTCACAGGAAGGATTCCTTCCCAATATCCCATCTATCCCTGCCCTCTGGCAGTGGGAAGCCATTCCCCTTGTCCTGTCCCTCCAGGCCCCCACAACTCTCTTGGGGCCCCTTTAGGAACTGGAAAGGGCTTTAAGTTGTCCATGGAGCTTTTTCTTTTCCAGGCTGAACAATCCCCGCCCCAGCCTTTTATTTCCAAGGATAAATGCCATAATCTTTGCAGCTGGTGCCACAGTGTTCAACTTGGAAGCAGAGACTTTCCCATCACACACCCAGCAGTGTCTGATGGCTGAAGGAAATGTGAAAAGAAATGCATTGAGGATGTCCCAGAATAATTTGTAGATGGGCAGAGCTTTTCTTGCTAAAATGTATTTTTAAGACTTCTCTTGTTGCTTGATAGACCTGGAGGAGGTGGTGGGGCAGGAGTTCAGGCCTTAAGATGTGAGGTTTAAGAGCAGTGAGGATGCACTTTACCAGCAAGGTAAAAGTGAGCAGGATGGTTCTTTCTGATCAACATGAACGTCCATGTCTGGGAAAGAAATTAGTTGGTGTGGTTAATGAAAGACACCTGAAACAGGAGCTGTTCTGAGTTACCTGCAGGACTCAAAGTCTCAATTCACCATCATCCCAAAGGCAGAGGTATTTGGTCACCATCTGCCAGGTCTCACGTGTTGATTTGGTTGCTTCTTCCCAATCCTCAGAGTTTTGGTGTTTCCTGAGTTCCTGGGAAGGCTGGAGCCCTTGAGAATGGTATTTTTTTAATTAAATGTGGTTTTCCCTTCAGGTTACAAAGGGAAGAAGGGGATGGAGCCTGGTGCCCAGCTGGCTTGTTGCAACCAGAAGACGTCCAGTTCCTTCAGATTGACCTGCACAAGCTGTTCTTCATCACCCTGATTGGCACTCAGGGCCGTCATGCCCGTGCCACGGGCAAGGAGTTTGCCCGCGCCTACCGGCTGGACTACAGCCGGAACGGGGAGCGCTGGATCTCCTGGAGGGACCGCCAGGGCAAGAAGGTGAGGGCACTGGGGGCAGGCCTGGGGCACCAAGGCAAGTCTCACCACTGGACTGCAGAAGGCATATCCTGCTTTTAGAATTATAGAATCCTAGAATCAATTGGGTTGGAAAAGCCCTCCGAGATCGTCAAGTCCAACCCTTGGCCCAACTCCAGTCCCTTTACCAGATCATGGCACTCAGTGCCACGGCCAAGCTCAGCTGAAAAACCTCCAGGGATGGGGAATCCACCCCCTCTCTGGGCAGCCCATTCCAATGCCTGAGCACTCTCTCTGCAAAGAAGTTTTTCTGCTCTCCCACTTCAATTTCCCCTGGCAGAGCTTGAGCCCCCCGTGCCCCCTTGTCCTATTGCTGAGTGCCTGGGAGAAGAGACCAACCCCCACCTGGCCACAACTTCCCTTCAGGCACTTCCAGACAGTGCTGAGGTCACCTCTCAGCCTCCTCTTCTCCAGCACAAACACCCCCAGCTCCCTCAGCCTCTCCCCACAGCACTTGTGCTCCACTCCCTTCACCAGCCTTGTTGCTCTTCTCTGGACCCTCACTGCCAAGCAGCAGGTCCTGCCTCAGTTCTCTGTGTGCTTTCACACCTGATCCCCCAAATCACAGCCATTACTGTGGTGGAAAACTGTGGCTCTTCGTTGCCTTTCTGTGCCTGTTCTGAACATTTTGACAATGTCCCTCTACCAGCCAGAGGCTTCTAAATTGGAGCTGCAAAGCATGTGCCTGCTATGGGCTTGAAAAAGGGAGGAGGTGGCAGGGAATGGAGAGGAGTTTTTGGGTGTCTGACAGTGAACAGTGTAGGGAGCAGTGAGGAGGAAGGAGCTCAGGGAGTAGGAAACGTGCTCAACACACTGAGAGGCTTCACTGCTCACCACAGTTGTCTCATGCTGCCTCCAGACCTGAGCACACAGCCTGGTGCTGGCTGAGCTCTGCTCATCTTCATAAGCCTTTGTTAAACTTCCCCTGGGAAGGAATCCCTGTCTCTCCCTGCAGCTCATCTGACTTGCACCCCTGCCTCAGGCTGGCTTGTGGAGCCTCAGGATCTAAGGCAGACTAGAAAGGTACTGGGAGTGGTGATGTTTGCTTGCACTGGGGGTGCTTTGGAAGTCACAGCAGGGTCTGTAGTGCAGCATTGGGTAACAGCCTTGAGCTCGTTAATGGATTATTTGCTCACTCAGACCTTTGAGCTGTTTGGCTGTTACCATTGTCTTGCCCATCCCTCACATTTTGGTGCTACAAACACTGTTTGCAGGATGGGAGGGGAAGTTTAAACTCTCTGGGGTTAACTCTTCTTTGTCAGTACTTTCTTAGGTGAAGTCTGTCTGCATTTTGAATTATACCAGAATTCAGTTGGTTCCACTGTCCACAGGCAGTTAAATGCCCCCTATCTCCCACCCCAGGCCTGTGCAGAGCAGTTCTTGGGCACTCAGGACTGTGGTAGTGTCAGGTGTGATGATTTAGCACGGTCAGCTTTGGCAAAATCTCCCTCTTATACCCTCCTAAGGTAATGAGCATGTATTCAGCTGTGTGATGCCATAAATTGAGCCATTTGTTCTGCATCTGTGGAAGTCCACACATACTCTGTCAGTCTGTGTACCTGTTCCCCATTGCATGAGAACAGTTTTCCTTCCTGGTGTCCCTGGAGAAGATGTTTCTGCTCCTCTGCTCCCCCTGGTCTGGGCATACACAATGGGGTGCAATTTCTGCCATTTCACCTCCTCTGAAAAGTGACTTTCCATAAAACATGTTTTTCGTAATGTTTCACCAGTAAATGATGTCCTCCATTAGTGAATCCATATTTCAAAAGTGTTGCTGTCTGGTCAAATAATTTGTTAAAAATATCTTGTAAAATCATTCAGACTTTGGAATGAGGTGCAGGTGGAGGTGCAAGATCCCAGTGTAATTCTCTGTATGCATTAGGAAGGTCTTTTCTAGTCCTGCAGCTGCTGGATGCCCAAGTCACTTGCCCACCTTGGCATCTCTGTGTCCAAGAGATCACACAAATGGTTTCAGGCAAAAAGCTCAACCCTTTCCCTGCCCAGTGTCACAGCTGGAGCACTTACTCCTCTCCAGGACAGTCACCCACAGCTTTTGTTTGCTCAGTAAAGGCAAAGAGTCAGTTTGGTGTCCTCTTTTCTCTCACCCCAGTTGAGGATGGTCCCTTCCATTGGCACTGATGTTGCATGTGCAGTTCTGTGAAGTCCTGGGCCCTCGTCAGATTGTGGTGTCAGCCACTGCTCCATTCCTGACACTGGGAGCACTGGAATCAGTAGTGCCCAGGACTGGAAACTGATGCTGAGTTTGTTCCACACACTTAGTGTTTCTTTAGCCCTGGATAATAACTGTGTGCTCAGGAGCAGCAACTCCATGTTGTGGAGATGCTTCACAAGGTGCGTCTTTGCTTATCTCAGAAGACAGGCAGGATTGTGAGCTCTTCCACTGTGGAGTTCATGCACACAGGTGCCTGTTTCTGAGGGGGTGGCTGTAGCTTTCTTCTTCTTCCTCTGTCCCTCTGGCACTTTTTGCCTTGACATATCTGCCACCTTGGAAACTCCCTGACAGACACTGACTCTGGATGATCCATCCAACTTCTGTGATGAAGGCATGGAATATTCTGCTTTTATGCTGTTTCCTCTGGGTTTTATCTCCTGTCAGCACGGCCTTTGGGCCAGCCCAGGTGACTTCCAGGTCTCATGTCACAGGCCACCAGAAAGGCTTAATTGATGTCACTTGGTTCCTGAAGACAAGAATCACTCCCTACTCCCTTGGAAGAAGTCATGGGGGTTTCTCCTAGGGAGATGTTGAGAGGCTGCAGGTTAAAAGCCTGTTGAGGAGTTGATGAGGATGAGGAAGAGAGCTTAGTTTTTGACTTTCCTTCTCTTTTCTGTGGCCAGTTCCTGAGGCTGTACACCTCTGCAGAGCTGTCCAGCCCTGTGCAGGAGACTGACACAGCTGTCCATGCAGTCCAGTAGACCTCCAGTGTGGCTGACTCTTATTCAGGGAGATACACTCAGTCCTGAGTGGGTGGTTCTTGTGGTACAATAAGGTCTTTCACTTCTCAGTGGTCTCTCCAGCCACACTCACTCTCTGGAGCTCTTCCCTGCTGCCATGAAAAAGAACTCACCTTTCTGCTCTCTTGTTGACCTCCCTCAACTTCTAAATTGCCTGCACATCAACAGTTGCAATCTGTGGGATCTTTTGGAGTAACCTCAGCCTGATTTATCCTTCCCACCAATACTATCTTTGAGCAGGACCCCTCATGTGTAATGTGCACCTCTGATGTAACAATTGTTCATAGTTTTGTTTCCATAGGTTCAAATAATTTCTAAAAAATGTCTTGGGCACTCTGTGTCCACTGCTGGGGGATTGACACCCTCAGCTGTTTCCACACACTCAGGATAAGGAGTGGACTGTTCCCAGAGCTGTAGTGGCACTGAGGGAAGGGGACAGTGGCAGTCCCTGCCCTGTTACACTGCACTGCAGTGGGATGGGGGGACTGGTGGTGCTCAGCACTTCAGTCCAAGATCTCTGCTGTGCAGCTGTTTGCACTTTCATCCCCCAGACACTGCAGCACTTTTTGTTGGCTTATAGAGAAAGCATATCAGGACCCTCCAGCAGGTAACTAAGGATGAGGGCAAGCTCTGTCACCTGCTGGAATGTACATGGAGGCTCACTTGAAGGAAGAGGTTACACTGTAGTACATGGAGCTCTCTGCACCTTCACCTCCCACCTGCCTCTCTCCCCTCCCTCAGTGTGCCTGGTGGGGCTCTGCAGTGGGCAGGGAGCGGAATGGCAGTGCCCTTCACCCCCTAAGCCACGTGCCAGGGGAAGGAGGGGAACAGCAGCTCAGCATGCATGGATTCCACATGGGGAAGCTCCCCAGTCTCACCCAGCAGGGTACAAATACAACCACAGTGCCAACGAGCAGCACAGCAGGGGGAAGTTGCTGACAAGGATGTCTCTGTCCTGCAGGTGATCCAAGGCAACATCGACACGTACGACGTGGTGCTGAAGGACCTGCGGCCGCCCATCATCGCCCGCTTCGTGCGCGTCATCCCCGTCACCGAGATGCCCATGACTGTCTGCATGAGGGTGGAGCTCTATGGCTGTGTCTGGTATGGTAAGTGCCCATTTCCATGCCTGTCACCTGGTATGGGCCTTGCACCACACTCAGCTGTGTCCCCACATGTGCAGAGGGAGTCCCAGGCCCACGGAGATGCTTCTGTTGGTCCACACCATAAATAAAAGGACCAGAAACGATGCAAGGCTGCTCTGCTGTGTTTCTGAGGTGTATGGCCTTCTTTTTCAGATGGTTTGGCATCCTACAGCATCCCTGAAGGAGGGACAATAGCAGCTCCTGGCTTCCCCATCGTGTATCTGAATGACTCGACCTACGATGGCTACCAGGAGCGCAGGTGGGAGACGTGTCCTGTTCTCTCTCTGTCACTGTGCAGATTCTCTTCTTTCCTGCTCACTCTGTCGTGAGTGTCTTGTATCCCAGACACTTCTTTGAGACCTCCAGAGCTGCAAGCTAGACACTTGTTCTTCAAAGCATCAGGGCTTTGTTATTCCAGGCCCTTTGACACATTGTTGGCTGATGTTTTAAAGGAAGGATCAGGATGTAGATGTATCAGATTCATTTCCCTCAGCTGGCAAAGGCTGTTGGCTGGAAAGAAATAATTTTTTTTTATTGGAAGATGTTCCTTCTCTTTAAGGAGATGGGTGTGTTCTCAAATAACTAAGTGTTCTCTTTGTTCATAGCTTCCATCTTTACCTGTTGTGATGATACAGTCCTGATGTCTGGTTGCCTTAAAGCCCTCATGGCTCTTGGTCTCTAGTTGTGACCACATTCCTTGCCCTTATTTCTTTGCTGGTTCAGGTAGAGCCTTAAGCTGTCATTGATACTGCGCGTCTGAAGTTGCTGCTACTCTTCTGTTGCCCCAGATTGGAGTGGCAGATCTGGCTGGACCCTCTGCCTGTGCAGTCCCAGTGGTGTCCCTGGGGCAGATGAAGGTCCTTCCCCTGCTCATTGTCTGTGTTGCTTCTGCAGTTTGATCCCTGCCCTGCACTTTCTGGCGAACTGCATCTCAAACTGTTGTAGGAGGTCTCCAGGGTAAAATGAGCATCCAGGAAAGTGCCCAACACTTGAACTCTAGGCCTGCACTTGGTACCTCTGAGCCTCTGGACAGATTTGAGATACTGTTTTTGAAAACAGAGCTCTGATGGACTTGAAACAACTTGGGAAACTGTATCACTCCCTGTGAGAAACTCCAGGTCAGCAGAGACACCACTGCCCATGTGGTGTGAGAGGATGGTGGCTGATTACTCACTGTAGAGATTTCTTGGGTATGATGCTTTTCCAATTTGGAATCAAAAAGCCTAAAGTAACTGGAATTAGACAGCTCATTACAAGGTCAGTTCATTTTTCACATCACTGAGATGAGTTAAGTAGGATGGCATGTTCTGAGGTGTCTCTGGTTTACCCAGTGGTTGATTCTCATGGGAGGAGGTACATTAAGAGTCTTTATCTGAACTGTTAAATAACTGGCTGAACTCAGACATTTAGTGTGACTACTTTCTTTGCTGTAAATACAGATTTGGGTGTGTTTCAATGGCTTGAAACCTCAGACAAAGTTGGGCATGGGTATCCTGGGACAGCATGTTCCTGCCAGGGCAGGAATTGTTAATGAGTGATCTGACAGTGTCTCTTCAGTGACCAAATGTTGACTTCAGCTGCTTTTCTTACATGTCCTGTTTCAGTTATCATTAACATTCTGTAGATTTTTACTGTTGCCTAAAATTCTTTATGTTTAAAGGTGATTTTTTTGGGGGGAAGCTTATTTGTAATCTGTCATGCTGGAGGTTAACATAGCAGGGTGGGAATTACACTCTTCATGCTTGTAGAATGTTGCAAAATACCAGATGACAATGTCTTTATATGTTAATATCTGATACTTTCAAGCTGTGCTGATACAGTAGAGCTTGGATATATATATATAAAAAAAAGGTTTTATGTGCAGAAATGAGTAGCTGTTGCATGTAGGACCTTGAGATTAGCTCAGTTGATTAAAACTTGGTTGTAATAATGCCAAGGTCATGGGTTCAATCCCCTGTGTGGACCATTGACTTGAGTTGGACTCACTAAAACTTGTGGGTCCCTTCCAGCTCAGAATAGTCTGGGATTCTGTGGTTCTGTAGCTGTCCAGCACTGTTTAGGAAGTTGGGTCTGCCGGGCAGTGTCAAGGGTTTACAGTGTCAGGCACAAAACCCAACCTGCTAAGCAAGGAAATTATTTAACCTCTAGTTCATGTGCCCAGGTGGCCTGGGAGCAGCAGGATTCTGCCTCTCCCAGCTGTGAATCCTGGTTTGGAGTCCAAAGGCATTGTAGTCTAGTGATGGGGCTCACCTGGATGGGCTCAGCCCAGCCTGGGTTACAAAGGCTGCCCAGAGACAGGTGACTGAAACCTGGCCCAGGGATAGAGTTCAGGCACTGGCACAGCTGAGCTTTTGCTCCCTCCCTGCTGCAGGGCAAGGGACATGGTAGGGATGGCTCCCAGAAGGGTCAGCAGTATGCCACACTGGCATCTTCCACTCTGGGACAGTGCTGGAAAACTGGATAATAGGAAGCTGAATGAGGCAGGGCCTTGGCAAAGAGTCTGGTCAGCCTTGGAAACAGCCAGTAACACTCTCCTCTTGCACAAGAGAAGTGCCAGAAGTGATCCCAGTTGGCACTGGCAGTGGCTGGGTGAGCTGCCCATGGTCTCACTACTCCCTTTTCTGTGTCTGCCATCAGAGCTTTTCCCTTGGTTCCCCCAGGACAGGATGGAGCAGTGACCCTCCCATGCACTCACATGGGGAAGTGCTGCAAACCTCTCTCTTTGGAGAACACACACTGTCATTTTCTGTAGTGTCAGTGTTTGGTCTCAGCATGTTCTGTGCTTGTAGCTTGGCTTTGTTATCAGTCCTTGATATCAGTGCAAAAACTTCAGGCCTTTCCCAAGCTGGGGAAGATTTTTAAAGCCCAGCCCAAACAAAGTCAAGGTGATGCTGCATGAGAACAGTGAGTGTGTTCTTCTCCAGGGTGCTTTCAGAGCAAATTACTCTTCCCCTGTGTCACGTGAACAGGAGAGGGACAGAAATACAAAGATTTCTAGTCCCACCTGTATTAATATAAAGTTATTTGCTATAAACATCCTTGGAACAATCAAAGCTTTATGAACCCAGCACTGCCTATCGAACAGCACACAGGTTGGAAGGGTCTCTGACCTCTGAGACCACACTTAATAGCAAGAAACATCACTTTCTCTGGATCAGCTCCCAAAATAACTTTTATTAATACAAGTATGTGACAATGCCTATATGGGTTGCTTAGCTGATGATGACATTCAGCTGCATGATTGTATTTAATTGATGACAAAAAAGCACAAAAGAAACTGGCACGAGGCACATTCTACAGGCAACTCCAGCAGTGTACCCCTCCCACAACAAACTTAACTAACAGAGGGTTACTAACCAGAAACACAACAACTCAACCCCACATTTAAATACACTCAGTAACCCAAAGCAAAAGCAACAGGAAGAATAGAGCTGCTTCCCACTAACATGTTTATACCTGGTGAGTTATAGCAAATTATAATTAGTAAGGCACAGGAAAACAGAGAAGAATTGGTGGCTCACCCCTGCAGTGTCCCATGGCATGGGGAGGGGAGACAGGATGGCTTGTAGGTTGCCCTCCCAGAGGTGGTGGAGGTTTTCTCCCCAGTTTTTGTTCATATCCAATCTCTTTTTGTACCCTTTTTCCTTTAGGTAGGTTGAGTGATTATAGACAATAATAGTTGTGGGGGTGATAGACAGATGCCTGAGGGCTGGCTCTCCACAGGCTGTCACAGGGTGTGGGGAAGAAGGGCCATGCCATTTCCATAACACTCCATTCTTTGGTAACCCCGTCAATATGACCCTGAGATCAGCTCAGTTGGTTAAAACTTGGCTGTAATAATGCCAAGGTCATGGGTTCAATCCCCTGTGTGGGCCATTGACTGAAGAGTTGGACTCGCTGATCCTTGTGTGTCCCTTCCAGCTCAGAATAGTCTGGGATTCTGTGACTTTAGAACTTTTGGAAAGCCACTGGGATGTCTTTGTCCTCTGACAATGGCTGTGGGAACATCCCTCCATGGGGCTGAGGCATTTCCTGCAAGTCCTATCAGGGCTATCACCCCACACCCTGGCGCTGGTTGAGAGCCCTGTGTGCCATCTCAGGGTGTGGTGCCCATGCTGAGTGTTGGCTCTCCCTGGCAGGCACCTGTACGGGGGGCTGGGCCAGCTCACAGACGGGGTGCTGGGCCTGGATGACTTCACCCAGAGCCACCAGTACCGCGTGTGGCCCGGCTACGACTACGTGGGCTGGAGGAACGAGAGCTTTGGCTCCGGCGCCGTGGAGATGGAGTTCCAGTTCGACCGACCGCGCAACTTCACCTCCATGAAGGTAAGAGTCCAGAGAGGAGCAGCGAGGCTGGGGAAGGGGCTGGAGCACAAGCCCTATGAGGAGAGGCTGAGGGAGCTGGAGGTGTTCAACCTGGAGAAGAGGAGGCTCAGGGGAGACCTTATCACTCTCCACAACTCCCTGAAGGGATGTTGTACCCAGGTGGGGGTTGGTCTCTTCTCTCAGGCAACCAACAGTAGGACGAGGGGGCACGGCCTTAAGCTCTGCCAGGGGAGGTTTAGGTTGGATATCAGAAAAAAATTCTTTACCGAGAGAGTGGTCAGGGATTGGAATGGGCTGCCCAGGGAGGGGGTGGATTCCCCATCCCTGGAGGTTTTTAAGGTGATCTTGGCCGTGGCACTGAGTGCCATGATCTGATGATCACAATGGGGGTGGATCAAGGGTTGGACTTGATGATCTCAAAGGTCTCTTCCAACCCAGCTGATTCTGTGATTCTGTAAGGCAGGATGGGCCCTCTCCTGGAGGGCAGGCCTGGGGGCTGCTGCCACTTTGCCCCTTTGGGTCAGACAATCATAGGATGGTTTGGGTTGGAAGGGACTGTGAAAAGCATTTTGTTCCACTCCTGCCATGGGCAGGGACACCTCCTAGACCAGGTTGCTCCAAGCCCTGTCCAACCTGGCCGTGGGTCCAAAGCAGGAGGACACAAGGAGCCTGACAGCTGAATTTGAGCAGATGTCCCAAGCTGCCAGTGTAGAAAGCTAAAGCAGGGAAGCACTTGCCTTTCCAGAGCTCAGACACTCCTTTGAGCACTGGGTTTGAAGGGATTAAAAGCAGACACCTGAAGCAGTGTTTAGGCAGCCAAGATGGATTTAGGATCTAGCCTTTACTCTCCAGGGACTGCCTGACCCTTGAGGTACAGGAATGTGGTTGTGCTTCACTTTGACCAAGCACATCTCTCAGTGCCTCAGTCTGTGCTTGTGCTGTTGGAAATTATTTAAACACACAGGAAAAGCACGAGCTGAACTTAAGAGTCTGTAGTAAACAGCAGGATCTTTTAAAAAGGATTGGTGGCTTTTCTTGTAGAGATTTCAAATGAAGGAGAACCCACCACATCCTTAAGTAAATTGTTTTGGTGGTTACTTACTCTGGTTTTATTTTGTCTATTTTTAACTTGCAACTGTTGGCTCTTGGCCTGCTTTCACTGGCAACAATATGAGTGCTGCTTCCCTGAAGTTTGCTAGTACACTGTGATTAAACCACTCTCTTAATCTTTGCTTTACTAAACTAACTTGGCTGGACTTCTCAGTGCCTTCCTGGTGAGATCCAGGGTCATTTTTGGTGCTATCATCCAGTGCTTTCTGTCTTTGCTGGTATTCTTTTGGAGGTACAGAATCTGGATCTGGATCCAGGCTTTCCATCAAATTGCATAAAAGAATGGGACCAATTTCCTGCTTTTGGACGAGTCTTCTTTGTTTATGAATCTTGTGATGATCTTAGTCCTCCAGACCGACAGAGAGGCAGCCAGTGGTCATTAAGACTTTGGTATCATGCTAAAAGTCAGTTCCAAATTACTGGTGTCCAGGATAAAAGTCCAGTGTGGAAAGCACCACTTAGATTTTGTCCCTGAGTTCACTACCCTGACATGAGTCAGTCCTGAAAGCTTCAGATTATTTTAGGAAACTATCTTTCCTCCTCTTTCTTTAATTTGATGCTTGTGATTCTGCTGTCTCTCCCAGATCATTGAAAAAGGTAACAAAGAATTTTGAGCTAAGTATCCATTGCTACTTTAGAAACACCTGTAAGGCGGTGTGTTTCTTGTAGCCTCGTTGATGGTGTGTGCTGAAGGAATCTGCAATGATATGGTGCTTCTGCCTGGTTTAGGATTCTCAATCCATTAACCCAGGAGAAGTGTGTGCTCAATGTCTAAGCCCAACCATGTGCTCCCTGAGAGCCCCCCTGAAAGGACACACAGGAGGCACAGGTCAGGGCAGGAACAAAGAGGTGGTTTATTCAGGGGAACAGGTTTATAAAGGACTTGGGGGGATCCAAATTCTCCAATAAGGGACAAGGGGGAAGTCTGGCTTCGGGCCAATAAGAGTAAGGGGATTTACATTCAATGGGAGAGAGTTCCAGATAACAGGAGGTCACTGTCTGTGTCCCAGCCCCCTGTCCTGGCAAGGGACTTCTGGGAAGAAGACAGTGACACTGCAGTTTTACATTCAGTACATTCAAACCACACTAAAAACATCAGTTGTTAAAGCATTCTCAGTGCATGGCTGCTTTTCTTTTTCAGCCCATTTCTGGCATGACATTCTCCAAGCCATGTATTGAGAGTGCATTGCTACACACTTGGAGAAGAATTTGTGCCTTAAAAATTTGTAAAACTTTCTGGTTGACAATGTTTAATCAAATTACTGTAATACATGAGTCCATACTGTGCTAATTGGAGACAGATGCTGGGAGTAAATCAAAGCCCTCCAAAGGTCTGTCATGTAAACACAGCCATCCTGATCAACCAAACACATCAGCTTACAGAAACAGCTACTTCATCTTCTTCATCTAGTATTTCATTACAAACCTGTTTTCATTAGCATAAATTAGTCCTCATTATGGAGTCAGTGTTCCTGTTTCAGCTTTGAATTTGTTTTGTGCAGGCCAGGTGGTCTGTGAGTGATTTTTGTACCCTCATACCTGGCAGCTTTATCCCAGTCCTCTGAACTTCCCCAGTATCCAAGAAAGTATTAAAAATAAATGTTACCAAGTATTCCAACTGCATTGCAAATTACTTAGGCTTGAATATTGTGAAATTGGACTTCAGGAGGAGGTGTTTGGAATAGAAAGTGTCTCTGTATCAGTCCAAGTTGTGAACATATCCAGCTCCAGTCCAAATATGGCCCAAACTCTGTATTCCAGGCATCAGGCTTTCCTGCCTTGTTATGGATGACTCTTTCTCCTTACTGAATAATGTTGTCTAAGCTTCATCTGTTCCTAATTATATGCAAATACCCTTCTTTTGTCTTTTTACTGCTCATCAGGCCTGTTCTCCTCATTACAGTTTCAGTGCCATTCACTGCAGGCCCTCGCAGAGGCCAAGCAATTAATGGGGTTCAAAGCTGTGCATAGTTTGGAAAGTGTTGTTGTCACAGTGGCAATGCACTCAGTCATTAGGAAATAATTCCTAGAGTTCTGGGGAGGGTTGGACCACAGTGGCTGTGAGAATGGAGCAGACTGAGGCATTCTGAAGGCTTTGAATCACCTTATTTCTTCTGGTGCCTCATCACTGGCCATGGTGCCAACATACTCTGGTCCAGACCTTCAGCTCTGCGTGGCAGAACTCACTGCTGTGTGTGATAAAAAGGGAGCAGGGAAAGGTTTGCATTGCATAAAATATGCTTCCAAGCCTTGTCTCTCTTCCCCAAACCTCCTTTTTTTGGAGGTATGGGAGGCCTGGGAGAGAGTGCCAGGTGTTTGGTGCTGATGGCTCTGCAGTGCCACAGCCTGGGAAGATGGAGGTGTCACCTTTTGGTTTGGGTGCAGCCCAAGAACAGGGAGGGAGAAAGTTGCTCCCAGCTCTTGGGAGGGTAAAACACCTCTCAGGGAGGTGTGAAGCCAGCCTGAAAGTTATCTGTGAAACACTTTGTCTCAAAGCAGATTATGTGGAGCTGTAACTGGGAGCTGAGAGAGGACACCTCTGTTCCAGGGAGGTGTTAGTGCCCAGTGGGTGCACTTAAATTCCAGTGTCTTTAGCTAAACCACCCCTGCAGCAGAGACAGCTGGTGATGAGCCCCCAGGAGAGGCTGGTGGGTGCAGCCTTACATCATGGTTCCCTAAAACTCAGATCCTTAGTTGTCTCCAAGGTGCAACCACAGCAGGACAACTGCTGTATGTCAAGGGAATTTGCTCTTGAGCTCGTACTGGTTTGTGGGTTTTTTGGAAGAAATTAGCTTAGACTGCAGGTACTGCAAATTTTTTAAGTGCTAAAGAAATTTTGGACAATAGGCTCTCCATTAGGTAGGTTTATTGGCACAGATCAGTTGTGGAATCTGGTAGCTTGAGCTGACCCATGGACAAAGAAATCCCATGGCAATTAAACCCTTACAATCCAAACCCCCATCCCCAATTCAACAGTCTGGACCAAGAGCAATATTGGGGTCTGGGGTCTTCTCACTCTTCATTGCTTCACTGATTCCTTACCAAGTGGTTGCCACATGGTCACCTTCACCCAGATCTCTGAGGTGGGTTTTGGTCAGTTCTGCAGTCCCTGTTGTAACGTGGTTGTTACAGGTCATACACCACGGTCTGTCCACTCCAGCTATGAATTTTTAAATAATATTTAAGCTGCAGCTTTGGTCTGTCCTAACTGTTATTAATGATCAGATTGTTATCTTCAAGTTTTCTACAATCCATCTTTACTGTTGTTAATGATCAGATTATAGCTCCATTTTTGATTGACACAACAGAACTGTGTAGTTCAGAAAAAGTTCAACCTGTGGCCTAACAATTCCAGCTACTTATGTCAAGTAATACCAAATTTTCAAAACTGATTCTAGAGTTCAGATGTGGTTTTTCTTTCCCCACTTAGATTTTATGTTCAAGAACAATTGATCTGTGAAGCTTTAGATTAGTACAGGGTTTGTTTGATTGATTTTTGAAAATCCTGCCAATATTTGACCCTTAATGGAGCTTTTGCTGGTAAAGTCTAGAGCTGTTTCAGAGTAACTTTTTGCACAGATGTTCTCATTGCACACTGAGCTGGACTGGAACAAGCCATTCATTCTGCATCCATACAGGGAGATACTGGGCATGGAAAATTTTCGGGAATGGAAATTCGTTGAGGCTTGATTTAGGCGTTGGCAAATCTCTGGTTGATGGATCTGTTCTCCTCTTCCAAGGTGCATTGTAACAACATGTTTTCCAAGGGGGTGAAGATTTTCCAGAGGGTGGAGTGTCTGTTCAAACCACGCCTGATTGCAGACTGGGAGCCCGAGCCCGTGGGGGTGGCCACGGTGCTGGATGACAAAAACCCCAGTGCCAGGTTTGTGACTGTGCCCCTGAACCAGCGCGTGGGCAAGGCCATCCTGTGCCGCTTCTACTTCGCCGACACCTGGATGATGATGAGCGAGATCTCCTTCCAGTCAGGTGGGCATTCCTCTGGCCAGGCACTTGTGGAAAAGCTCAGAGAGCAAAACAAATGTGGGAGGGCAGGACATGGGGGGATTTGTGCTGGTTTAAAGGCAAACTGGCAGGAGAAACGAACCCAACACAAAAGAGATTATAAATCAGAGTTACAATTTAATAACAATATTACAGTAAATGCAATGGCACAAAGAGAAATTGGGTTTAACCCCCAAGCCCAGCAGTGTAACCCAGCCCCCTGGGGCACAAACACAGTGGGGTTTGGTGGCCCCTGTGCTGAGCCCCACG
>VWZD01025244.1:0-37627 GCA_013396695.1 Sakesphorus luctuosus | reverse complement strand
GGAGGGGAGTTCTCCCAGCTCCTCTGCCAGGCTTCTTTCCCAGCCAGCTGCCAGGCTGAGGGCTCAGCTGTGTCCTGGGCAGCTGCTGCCAATGGGCCACTGGTGCCAGTTGGTGGGCAATGGCCCAGAGGGTTTAGAATGCCCAGCTTTGGTCACACCCACACAGGGATAAACTGGTCCCACCTGCTGAACTGGGACAGATTAACAGTAGAGAAGACACTGTGGGGTTGCACAGTGGGAGGGAGGAGGTGGCACAAGCACTGGAAGGGCAGAGCAGGGGCAGAAAGGTCCAGTCTGCAGTGATGCTCTTCAGGCTGATGCTGATTCTCATGTGCAGAAGCATGATCAAGGCAACCAAAAATTAGGCCATAAAGCAGCACTTTTGAGACAGTTCATAGAGTCACAGAATATCCTGAGTTGGAAGGGACCCACCAGGACCGTCCATTCCAACCTCTGGCCCTGCACAGACACCCCAACAATCCCACCCTGTGCCCCAGAGCATCATCCAAACCCTCCTGGAGCTCTGGCAGCCTTGGGGCCGTGCCCACTGCCCTGGGGAGCCTGGTCAGTGCCCACCACCCTCTGGGGGAAGAGCCTTTCCCTGATATCCAACCTGCCCCTGCCCTGGCACAGCTCCAGCCATTCCCTGGGTGCTGTCCCTGCCCTGGCACAGCTCCAGCCATTCCCTGGGTGCTGTCCCTGGTCATGAGAGTGGAGAGATCTGTACTTGCCCTTCTGCTTCCCCAGTTGCCTGCTGGTTATGAGGTTGATTTTTACTTCTCTTTACCAAATATTTTGTCATTAATAATTTAATTATATCTACAGGTGATGTTCAAGTTAGCAGATTATTAAACATGAGAGGCTGCCTTTTTTTTTTTCCAAGTAAATATGACAGAAGTCAGTGCCATGAGGTGCTTTAAAAGGCTCTGGAAGGGAAAAGCCAAGAGTCCTGGAGAAAACCACCAGCACTGATGATGAAGTGACCTGACTGTTGCTTTCTTTACTCAGCTGTAGTGAGAGAACATTCCTGAGGAGGGAATGCTCTGGGTGCTGCTTGTTGCTGACCTTGGTGTCAGCAGCCCCTCCTGGCTACCCTGTCATATGTTGAACTAGTCAGGGTGTTGGTCCAGCCTCGGATGGGGATTCTTAGGTTGTGCTAAAATGGAAAAAAGGCTCTTTTTCCATTCCCCTGGGTCTGGCTGTGCCCAGGGAAGGTCCTGCACACACTGCTGTGCCCAGGCCCTCATTCCTTCAGGGAAGTGCTTGGGAATCTCTGCTCATGCTGTTCCTGGCCTGCCTGGCCCTCAACCCAGTTGGGCTTGCAGGTTCTGCTGGCAGAAACAGAATTTTGTTGCACTGACCCATTCCCTTCCCTTCCACAGACATGGAGAGTGTGAATCCCAACTTCGTGACGGCAGCAACGAGCACGACGGATCTTCTGGAGACGGAGTACAACGTTACTGAGGGGGCCTGGGGTGAGGACTTGTGTCCCTCAGCCATGCCAGGGGCTCATGTTTTGGGGGGCTTTCACAAGTGACATCCTATCTAATGTGGTCTCTCCCTCCATTTCTGGAGGTCTGGGAATGGCCTGGTTATTGCCCTCATGTACAGGACAGCATCTAAAAGTCCTCTGAACCTCAGCTGTTTGCTCTTCCCTCAGCTGGCTGGGGCTGCCTTGGAGTGTGGACTGAAGGCATATGTGGAGCCAGTGAAGCTCTGAACAGTGTCTGCTCTAGTATGGATCCATTTCAGGGCCTGTTCTGCGAAGAACAGTTTTGGTTGCCAAGTTCTCTGCATAATTTTTAGCTCTGAGCCTCCAAACCCAGAGTTTCTGATAGAGCAGAATATGAACACAGCTGATGGTAACGCTCAGGGAGCTGCCCAGGATCTTTTCTGTGCCAGACTGCAGGGGGTTGGCCAGCACAGATGACCCACCAGTGCTTTAACTCCAGATTCTTCTCTGTACCTCTGTGATTGCAGGAACCACATCTTCTGTAACCAGCACCTGGATAGGAGAGAAGGCAGATGACTCCAATACCTCCATCCTCGTGGGCTGCCTTGTGGCTATTATTCTGCTGCTCCTGATGATTATAATCATCATTCTTTGGAAGCAATATGTTCAGAAAAGGCTGGAAAAGGTAATACAACGGGGCTATTTTGCAGACACAAGATCAGTACTAATCACTAACCCTGCTGAGCTCAGAATTGTGGCAAGCACAAGGTTTCTGCAGCTCCATAGGGCAGCTAAAGCTGTTCTCACAGCAGGGGAGGATGCCAGCCCTATCCAAGATGTTACTGGAAGTTGCTGTGCTTGCAGCCAACACATGACTTCAGTGTTTCTCCCTCCCTCCCTCCTGCAGGCCCCACGGAGGATCCTGGAGGAGGATGCCACTGTTCGCCTCTCCTTCTACAGCTACACCATTGCCAACAACCAGACCCAGATCCACCAGTCCAATCCCACCTATGAACGTGCTTTCCCACTGGATTTGGAATATCATCAGCCAGCTACACTACTCCAAAAGCTTCCAGAGCTCTCCCAAAGTGCAGAGGACTCAGGTAAGATCATCAGTCTCTAGAAGTTACGTGTTTATGCTTTTATTATTTCTGTCAGATTGACAAATTTGCCACTTCTCAGTGTCTAAGTTCTCATCTCTGACTCCTGTGCAGTACAATACTTAACCCAGGGACCTCAGGCAGAATTCTGGAGCTCTGGAAGTTTTTGGCATGTAACTGTGACAGCTGGAGCAAGAGTCCCACCAGAGGGTGGTGGCCTTTTATTGTTTTATTTGAAGACTGTTTATACATCACCCAGGTCATCTTTTAGCAGCTGGTTTGGGCAGTCTCAGCCATCACACATCATTTATCTCATGGCAGTGGAGTGGCTGCCTGCAGCATTCTTGGGAGAAGACCTTTAGCACCTTTTTCTTAGAAAAAACAGAGGGAAATGCAGCAGGGAATTGTCAGTGGTGTCCTGGCTTCCAGCCCCTGGAGAGCTTTTGGACCCACACAGAAAGGAACATTCCAGCAGTGTTTTGTACTCAGCAATGGCAGTGCTGAACAGTGAGTAGAAGGGCAGTTCCACTCTTGCATTGCTCAAACACTGACACGTTGCTAAGATCCAGCATTATACTACACAGGGAGACTGGTTGGATTGAGCCAGGCTGTGACTTTGAAGCAGGACAAATAATCAGTGTAATATTGGCCATACAGAGTTAATTCTGAAGCATAATCCCGTGTATTTATGTGACTAAGCTGTCAGAGAGAGCAGGGTCTGCTAGCAGAGGACATGGGAAATGAAAGCCTCCATCAGTTCTTGCTGCAGAAGGGAACCCAGAGCAAGTTTGACGTTGCAAACAACATCCCTGTGACAGGTAATAGGAACAGATTGTGTTTAGGATGAGTCACAAACACAAAACCACTTGACTCATGTCTCTGTCTGGACAAGAACTTTAGCTCTCATGATGGACTAGAGCAGGCTGTGTTGGACAGGAATTTGCTGGTGGGTATTCCAGTGTCTGCAGAAGTGTGGCTTGTTCTGGTTGAAGCCCTGGTTCAGCCAAGGCAGTGTGGGTGTCCCTCAGCACAAGGTGTCAGGTGTGCAGCTGGGCTGAATTCCCAGAGGAGCTGAGAGGATCCAGTGTGGGACTGGGAGCAGGGACAGCTGGAGAGGAGCTGAAAGGATCCAGTGTGGGATTAGGAGCAGTGGCAGCTGGAGAGGAGCTGAAAGGATCCAGTGTGGGATTGGGAGCAGTGGCAGCTGGAGAGGAGCTGAGAGCATGGAGTGTGGGACTGGGAGCAGGGGTAGCTGGAGAGGAGCTGAGAGGATCCAGTGTGGGATTGGGAGCAGGGGCAACTGGAGAGGAGTTGTGAGGATCCAATGTGGGATTGGGAGGAGGGGCAGCTGGAGAGGAGCTGAGAGGATCCAGTGTGGGATTGGGAGCAGGGGCAGCTGGAGAGGAGCTGAGAGGATCCAGTGTGGAATTGGGAGCAGTGGCAGCTGGAGAGGAGCTGAGAGCATGGAGTGTGGGACTGGGAGCAGGGGTAGCTGGAGAGGAGCTGAGAGGATCCAGTGTGGAATTGGGAGCAGTGGCAGCTGGAGAGGAGCTGACAGCATGGAGTGTGGGATTGGGAGCAGGGGCAACTGGAGAGGAGTTGTGAGGATCCAATGTGGGATTGGGAGGAGGGGCAGCTGGAGAGGAGCTGAGAGGATCCAGTGTGGGATTGGGAGCAGGGGCAGCTGGAGAGGAGCTGAGAGGATCCAGTGTGGGATTGGGAGCAGGGGCAGCTGGAGAGGAGCTGAGAGGATCCAGTGTGGGATTGGCAGCTGGAGAGGAGCTGTGAGGATCCAGTGTGGGACTGGGAGCAGCTGGGCTGTGCTGGCTCTAAGGGAATCTCACTGCAGCTCTGTTTGGTTGACCCTCAGTGTGCAGTGGGGACTATGCTGAGCCCGACCTGACCAAGTCCACCCCTCACCAAGGCTTCCAGAACAACGTGCCCCACTATGCTGAGACCGACATCGTGCACCTGCAGGGGGTGACGGGCAACAACATGTACGCAGTGCCCGCGCTCACCGTGGACTCCCTCACCAAGAAGGACATCTCTGTGGGCGAGTTCCCGCGCCAGCAGCTGCGCCTCAAGGAGAAGCTGGGAGAGGGGCAGTTTGGAGAGGTACAGCCATGCCCTTCCCCTTCCCACCAGCAGAAAGGAGGTGCCTGGCAGAGCTGAGCCTTCCTGGTGGGGCTGAGTGTTCTGCATTCACTGTGAAGGTGGTGGGGCACTGGCACAGGTTGCCCAGGGAGGTTGTGGATGCCCCAAACCTGGCAGTGTTCAAAGCCAGGCTGGATAAGGCTTGGAGCAACCTGGGATAGTGCGAGGTGTTCCTGCCCATGAAAACTGGGGGATAGTTAAGGTTCATTCCAGCCCCTTAACATTCTGTGAATCTGTGATTTTAGCTGATGTGTGTGTTTGCCCTTATGGAAAGCTGACAGCCCCTGGGCTGGGCCACAGAGCCCTGTGCTGCAGCTGTGAGGCTTTGCTTGGTACCACAGGAGTCTTTCTTAACAGATGAACTTTGCAAACTTTTCTTGTTTGCTTTTTATGTCCCTATTAATCAATGACCCTATACAAAGGCCTGGAGGTGGGAATTTTGTTTCATGTCTTCCATGGACATCCCCAAGGTGATGGACCCCTTAGGCATGTGAGTTTGAAAACACTCTGGAGTCCAGCTAAGATTGATCCTAGCTGTGTAAAACCAGCTTTCCCACTCACACACAGAGGTTGTGGGGGTGCTCTGCACACTGACCCAGGCAAAGGCAGGCATTTCCCAAGCACTGTGGTGCCCTCATTCTCCAGCATTGCTGCTGCTCAAGCCCAGTTTGTCAGCAGCCTCAGGCAGCGTGATGCACACATCTGTCATCTGCCAAGCTTTCCCTTTGCTCCTTGAGCTCCTTTCAAGCTGGGAATGTTGTCACTCTGCCTCTTCTCTCCCTGCTTTATTTCCACACCATCCCTAGCTCCATCCTGAGCAGGTCTTCCCCCCTCCTGCTCTCACTCTTCCACTGTCTTTTTTTTTCCTTCCCAGCTTTGGTTCACTCACAGCCTTAAATTCTACCTGTCAACCACATTTTGACAAGTACAGCCCTTTACTGGCTGCTTCCTCCTCAGTGTGTGCCCATCTTTATTAGTTCCTCCATTCTGACACCACACCTTCCCTATCCCAGCCCCTTCCCTGTCCCCTCACTTTTTCCTGCCTCACTCTGTGTGCTGGGAAGGTGCTGACATCCTCAGCCTTTCCACCTGGTAGTCAGTACAGCTCCTTCTTCTGTTCCTGCCCTGTCTTGGGCTGTGCTCCAAAAATGAGACAAGAGAGGGTTATTTTCTCCTTGTTTGCTTCTGATTTCTTCTTTCCTCTCATCCCTGTCCTTCTGATAACTGTAAGAACTCCTCCTTTGTGTTGTTGGGAGATGGGTCTCCCATCTCCGTTTCCCTTGGGGATGGATTCAGAGCCTGTTCCTCTGATCACATCACAGGCTCTTTCCCTCACCTTTCCACCTGTGCTGCACCACATTCTCTCACCTTCTTAGTCTTTACCAAACTACTCATGTGCTTTGCTGCCCTGCTCTGGCTCAGTGTCCTGTCTCGCTTCTAGAAACATGACTCATTGCTCCTTTCACCCCTCCTCTCAAAGCTTCCTTCCCTTTCAGGCTTTTTCCCCTCCTTGCTCCTCTCCATGCCCTCCCTGCACTCAGTGACACATCACCTGCATTTGGAACACCTGTGGCTCTATTCCCTGCTCCAGGTCTCCTGGCTCTGCTTTCACCACAGCAGATTGATCTCTGTGGAACTGCAGCAGCATCTTTGTACTTGTATTCCTGTTCTGTGTGTTTGTCCCAGTTTCTGTGCTGTCTCATTTTGCTCCTCACCATGTTTGTCACATAAGTTCTTGCTGTTTTCTTTATACAAAATTCATTGTGCTCCCATTCCATTCCCCTCAGTGCTGCAAGTCTGACACATCCAGTCTGCTCCTCTCCTCCTTCCTTGATCCATCCACACTCTCTCAGGTCTGTCTGCTCTCCCCACCCAGCTCTCCATTTGGACACACATTCTGGGAACTTCTTAAGGAAGTGTCTTGTCACCCCTTCTTGTACAACCCTGGCAGTAATTTTGTCTTTATTTGTTAACTTATCAGAAGTACTTTGGAATTCTGTGTGGTCCTCAGAGTAGGTATATGCAGAGGTGAGGTGTTCACATCACAGACACACACAGACATTTTTCTCCTATTTTGTTTCCTTTGGAATTAAAGGACTTTGGATACGTGGCTGCAGTTCCTGAATGCTCCCCAGTTAAGTCTGAGCAGTGGCTCAGGCCAGGCTGCAGGGCAGTTCAGCACCTCCAGTCTGTGCTGGGTGAACTGAGCCCAGTAGGCTGCAGCACCAGTCTGAGATTGTGCAAAATGTCACAGATTCTGGGAATAATTCTTATAAAGAAACACACAAACTCAGTGTGTTGGGGACACATCTGGCTGCAAGCCCTGTGCCTTCCTGTGTTGTGTGTCCTACAGTGTATGAACATGTTTTGTGCAGGATCTAGGGCCAACCCATGGGTTATTTCTGATCACAACTGTCACCCTTTTTGGACCATTTGTCATTCTACCAGCAGTGACCAAACCACTGAGCTCACTGTGATGTTTTGCTCTGGTTTTCTGCCTCTTCATGCTCTTACAGCTGCCTCTGCCTTGTGCCTTGCAGGTGCACCTTTGTGAAGCTGATGGCCTGCTGGAATTCCTGGGAGTCTCATCCTCAGAATTCACTCACCAGCCAGTTCTTGTGGCAGTGAAAATGCTGAGATCAGATGTCAACAAAACAGCCAGGTAAGTGCACCTGCAATGCCAACCAGCTGGGGAGGAAAGCAAATACTCTCCAAGTAGCAGCTTCTCACAGGTTACCCTGGGGACTTGTGTAAGAGTGTCATGTGTCTCTGGTGCATGTTCCATGTGTTCATGGAAGGAACAGGACACAGCAGGGAGTGGGGATAGGGGTGGCTGTAATGTCAGGCTGAAATGCTGTGTTGATCATGTTCTCTGGACAAGGGGTCAGTGTTGAACACAGGCACAACCACCTTTGGCACTTGCTGTGTGCAGAAGTGACTTTGAACTGAGGTTTTCTTACATGCCACTTTCCTGAGCCAAAGGAATAGTGTAGGATTCAACCATGTTTCCTGTTTTCCAAGGAATGACTTCCTGAAGGAGATCAAGATCATGTCGCGGCTGAAGAACCCCAACATCATCCGCCTGCTGGGGGTGTGTGTACAGGACGACCCCCTGTGCATGATCACAGAGTACATGGAGAACGGGGACCTCAACCAGTTCCTGTCTCAGAGGGAGATCTACAGCAAGTTTGCCATTTCCAACAACATTCCCTGTGTCAGGTGAGAGGAGCTGCCTGTTTTGGGGCTAAAGAACAATACAGTTTCATTTGCTGTGCCTTCCAGCCCAAGCACTGCCATGGCACATGGACACCACTCCTGCTCTGTGTGGGAGGTTGTTCTTGAGGCCTCTGGAGATCTGTGTCTCCCCAAAGTGTCCCTGACTGTGTGCTGTTCTGGTCACATTGACCGTCTTGATGTGTTGTTTATTGATGGGACCATCTGTTTATGGTAGAGGGCTTGCATCAAATATTTAATTAATACAAGGAGCCAGTTGAATTACAGCAAGAATTTTGGGATGAAAATCAAGAATGTCTCTTAGGCTTTTAAGAAGATTCATATGTTCTCTGAATGTCTAAAAAATATTGCTGAGTGTAGAGCTTCACTGATGAAAAGATTTCGTCGGCCTACAGAAGGAGAGTATTTGGCAAAGAAGGAGAATATTTGGCAAAGAAAACCATTTTTGCAGTGGTGGCACTTGTCTCCCTCCTCAGTGGAAGGATTGAATCTGACATGAAAGCATCTCTGCTACTGCAGAAATCCTTTCCTCAGAGGAGAGCTGTGTGCAGGACTAATGTGTTCTGCCTGGTAAAAAATCCTGCACTGAGCAGGAGTTGTGGCACTGCTGAGCCTTTGGCATGTTCCTCCCCAAAGGATTTAGGTGGATTTGTGCCCAATTCTGCTGTGCTGGACAGGACATGGCTGGGTCTTACCATGTCCTGGCAGTACCAGTGTTGCTGCCAGTCAGGGATCCTGCTGGGAGTGGTAACCTGGCATCCTGCAGTCAGGACACACCAGGATCTGCAGGATGAGAAGATTTGCATCTGACTAGAGATAAATTCTACCTCTCTCCAGTCTCCTGCCCTTCCTGCACATCAGAAACATCATTCACCTTTAGACTTGTGGCTTTTTTCCCCTGGCCAAAGCCTCAGAATGTTCTTTCTTCTTCATCTCTTCTTCACTTCTCATCTGACTTTAGCTCTGTCACTCACATTGTTCTTCCTTGGTTTCCATTACTTGGCTCTACCTCTAGTTTTTCATTCTCCTGCTGATCCTTCAGCCTCTCCTTTTGTCCCTCCCAGCCAGACACAGTGTCATGTTTAGGCAGCAGGTTCAGAGGGCTGGGCTTGTTCACTGAGGGTGCCAAGAAGCCCCTGCCAGAGAGGGCACCCAGGCCCTGCTGGTGCCTATGAGAGTCTCATGGATGTGACAAGGTCCATTCATCCCTCCTGTCTCTCAAACCCAATATTTGGTGCCTAGTGTGGTGCCCAGCCCCTTCCTGCAGAGAGGTCACACATTCCTAAGTCCTTCTGGCTCTTTGCTATTTGAAATGCATCCCCTGCTGTCTCTGGTTCATCACAGAATCATTTAGGCTGGAAAGACCCTGCAAGAAAAATTAGTCCAACTGTGCCCCCAGCACTTACCAAAGCCACTACTAAACCATGTCCCCAAATCCCACATCCACGTGGCTTTTAAATCCCTCTAGGGGTGGTGACTCCCAGTGCCCTGAGCAACCTGTGCCAATCTCTGGCCACCACTTCAGTGAAGGAACTTTACCAATATCCAACCTAAACCTCCCCTGGCACAGCTTGAGGCCATTTCCTCTTGTCCTATTGCTGGGAGAAGAGCCCAACCTCCACCTGGCTCCAGCCCTCCAGGGAGTTGTAGAGAGCGAGAAGGTCCTCCCTGAGCCTCCTTTTCTCCAGGCTGAGCCCCTCCAGCTGCTTCTCCACCAGCTTTGTTGCTCTTCCAAAGGCAGGTCTGCTCTTCTGCCTTTGGGGTGTTGGCCCTGAGGCAACTCTGCTGAGAAGTGTGTCCCATCCTGTCCCTCTGCATGTGGAGCTGGCTGAGCAGGGGGCAGGAGCCAAGAGGAAGCTGCAGACAGGACCCTCCAGGGTGCAGGTGGGACAGGAAAGACAGGGCAGCTCAGATGGGAAGAGCAGCAGCCCCAGGCAGGAAGAGAAACACGGCTAAATGTGGGATCTGGGAGGCTGTGCCCACCCTGTGCCACAAACCAGGTCAGCAGGGGACAGGTGGGTGGCCAAGTTCCTTCTCTGGGACCTCAACAGGCCCACCCTGATCAGGAGGAACATGGATGTGACTGTGGGACTGGCCCAGGTGTCACCCAGCTGGGTTGTGGTGTCACCACACAGAAAGGTTGGAAGGGAGGTGGTGCCCAACCCTCCTGCCATGGCTCTGGTGGGCTGAGGGGCTGCTCTGGATCACCCTTGGGATAGCTTAGCTACTGGTTAGGGTAGATAGATTGCATGTGTTATCAGTAGATACATTACAGTGTTGTCATTTAGATAACATGATGGTCCTTTCCTCATTGTGCCTTGATGGTACCTTAAAGGGGCTTATAAAAGGTAGAAAGAGGGACTGGTTACAGGGGCAGGGGTAGATTAGATGTTGGGAAGAAGGTCTTTACTCAGAGGGTGGGCAGGCCCTGGCACAGGTGCCCAGAGAAGCTGTGGCTGCCCCATCCCTGGGAGTGTCCAAGGCCAGGTTGGACAGGGCTTGGAGCAACCTGGGCTGGTGGGAGGTGTCCCTGCCCATGGCAGGGGGTGGAACGAGATGATCTGTAGGTCCCTTCCGACCCAAACTGGGATTCTATGATTGTCACCAGAATGCAGAGAGAAGGAGAATAAATCAATCTTTCCTTCCTTTCCTTCCTTCCTTTCTTTCCTTTCTTTCCTTTCTTTCCTTTCTTTCCTTTCTTTCCTTTCTTTCCTTTCTTTCCTTTCTTTCCTTTCTTTCCTTTCTTTCCTTTCTTTCCTTTCTTTCCTTTCTTTCCTTTCTTTCCTTTCTTTCCTTTCTTTCCTTTCTTTCCTTTCTTTCCTTTCTTTCCTTTCTTTCCTTTCTTTCCTTTCTTTCCTTTCTNTTCTTTCTGTTCTTTCTTTCTTTCTGTTCTTTCTTTCGTTCTTTCTTTCTCCTTTATGGAAATAGTACTGTGAGCAGTTTATTTGAAGTGTTTTTATGAGCACTTGGTCTTGTGAAGCATTTGAGATGCACAGTGGGAACAACAGTGCGTGGAGAATGCTGAGAGTCTGATGGTCCAAACTCTGTCTGTGTATCATGCAACTTCACTCACACCATCTTCATTTTGCTAATGGGGGAGTTAAAATTAAATTAGATGGAAAATGCATCTGTTTTTATTTTCAGCAATGTCTAACATATTTTTTTAAAAATAGTAAGCTCTCTTTAATGTGGAGCAACATACTTATGTTAATATAAGCATGCAATAGTGGTGGTGTCTGGAGTACCAGACCGAGTTCTTAAGATATGAGATTCTGAGATTGTACAGCCTAATTTTTCATGTCACTCTGCAAAAAGTTGGTGCTTTGATGCTTGAACTCTTTGAAAATCTTGAGATTAACGTTTGATATTAAAAAAAATAAAATCTAAAGGATGTCAGACTCCGAGGGCCTGAATTTCAGGGACAGCTTGTCTGTTCCTGCTTAGTCAGCTCAGGAGACTTGGCCTGGCAGCGGAGGCTCTTTGTGCCGTGAAATGACACAGTTTAGTTCCACAAATCACATGACAGGTCACTGTAACTCATCAAATGCAAGGAAGAGTTGAGTGGGGGGAACTGTGTTGATCTTGAACCCTGTTGTGTCTTCCCTCCCTGCAGCCACTCCAACCTGCTGTACATGGCCACCCAAATTGCCTCTGGGATGAAATACTTGGCCTCTCTGAACTTTGTGCACAGGGACCTGGCGACTCGCAACTGCCTGGTGGGCAACAACCACACCATCAAGATTGCAGACTTTGGCATGAGCAGGAACCTCTACAGTGGGGATTACTACAGGATCCAGGGCAGAGCTGTGCTGCCCATCCGTTGGATGGCCTGGGAAAGCATCCTCCTGGTAGGGGCATGATCTTCACTGTGCCCCTGAAACAGTGCCATGTGTCTGTGTGACAGCCCTTACAGCACCAGACTGGGAGCTGGGGGTGGCCCCAGGTGGGAAGTGCATTGGGTTGTGTTGGACATAACTCAAACCCTGGGGAAGGATTGTTGTTCCCTTTCAAATACAGCACAAACCATGGAATGGTTTGGCTTGGAAGGGATCTTTGAACGTCATCCCATCCCACCCCCTGCCATGGGCAGGGACACCTTCCACCAGCCCAGGTTGCTCCAAGCCCTGTCCAACCCGGCCTTGGACACTCCCAGGGATGGGGCAGCCACAGCTTCTCTGGGCAACCTGTGCCAGGGCCTGCCCACCCTGACAGGGAAGAATTTTTTTCCAATATCCCATCTACCCCTGCCCTCTGACAGTGGGAAGCCATTCCCTGTGTCCTTTCCCTCCATCTCTTGCCCCAAGTCCCTCTCCAGCTCTCCTGGAGCCCCTTTAGGCTCTGGAAGGGGCTCTCAGGTCTCCCTGGAGCCTTCCCTTCTCCAGGTGAACACCCCCAGCTCTCCCATCCTTTCCTCCCAGCAGAGCTGCTCCATCCTCTGCCCATCCTGGTGCCTTCTCTGGACTCTCCAGCAGCTCCATGTCCTCCCTGTGCTGTCCCCGGGGCTGGGGCAGCTCTGCAGGTGGGGTCTCACCTCAGAGGGCAGAGGGGCACAATCCCCCCCCGTCCCACTGCCCACACTGTGGGACCAGCCCAGGGCATGGGGGGTCTCTGGGCTGGGCCATGTCCAGCCTGTCCCCACCAGCCCCCCCAGATCCTTCTCCCAGGGCTGCTCCATCTGCTCATGCCCAGCCTGAATTGACCCCAAGGGCTGCCCTGACCCAGGTGTAGCACCAGCTCTTGGCCTTGTTAAACCATTGTTCCCATGGGCCCAGCTGAGCCTGTCCAGGTCCCTGGGGAGGACATCCCTGCCCTCAGCCCTCGTCTGGGCCAGATCTCTCTTCTGTGCCTGCCCTTCAGGATTCCTGCTGGAAGTTCAAGCAAGTTGCCTTTCTGTCCTGTTTTTCCTCACTGGGAAGCTCTGAGGGGCAGGGACAAAACTTGCTGAGTTTCAAGTGCCATGTCTGCTCTTGAGGCTGAGGTTTGGTTTTGTGTTTAAGGGTCCTGCTGTCTCCCCTCAGGAGACTCTTCCGCAGCCCCAACACATCCCTTATGGAGGCAATTCCTGAACACTCAGCCCTGGATTTCTTAGAGTAGTTGGTGAGATCACTTGATGGTTGTATTTTCTTACAACATGCTCTCCAAGTACCCAGAAAATTGTAGTTACCAGTGCCATAAAGGCTGCCAGGCTTAGGCTTTTCCAAATTCCCCCTCTTTTCCTGGTTACAGCTGCATCTGAACCAGAAGTCACTCCCATTTTTGTGTGAACATCTTCCAAGCCTTGACAGACTGCAGGAGTTGCCAGATAAGCAGGGCTTGGACGTTTTCTGCCCAAACAGGCCCTCCAGCCCCCAAATGTTTTGTGTTGTGTTATTTTCTGAGCAATCTTTTTTCTCCACAAACACATTGTTCCAAACACAGCCAGTTTGGGCACATTTCTCCAAGACACAAAACAGGGACAGCAAGCAGAGTGTCCCTGGCTTCTTAATGTGCAAAAATCAAAATTGCCTTGGCCTTTTCTCTAAGAGTCTGGAGTCTGCTCCAGCTCTGCTTTCACCCCAGGGGCTTTGCTTTCCCCTTCAAAGGTTCTCCTGTGTGCACTGCACTTTCAGGTAGAGGTAGACAGTGGCTGTCCATCCCCTCCAGTTCATTTTCTCCTGCTGCAAACAAACTGTCTCTGGGACCTGCTCCCTGTTACAAGAGGTTTGCCCCAGTGAAAACTGCACCTCTTCAGAGCTCTCCTGTGGGTCCCACATGCTGCTCCTGCCCCCACAAACAGCCATGTCATGCCTTGGTCCCTCTGTGTGTGGCTGAGAGCAGCTCCCCTGCTCTGCTGCCCCTTTTTGGAGCATTTTCCCAGGGGTGGATCCTGCATCCTGGTGTTCAGCTGCAGAGGGTGGAGAGTGAAACTGGGGGACTGTGAGCAACTTGGCCTTACCGGATCCTTTCTGTCCACAGGGCAAGTTCACCACAGCCAGCGACGTGTGGGCCTTTGGGGTGACCCTGTGGGAGATGTTTGTGCTGTGCAAGGAGCAGCCCTACAGCCTCCTGTCGGACGAGCAGGTCATCGAGAACACGGGCGAGTTCTTCCGCAGCCAGGGCAGGCAGGTGAGGAGGCAACACAGCTCCTCCCTCCCCTGGGGGATGTTCCCAGGGCTCCCCTGCTGGCCCTGCCTCACCTGCAGAGTCTCTGCTTCTGCTGCTCATCTTCTCTGGGCTCACTGCACCAGTTTTTCTCTTGGAGTCCCACTGAAAGAATCGCTTGGCCCTGTCCAGTGCTTCTTTCTTATTATAAGCCACTTCCCTCTGCCCTCTCCTTGGCTTTTCCAGGCTGTCCTGCACAATTCCTTTGTCAGCAGTGCCTCTGAAAGATGAAGAAGCACTTGTGGAGATGGGGAAGGAGGATTTGTAACTTCCCAGGGATTAGATATTCCCTGTAATAACTCTGCATGTGCCAGGAAGCCTTTGGCCATCTCTAGTTGTTAAAGGGCTTTCCTGTGTCATTCTGGCCCCTCTCATTGGCTCCCAGGACTGTGCACCCACTGCTGCTGCTCTCAGTAGATACCAGTGATGGTGCAGGACACTCCAGCTCCTCAGTACCCAGAACTGTGGAGTGCCAGTTTAGCACAATTCACTGTTCTCCCAGTAATCACCTTTAGCATCAGAGAATTCAGGGAAATAAAATTATGGGGGCAATTTATTCACTGTCTCCCAATTAATGAAGAATCTAGAAGTTGTGAGCCTAAAAATGAGAGAGGGAAATGAAGTCAATGTGCCAAGCTGTGCTGTGGAAAAGCTCTAAAAGGTGTTTTTTCTGTCTCTGCTAACAAGCTGTCACGATGCTTAGAAAGCCTCATGGGTTGTCTACGGTGAGTTGAAAGTATTTGGATTTTACTGTGGTAAATTTGAGTTTGGTTTGTGTTTTGCTGTCTCGTGGAAGACAAATCCCTCTGAAGCATTTTCTGGGAGACAAAGGCCTGTTTTGTGAGCAGCTCATCAGGCAAGTTGGCAGAGTGTCGGTGGTGCTGTTTGAGGTGGTGTCGTGGCTCCATCCAGACTCCCTGCCAGGCTCAGGCTGAAAGGGTTTCAAACACTGCATGGTGGCTGTGTCTTGTAAACCTGGAATGAAACTGTCCCTTGGTGTCACTTTAGCAAAGGTTCAGTTGTTTTGTGCAGATGCCACTGAAATAACTCTCTTCCTTTCAGATCTATCTCTCCCAGACTCCTCTGTGTCCCAACCCTGTGTTTGACCTGATGCTGAAATGCTGGAGCAGGGATATAAAAGATCGTCCCACTTTTGACATGATCCACCACTTCCTGCTGGAACAAATGGAATCAAACATTTGACTCCAGAAAGAGAGACAGACTGTCGAGAACAGAGTGACTTTGGGGTCTCCTTGCCTGTCCCTCACAGCAGATGGTCAGGCCACCTCGCTCCCTCCCCGACTGGGCCCTATTTAAGTTGAGACGTCCATGGCAGCTGCTCGTTCTATTGGCCATGGTCTGACACACAGGACCAGAGGATCTCATTTGGTTGAAAAATCATCTCCTCTTCTGAATCATTTCCTGGGAATACTGTGAGAGGGGTTTTGTTGGATACTCTGACACCTTTGGGCGAGAGCAATGAGTGAAACTCGGAGGGACTCGGAGCTCTCTGGGGCGGGCAGAGAAGGTGAGAGCTCTGCCACTGCAGGGCTCTGGGAGGAGAGACTTCAGCCTTCCAGAGCTATTCCATGAAATCTGATGGAAGTCTTGTGCACATTAGCAAGTGTTTCTGTGTGCTCTTGCTACAGACAATAGTGAGAGGTCAGAAACATCTGGAGCTGGGAAATGGTTGAAGGGACTTGGGAACTGACGGAGCATTTTGGCAACCCTTTGGGAGTGACACTGCCAGGGTCTACAGAGGATGCTGAAACCAGAGTCCAAGATGATGTTCTGTTTTCCTGTGGTTGTTAAGCACTGCTTTGGTTATATATGTGCGTTTTCCCCACACTGGATTTTTTTTTTCTAGAAAAAAATAATTTTGGAAATGAATGTTTAAGGCCATGGGAAGGTCACTGCAGAGGAGGATCTTCCCCTGACCTACCGATTAAGGCTAGGCTAGGGAGTTTGTATTGAGAAGTAGCTGATACTGTACTACTGTCACTACGTAGATTTATTAACCTAATGAACTTGTAGCCACAATGGACTGATGTGCAATTAATCCTGTATAATTACCCATCAATATGAGATCTCTGAGTCAATGCTGTTACGTGTGAGAGGGAACTCAGATGTGGTGAACTCTGAGAGGAGACCCCTCTGTGTCACTTGTCACGGGTCACCCTGGCACACCCTGTGTGTGTTCTGGTGCCAGAGGCTGCTCTCCAGGCCTGCAGCAGGTTTGTGCCATCAGCTGGGCAGCTCTGGCACTGTGGTGTGCCCTGGCACTGGGCTGGCACATCCCCTGCCCTGTATTCGGGTGCTCCTTGACTGGTTAGGCCTTGAACTTGGGGTTGGTTTGTGTGTCATGTCACAAACAGCTCATTCTCTGGAGGGTTTCAGAGGGCTCTGAAATCCGTCTGGAGAGAGTTAGAAAATTCAGTGTGTTCCTACAATAAATCCATTGTGGATTTACCAGGTGCCTGGGGAATACTCTGCTATTCCCTCTCTAATTGTTTAGCAGGATACTTAGGACCAAACTAAACATTTCATAAGCTTGGGAGAAGATGAAAGCTCAGCATTTGGCCTTTTTTTTTAAGCAGCATCCAGCATAGCACAAATTTCCAGTAAAGATTAAGAAGATAATTTTTATCTTAGCCACAAGCAGAGATGACTGTCTGGCTGTGCTGTGAGGGCACTGCTGAGGGAGGGACTGTCTGAGCTGTTACAACACAGGGATAATTGTGCTGAAAGCAAACCCTGCTTCTGAATTGGCAGATGCCAGGGTGGAGCATGGCATGGCTGTGTCTGCTCCCTGGGCACAACTGCCCTGTGAAGTTTCCCAGGCACAGCTCACTGGGAAGGACCATGCCCAGGTGTCCTGTCCTGGCTGTGTGGGGTGTCCCCATCTGAGCTGCTCCTCTGAGCCCCGTTCTGGCTGAGGAGCTGGAGGGCCCAAGTCCTCTCATCTCCCTGCAAGGACTGCCCTGACTCAGGTGGGTCTCACCCAGTAACCAGAGCAGCGAGGCTGGAGAAGGGAGTGGAGCACAAGTGCTGTGGGGAGAGGCTGAGGGAGCTGGGGGTGTTTGTGCTAGAGAAGAGGAGGCTGAGAGGTGACCTCAGCACTGTCTGGAAGTGCCTGAAGGGAAGTTGTGGCCAGGTGGGGGTTGGTCTCTTCTCCCAGGCACTCAGCAATAGGACAAGGGGGCACGGGGGGCTCAAGCTCTGCCAGGGGAAATTGAAGTTGGAGATGAGAAAAAACTTCTTTGCAGAGAGAGTGCTGAGGGATTGGAATGGGCTGCCCAGAGAGGGGGTGGATTCCCCATCCCTGGAGGTTTTTCAACTGAGCTTGGCCGTGGCACTGAGTGCCATGATCTGGTAAAGGGACTGGAGTTGGCCCAAGGATTGGACTTGATGATCTCAGAGGTCTTTTCCAACCCAATCCATTCTATGATTCTATGATTCTGTTTCCCCTGGGACTGCCATTCCTTGTGTGTGTCATCTGTCCAGAGCTGGGAGTTGGGGTTGCTGTAGCCTGTTGGGCACCAGGTCCTGGCAAACCACTCAGCCATGGTATTTCTGGAGTGTGTCTGTGCTGTCCCAGAGAAGGTACCCCAGTGCCACACAGCCCTGGGCCTGCTCTCCTGTGCTCTGGAGCTCCTGCTCCATCGGGATGTGCTGTTCCTCCAGTGACATGTTGACCTACCAAGTTTCTCTCATATCAATAAATTCTAATGATAACCTTGACAAAAGGGAATTTCTGGTTTTTATTTTACCCAGATATCTGCCCTGAGAACTGATGTTTTGGTGGGATTGTTCAGTATCTCTTTGGTGAGAGTGTGACCCCTCAGGTTTGGAGGGAGCAGCCACCTAAAAAACAAGCTTTGAGGGGACTCTGGAAATGCTGGAAAGGTGCCAGCTCAGACTCCCTTGGGCTGGTGGGACCTGGATAGGTCTGGATGGTTTGTTGGTGCTGCATTTCATTAAATAACTTTTTCATCTCAGTGTTCAAATCAGAACGTGATTCAGGCTGGGAGGAGCCTTTGTTGGTCCCTTTTTGACCTGTCCACTAAAAGCTGAGCTAATTCCCAAGCTCCTTTGGGGTGCTCTGGGCCTGGCCCATCTGGGCTTTGAAGATCTCCAAGTTTGGAGATGCCACCCCCACCCTGACCCTGTCCCAGGGCTGTTCTGTGCCCATGGAGAACTTTCTCCTTGTGTCTGGTGGGTCATCCCCTTGTGTCTTGAGCCTCTTCCCTCTTGGTCTTCCCCTGAGAAGAGCCATCCTCCCCCTGGCAGACCCATCCACCCTGTGCACCTGGGGTTGCTGGGCAGTTCTGCCCCTGAGCAAAGCTCAGGTCCTTGGGCAAGCACAAACACATTTTATAAAGGCTGGAAAAACCACATCTCTCCGTTTAGGCACCAAAGGCAAGAGTCAAAGCGGGGTTTTTATCTCCTCAGATACAATGTCAGGAGAATTGAGGCACCTTAGAGGTGAGAACAACCCTCACATACTCACCAGGTTGCCGAGAGAGGTGGCAGATGCCCCATCCCTGGTGGGCAACCTGCTCCAGGGGGAGGTGTCCCTGCTCTCTGCAGGGGGTTGGACTAGAAGGGCTCTAAAAAGGTCCCTTCCAACCCAAACTATTCAGTGATTCTCTGATTCAGGGATTCTGTGGTTACTGGTAAGTAGCTTTGAAACCTTAAAGTGTCTGCAGCCACTTGGCCAAGATCTTCAAAGCCATGAGGGACTTTTGGGAGGGACCAAACTGGCTCCTGGTGTTGGAGTTGTGGAAATGATGCTGGTGCCAAAAGGCACGTGGGGGTCTTTGCTTGGAAAGTGGGTGAGGGGCTACTTTGCAGGGACATGTGATGGTGGGGGCAGGTTTAGATCAGTCAGATATTAGGAGGAAATTCCTCCCTGTGAGGGTGGGCAGGCCCTGGCACAGGTTGCCCAGAGAAGCTGTGGCTGCCCCATCCCTGGAAGTGTCCAAGGCCAGGTTGGAGCACCCTGGGCTGGTGGGAGGTGTCCCTGCCCATGGCAGGGGGTGGAACAAGATGATTTTTATGGTCCCTTCCAGCAGAAACCACTGTAGGTTCTGGGCTGTTGAGTGAACAGGAGCCTTGTGTTCTTCAGCTGAAGGGAGGAGAAACCACCACACACCAGCCAATGTGACCATACGGTGTTGGGAATGGGGACAACCTCCATCCTGCATGAAGCTGGCAAGGAAGGATCCCATCCCCAAACAGCCACACTGGGAGGGCAGTGAGGAGCAGGGAGAGGAGGGTGAGCCTTCCACTGCATCCCTGAGCCTGTGCCTCGAGGTTTCCTTCCTGGAAGCACCTGCACATGGCTGGGGGTGTGGGCAGTGCTGGCCTGAGCAGGCACAGCCAGGCTCTCCTGAGGCTCTGCTGGGCACAAACCACACCATGGGCACGGGGGCCACTTCCAGGGGACATCTGGCCTCGCTGTGCCCAGGGCTCTGAGCCTTGGGGACACCTGACAAACACCACAAAACTTCTGTGCTCATCCAAAACTTCCAGGTGAGGGAACAAAGAGGTGTGTCCAGGAGAACCTGGAGAGTTCTGTGCTGCAGATGGAGCTCTGGCAGGTGCTGACATCACTGAGGTTCCCCTGGTGATCACATCATGCTCTGTCTGCCCCTCCACCACCAGCAGCTGTAACATCTCCATGGCAGCCTCCAGGGGAAACAGCATCTTCCCCAGAAACCCCTACTACATCCCTGGGTAAGTGCTGGAGTTCATCCAAAATGGCCATTTCCAATGCAAATTGCTCTGCTTGGGATCAGGGAGTGTTTGAGATGATGTTCTGGGGGTTTTTTAAGACACTTGAACATTCCATGTAGCAGTGTCTGAAGGAGACAGAGCTCCAGGAGAAGCAGCAGGGGAGGATTGCAGACCATGGCAAAGCACACATGGGGCAAAGCCAAAATTGGTTTTTTCCCTATTTTTTCTCTATTTCTTTTAACCTGCCAAATGTTACCAGAGTTTCTGTGCAGGGTTTGGTTCCCAAACTGTCAGAATTTTTGCATCAAGGACATTTGAAAGTCTCCTTTGAGTAGTTGCATAGACATGACACCCTCTGGCCAATGGGTTGGGACCATTGCTGGAAGGAGTCGGGGTCTGGGGGTGCTGCTGGTCCAGTGCACACACAGATTTCTTCCCAAAGCTGTTTGTGTCACCCTGCTCTGAGGCTTGGGAAGAAGTGACCAAGTTCTGCCCTGGGTAGGACGTACAAGGGGGAAAGTAGGACAGGAGTGGCAGGAATGAGGGATTGGCTCCACTGGGAACAGAGAAGTTGTGGGAGGGATCCTGTGGTGAGACTTGGATATGGGCTGGGAAGGGCTGGATGGCCCAGAATCCCCCAGATGAGGTGAGCTGGTGCCTGCCCAGGCTGTGGGCCTGGCACAGGGAATGCCAGCCCTGTCCCCTGGGTGCAGGCAGGTGAGGGCAGGAGCAGATCCTGAGCCACTGGCAGAGGGTGGAGCACATTCCCTTGGGCTCTGCTGCTGCAGTGCTGATCCAACCAGTCCTTCCCATGACAGTGACACGCAGGATTTTTCCATTACTGATCTCTGTACCTTCCCCACTTACATAAGCTCTGGGATTGGGGGCTTTTAACACATTTTTGCATGGCTGGGGCCATCTGATTTGGTTTTCCCTGTGTGCTGGCAGGGGCTTGGGAAAGACCAGGAGCAGCAAGGAGGGGGCTGTGGCTGGGCTTGTAGCCCCAAAAGCCTCCAAACCTTGCCTTGCCTTGCCTTGCCTTGCCTCCTGCCCCAGGAGCAGCTCCAGCCCCAGCCCCAGCACAGCCCCAGCAGCTGGATCTGCTCCTCTCCAGAGCCAGCTGAAGGCAGGAGGAGGAACCAAATTCTGCTGCTGCATTTCTTGGTGCTGTGCAGGCTCGTGGTGTCCCCCCAAGCCCCTGTGGGTGCTGAGAGTGCTGCTTTGCATCTGTTTTGGGTGGCTGAGGGCATTGCCAGAGCCCAGCAGATGGTGCTCCCTGAGCTGGGGTGGGGGCACATTACAGGGTGCCACCAGTTGAACCCTGTGCTGGTGAACCCACGAATGACGAGGGTACCAAAGCAGGTTGATGTCACTTGGGTCAGGCAATGGGCACAGCAGGAGTTGGAAAATGCCAATGCCACACTCAAGAGCTTTGGGAAGCCTAAACCAAATGATTGGGATGGTTTGGGAAGTTGGTGCACAGAGAGGGGTCAGTCCATGAATCCTGGGCACTGGGCACGGCCCTGCCCACCCTGTCATAGAATGATAGAATGGATTGGGTTGGAAAAGACCTCCGAGATCATCAAGTCCAACCCTTGGGCCAACTCCACTCCCTTTACCAGATCATGGCACTCAGTGCCACGGCCAAGCTCAGGTTAAAAACCTCCAGGGATGGGGAATCCACCCCCTCTCTGGGCAGCCCATTCCAATCCCTGAGCACTCTCTCTGTAGTGATCTCTCTGATTTCTCTGGCTCTGCAGAGCTGGGAAGGGTTTGGAGCTGAGCAAGAACAGGCTCAGGGCCAAGGCTCTTCCCAGGGAGACAGAGCAGGTTTGGGTGTTGAGTCTGGGGAGTGGTGATGGAAGAGATAAGGCTGAGCAGTGAAATGGGCTCAGCCTTAGGCCAGGGGGTTGGTTGGTGCTGGTCCCCAGCAAGGCCTGAGAGTGGCACTGCAGTGGGAACTGAGGAAAGGGGGTCCCTCGGGGTCGTGCATCACAATCCCCAGCACTGGGGACAAAGAGCCCTGCTGAGCTGGTCTCTCCCCCAGGCTTTTATCAGCAGCACTTGTAATTCCCTCCATGGCAAATCCCTCTCTGAGCACCCAGACTGACTCGCTGGGCTCCTCTGGTGTTTAATTACCGGGGAATGGAACTCTCCCTCAGCCCAGCCATTATTTTGCTGATGATCAGAATCCCTCCAGCCATCCTGTCATTATCAAGGCTGTGTCATTTGTGCTCCTGCTCAGCTTTGTCATCCTGGTGCTGCTTCCCCACGTTGCAAGGTTTACTGGGAGTCCCCGGGGAGCTGCTGGGGAGGGATCCTGCATGCAAAGTGGGAAAACCTGCCAAGAGTGAATGCAGGGCTCTGCTTGCTGCTGGTTAAACTATTTGGAAGGGAAAGGACTTACTCATTATCTTATGATCCTCATGCATCATCTGGCTTTATCCCTGGATCCACGCTGGGCTCATTGATTGAATATTTCTGTCTGTCCATTGCAACTGGCAGCTCTGCCTTTCTTCAGGGCTGGAACAGCATCACCATTAGCTGGGAGTGGAAGGGCTGAAGGTTTTAGTGGTGGCTCAGAGCAGAGCCAGAGCTCGAGCACCTGCCCTGCCCTCAGCCTGTCCCAGGGCTGAGAGCAAAGAGGCAGCACAGAGATCCCAAAAAAATAGAGCCATGATTGTTCCTGGGGTTGAGCAGCTGCCTGGCCCTGCCTGCCCCATGCCAGGCAGTGCCCAGGTGGGCTCATGTGCCTGGCACTGCTCCTTGCTATGAGTGGAGAGGTGCAGGGAGTGCAGGCAGGGAATCTTTCTGATTTTTGAGATTGAATATTGAACAAGAGACACTGGGAATTTCCCAGTTACTCACTGTGTCAGGGCAGAGAGGCACTGCAAAACTTAAACTGGGGCATGTGGAACTGGAAATGATATTTGATGGGCAGCCCATTCCAAGTCAGCACTGCCAAAACAACCAGCCCAAGCTGGGCTCCCCAACTGGGAGTTTTCCCACCCAAAGGTGCTGCTCCCTGAGCTCATCCCGTGGTGCTCCACAAAGCAAAGCAGGAGCCTGTGCCTACACATGCCTGGGAATGGAGGAGCCAGTTCTCAGGCTGCCCCAGGAAAACATTCATGGGAACCACAGGCACACCCTCCTGCTGCATGTGCAACCACACGTGGCTCCTCAGTGTGCTGCTCCAGCAGCTCATTCACACTCAGGGGCACGTCCTGTGCCATCCCCTCCCCTGGGCTCAGACACTCCTGTGCCATCCCTGCCCTGAGCTCAGACACTCCTGTGCCATCCCCTGCCCTGGGCTCAGACACTCCTGTGCCATCCCTGCCCTGAGCTCAGACACTCCTGTGCCATCCCCTGCCCTGGGCTCAGACACTCCTGTGCCATCCCCTGCCCTGGGCTCAGACACTCCTGTGCCATCCCTGTCCTGGGCTCAGACACTCCTGTGCCATTCCCTCCCCTGAGCTCAGACACTCCTGTGCCATCCCTGCCCTGGGCTCAGACACTCCTGTACTATCCCTGCCCTGGGCTCAGGAGCCCGTCCTGTGCCATTCCCTCCCCTGGGCTCAGGCACATCCTGTGCCATCCCTGCCCTGGGCTAAGGCACTCCCAGCCACGTGTGCTCCTGGACATGGTCCTTCCAGCACAAAAAGCTCTGCAGAGATTGGCACTGCCAGGGGGCAGGGTTGGGTGGGATACTGGGAAGGAATTCTTCCCTGTGAGGGTGGGCAGGCCCTGGCACAGGGTGCCCAGAGAAGCTGTGGCTGCCCCATCCCTGGGAGTGTCCAAGGCCATGTTGGAGCACCCTGGGCTGGTGGGAGGTGTCTCTGCCCATGGCAGGGCTGGAACTGGATGGTCTTTAAGGTCCTTTCCAACCCAAACCAGTCTGGGATTTCATGATTACCTCACAGTGGACACTTGTTGCCCTCTCAGTGATGGTTCTGTTTGGTTTCCCCTCAGCTATGGGGGGTATGTCCCTCAGTACACCTTCAGGATTGGCAAAACCTATGGCAGAACCACCCACGAAGTGCTGACAGACCCTGCTGTGACCATGAGCCCTCGCTCTGTGCTGGCACCTCTGCACAAGCTCAAAACCATCAGTGAGTTCAGTTCCGTCCTTGGGCGTCCAGGTGGGCACAACTCGGGTCTCCTCCCCCTGCCAGTGTGGGCCCATGGTGGGCACGGGGTCAGCCACCAGTACTGGGGTCTGTGCCCATCCCTGGGGGCAATGGGACATTTTCCTTGGAGCAGTTGTGGAGTGGGAGCACAGACAGCTGGAGATCAGCACCAGGAGGGGCTGGAGCTCTTGAGGATGGGGATCCTCATATGGGTGTCCAGGGGAGAGGAGGGTTCAGTTCCCAGGTTATCTTTAGTTAGACGATGACAAGGGATTATATGGTTTATTCTGAGCTCACTCCCCAGTTCTCCCAGGTTCCTGTCATGGTTTAACCCCGGTTGAGTTAAACCCCACACAGCCACTTGCTCACAAACCCAAAATGTGGCCCAGAGTAGCTACTGCAGAGAGGATTCCCCATCCCGGGCAAACCCAGCACAGTTCCACAGGCTAAAATCCACCTTTTAGAGGGAAAGTTGGCTCTCCTACCTCCAATCCTTTCCTGGCTGGGGCAGAGCTCTTACAGCTTGGGATTGATTTCGGTTCTTGCTGCTCCTCCTCAGCTCAGAAGGGCTCCTGTGCCTTCCCCTCCCTCCTCTCCCTTCCTTTCCCTTCCCATTCTGCTGACAGGCCCCATCTCCTCCATCAGACACTGAGACATGCTCAGGTTGATTCCCAGTGCTGAGAATTTGCAGGAATCTCCTACCAAGTCCCAGCTCTTCAGGGCAGTGTCTGGTCCCTGCTGAGCTGATCCAAACCAAGGCACAGCAACACCCACGTGCCACCCTCTGCCACATCCCACCCTCTGCCATATGCCATCCTCTGCCACATCCCACCCTGTGCCATGTCCCATCCTCTGTCCCATCCCACCCTCTGCCATGTCCCATCCTCTGCCACATCCTACCCTCTGCCATGTGCCATCCTCTGCCACATCCCCCCCTGTGCCATGTCCCATCCTCTGCCATGTGCCATCCTCTGCCACATCCCCCCCTGTGCCATGTCCCATCCTCTGCCATGTGCCATCCTCTGCCACATCCCCCCCTGTGCCATGTCCCATCCTCTGCCATGTGCCATCCTCTGCCACATCCCCCCCTGTGCCATGTCCCATCCTCTGCCATGTGCCATCCTCTGCCACGTCCCACCTCTGCCAGGTGCCACCCTCTGCCACGTCCCACCCTTTGCCACGTCCCACTCCCTGTGGCTGAGCTCTAACTGTTCCCAATGCCCTGGACAGTGGCATTCCAGCCTGAGCACAGGGATGACATCCCCATGTGGGATCTGGGTCTTTATTTCCCCAGGAACGGCCACACCAAGTGGTGTTTTCCCATTTCTTCCTGGGAATCCACACCTTGCAGCTTCTTCCAAACTCTTGGCCTCCCTGTTCCCCCCAGCCCTGTTTTCCAGGATCCAGGACTCCACTACACAGGTGGTGTTTACAGCCTCTACTCCTGGACATTTAAAATTGCATTTTCTTGGACTAACAAAGAGTTTGGATGGACCCAACCAACCAGCTGACCCAGTTGCTCCCTGTCATTATCCTGCCCTGATCCATGTTCCCTCCTCATCTGCAGCCAGGACCTCATGTTTGCAGCTCCTTACTGAGGTGCTGGAGAAGTGGCCAAGGGAAGCCACATCTTGTTGTGCTCACAAGTCCCCATCAGCAGCTCCTGCTTTCACTGTGCAATCCCCTAAACCCTCCTCAGGTGCTGCCTGGTGTCCTGGGTGTTTTCCTTGCTGCAGATCAAGGAGCTGGTGGCAGTGTTGGGCCTGTCTTGTCTTTAGCAGAGTTGGTCTCAAGACTTTTCCTCAAGGTCTGGTTCTGACAAAACCTCCTTGATGGGCATCAAGTGCTTTGCTGGTTTCTATCAGTTGAATTCCTTGTTGTTTTCCTGCTGAAAGTGAGATCAGGCTCTGCTGGTGAGCAGGGACAGCACCCAGGGAATGGCTGGAGCTGTGCCAGGGCAGGCTCAGGTTGGATCTCAGGGAAAGGCTCTTCCCCCAGAGGGTGGTGGGCACTGACCAGGCTCCCCAGGGCAGTGGGCACGGCCCCAAGGCTGCCAGAGCTCCAGGAGGGTTTGGATGATGCTCTGGGGCACAGGGTGGGATTGTTGGGGTGTCTGTGCAGGGCCAGGGTGGGACTGGATGGTCCTGGTGGGTCCCTCCCAGCTCAGAGTATTCTGTGATTCCAGGACATCAGCCAGGGTTGTGCTGGATCCTCCATTCCCCACGTTGGCACTGAGGAGTTGGCACAGGCAGAGCCCACTTCCCAGAATCTGACCTGAAAACGTGGATATTTGCTCTCATCTGAGCTCTCCTGCCTTTCCATGTAGTGTCTCACTGGGCAGCTTTTCTGAATTCAATCAGTTTGCAAAACCAGGCTCATAAAAAGGAGCTCATATGGATTTCTTATAAGTACAAAACTATTTAAGGTTCCTTTTCCTTTAGTTTGTGGGAGAAAGGGGGTAAATGCAACATTCTCATGAACAAGGGAGTGAAAAATAAGACAAATTGTGCTTTAAAGTTTGCACTCTGGATTGAAAAATCACTTCCACCAAGATTTGTCTTTATTTTCTTGCCAGCCTGGACACATGGAAATTCAGTTACATAGAGCATATTATATATACTTAATGCCCAAATGTATACTCAGTGTATGTGCTTCATCACCCACTTATGTGCAGATGGCAAACCTAAACACCCTTTAGAGGTTGATACACTTGTGGAAAGGGGAAAGTTTTGCTCTTCACTGCAATTCCCCAGGAATTATAGAATCCTTCAGGCTGGAAAATCTCCCCAAGATCATCACTAACCCATCCCTGCAGACAAACTGACTCTCCAGCTGGAGCCTTGGCTGCTGGATGGTGCCTCCTCCCTGGGGCTTTGCTCTGGGATGCAGATGTCCTCCCAAGAGGAGGTCAGGGGGAGGCTGGAACGACCAGAGGGTGGAAAAGTAATGACCTACGAGCACAAAAATGGAAGGAATTCGGTTTGTTTGGAAAAGACCAGGCTGCCACAGGAACAGTTTTCCACAAAGGAAGTGGTGGTTGTGGGGTGTGAGGGGGATCCTCCTCTGGAACCACCAAGGAGGGAGGGATGGGCACAGAGCACAGGGCAGTGCCCGGGCTGGGGCACCTGGGGAGCCACATCACAGGGGATTTTAAGGGAAAATCAGACCAAAGCTGCCAAGCTCAGCTGTCCCTGCAGAGTCTGAAGCCACAGAGCTCTGTCCCTAATCCACAGTGGAGATGTTTGGCATGTGCTGGATGTAGGATAAGCTTTTTCCAGGCAGGGTCACAGCAGAGCCTTTCCTCGATGAGCAGCAGCAGTGCCAGGGCAGGAATTCCTCAGGGCAGGAATGTCTCTGGGCTGAGCTGGCACAGCCACCTGCAGACAAGGACACAAGGCTGTTTGCACCCAATCACCAAATATTCCAAGCTGGAATGGCCCCACAAGGACCACGGAGTCCAGCTCTTCAGCAAATGGGCTGTACAGGGACTGAGCCCACCCCCTGGGTGCTGTTGGCACCGAGCTCTGACCAGCTGAGCTTCCTCACAGCTTGGCTGGTGATATTTTACCCTTAGAATAAATGTGAAGTTATTTAACTTGTATTTCTATGCAGGTTTATTGGATGGGGCTGGTGGCACTCACAGCCCATGAGACATGCAGGGAATGGGCTCTGGGATCCTTTTGGTCCCTTCCAACCCAAGTTGTTCTGTGGTTCTACACCATTGGCCCCCAGGCTCCTTTCCCTTCCTGCAGGGGGGTGTTGGGAGCCCCTCACCCCCCTGAGCCACCCCTCTCTCCTAACCCAGTGCCTGTCCTGCAGGATACACTCCCTATGATGCTGCAGCAACCTCTCCAGAGGTGTCCATCGGGCCCAGGCCCCTCCTGCCAGGGCCAGGGCGGGTGCAGGACGAGCCCATGATGGCGCACATGAACCCCACGCACTGGCAGCGCCCCACGGACACGGCCTCGCCCGGTGCCCACCAGACCTGGCCCAACCAGTGGGGCCCAGGGGGGCTCTCCCTGCACCCTGCAGCTGAGCAGAGGGAGAAGCAGCTGTCTGAGGTGCCCCTGTCCTGCTGCCAGGGAAAAGGGGCTGCAGCTGGGCAGCTCTGCAACGCCTGCGAGGGCAGCAAAGCCGTGAGTGAGGGTGGGGCATGGGGGGCGTCTCCTGGGGCAGGGGGTGAGGAGGGCATTTCACACAGCTGTGGGTGGCAAGGGCAAGGGTGGGAAGTTTAGAATGTCCAATAGAGAAAGGTCAGACACACTAATATTTCCAGCAGTAGCAAATTTACTACATCTTCAGGAAATTGTTTTAATTGTTAGTTGTGATTCCTGATCAAACAGGCTCCTCATTTGGTTGGGTTGAGCTTCAATCCCAGCCACAAGATCTCACTTCATGCTGGGCTGGGCAGTCAGGCTTGTGCTTCCTGGGAGCCCTGATTCCACCTCCTCCTCCTGCAGAAAGAGGGCACTCCCAGCTCCTTTGGGGATGTGCCAGGTTTCTGCCCCCACCTGCCATTCCCCCCCTGGTCACCCCTCATTGGAACACAAGCTCTGGTTGGTGCCCTGTGTCTCCTCTGGAGCAGTGGCAGTGCCTGTCACGTGCCAGCAGCTGTGGCTCTGCAAATCCCCTGGAGGCAGAGATTAGAGGTTTGACGTGTGGAGTCAAAAGCTGGCTTGGATGTAAATCCCAAGCAAAGGGGCATTCCTGCTCCTTGCCCTCACAAACAGATTCACAGAGGACTTCAGTGCCCAAAGCCACCCTTGCTCTCCATGGGGGTTTGGCAAAGGTCTCTGCAAGGCCTACAACTTGTTCATCTGGTAATTTGACTTTATCAGAAACTCTTGGAGTAGCTCTCAGAATGAAGCTGGGAAGGACTGGAAATGGGAGTTGCCATTCCCAGGTTCTGGCAGGGATTGAAGCAATGGAGCCAAGGGAAAAAGCAGGTTTTACTGGTGTTTATTTGATTTCTTCTTCTATGTTAAGCTGCTAGAAACTGGAGGTGTGACACTGCCAGGAGGGGCTCACATCCCACCTGAGGAGGAAGAAGACCCACTGCCAATCCTGCCAATCCCAAATGCCATCCGANGGCCACAACTTCCCTGATGTGGCACTTCCAGACAGTGCTGAGGTCACCTCTCAGCCTCCTCTTCTCCAGCACAAACACCCCCAGCTCCCTCAGCCTCTCCCCACACCACTTGTGCTCCACTCCCTTCTCCAGCCTCGTTGCTCTTCTCTGGCCCCGCTCCAGCCCCTCAATCTCTTGCCTCAACTCAGGGGCCCACAACTCAACACAACACTCAAGGTGTGGCCTCCCCAAGGCAGAGTCCAGGGGAAGGCTCACTGCCCTGGGCCTGCTGGCCATGCTGTTCCTGATCCAGGCCAGAATCCCATCGGCTTTCTTGGCCACCTGGGCACGTGTCACCCCTTCTCCCCCATGGGGGAACCTCAGAGGCACTGGCCAGTTGCTCCAGCTCGTTTGAACCCTTTGGGATGGAAATTCCCCTGCTCCTCTCCCTGCAAGGGCTTTTCTTTGGGATGCTGCCACCCCTTGGGGTGTCACACTGAGGGATGTGTGCCCATGGGCAGGTGGAAGGGACTCAGGAGTCATCTCAGTGGCTCCAGAAAGTGAGGAGAGGTGGGCCATGGGCTCTGTCCCACCCCAGTGGCTCCAGGAGCATCTGTTCCCATCGAGGCTGTTATTCCTCCCCCAGAAATAAGCTGTTTTCCTGAATGCCCAACCCCACATGTGGTGCTGTGTGGCACCACCATGAAGGGATAAACCCTGTCTGGCACTTCCCCCTTTGCTCTGGAAGAACATTCCTGTGCAGCAGGAGGTGATGGGTGATGGACTGAGCTCCCCCTCAGGGGTCCAGCACCAGTGGGGGGGATCCCTCACTCCACAGAGGAGCACAGGAATACAGGGATCACAATATTCCAGGTAAAAGGAAGGAGCATTCCTGCTTTAGGGTGCAGAGGACAAATTCCTCTCTCCAAAGCATTCCTTTGGAAAGAGGGGGCCTGGGCTGCTTTGAGATTCCACCTCTCTGTGTTTTATGTAGTTTTAGACTTAATTAAGTTTCTGTTCTGAGAATTTGGGCAGAGCTGATGAGGAAGAAAGGTCAGACACCTGGTTGTTAATCCCTGAATGTGTCTCACACTGTGAGAGAACATGAAAGAGCTGTTGGTGTAAAGAAAAAACTGTAAGAAACTAAAATGGTTTTTCCATACCTCATGGAGATCAACAAAAATCAGTTCAGCCCATTGTGTTTGTCTTGGGAATCCTAAGGAAAAACTCTTTCAGAGAAGAGTTAATTTTTCAATTTAAATTGAGTAATTTTTCTTTCCTACACTCTGAGGTTTATATTCATCCCAGGCTCCTCCACTTCCACTCTGGGTGATCCTTTAATGATATGTGTGTTCTCCAGCAGAAAATGTTCTCTCTTGTCTTCATCCAAAGGGTACACTGGATTCATCCCCTGCTTCACCAACAACCTTGGACTGACCTACATCCCAGGTGTGAGGAAGGCCATGAAGGAGTTTGACCACCACCAGGTAGGTTACATATTGCTGAAATAAGAATGTGCACAATGGGGATGCTGAGCCACCTGAATTTTCAGTAGTAGGAGCAGAACTGGATTATAAGCACAAGCAAAATGAAATGTTGTTGGCTAACACTGAAAAACCACGAGTGATTAAATTCTGAACTTGTTTCCTTGGGACATTCAGGGAGGATAAACGAGTTCATGAAAGGATTAAGCAAATCTGCTGAGGGCTGGGTCAAAGGTGGCTGTTAAAAATGTTGCTCTGAGTGTAGAAATACAGGCTGCAACTCTCTGCACTTCCCTTATGGAATATATTTTCTCCATGTGGATGGCAGTGCTGGGTGGTTTCCTGTGCTGCTTGGGAGGATGTGTCCCCCTTTTAATTGCTTGTGAGGCTTTTTCCTTTACTGCCATCGTTTGTCTTAAAGGGATCTAGATCTCTTTCTCCTCCTTCTGGGAAGGACACAGGAATATCCCTACGGAAAAACCGTGTTCTAAGAGCTCCTATAAGATAATCTTCCTGCACGGAAAATGAGGCCCCTCCCACAGCAGTTAAGGGTTTGTGTCCAAAGCTACACATTCCTTCTTGCCCTCGGGATGCAGAGAGATCCACGGGATGGAGAGAGATGAGATCCCAGGGATGCAGAGAGATGAGGAGATCCCCGGGATGCAGAGAGGAGAGATCGCCGGGGTGCAGCGAGGGGAGATCCCCAGCATGCAGAGAGATGAGGAGATCCCAGGGATGCAGAGAGGAGAGATCCCCAGCATGCAGAGAGATGAGGAGATCCCTGGGATGCAGAGAGATGAGATCCCCAGGATGCAGAAATGAGATCCCCAGGATGCACAAAGGAGAGATCCCTGGGATGCAGAGATGAGATCCCCAGGNGAGATCCCCGGGATGCAGAGATGAGATCCCTGGGATGCAGAAAGGAGAGATCCCTGGGATGCAGAGATGAGATCCCCGGGATGCAGAGAGATGAGAACCCCGGGATGTAGAGATGAGATCCCCGGGATGCAGAGATGAGATCCCTGGGATGCAGAAAGGAGAGATCCCTGGGATGCAGAGATGAGATCCCCGGGATGCAGAGAGATGAGAACCCCGGGATGTAGAGATGAGATCCCCGGGATGCAGAGATGAGATCCCTGGGATGCAGAAAGGAGAGATCCCTGGGATGCAGAGATGAGATCCCCGGGATGCAGAGAGATGAGAACCCCGGGATGTAGAGATGAGATCCCCGGGATGCAGAGATGAGATCCCTGGGATGCAGAAAGGAGAGATCCCTGGGATGCAGAGATGAGATCCCCGGGATGCAGAGAGATGAGAACCCCGGGATGTAGAGATGAGATCCCCGGGATGCAGAGATGAGATCCCTGGGATGCAGAAAGGAGAGATCCCTGGGATGCAGAGATGAGATCCCCGGGATGCAGAGAGATGAGAACCCCGGGATGTAGAGATGAGATCCCCGGGATGCAGAGATGAGATCCCTGGGATGCAGAAAGGAGAGATCCCTGGGATGCAGAGATGAGATCCCCGGGATGCAGAGAGATGAGAACCCCGGGATGTAGAGATGAGATCCCCGGGATGCAGAGATGAGATCCCTGGGATGCAGAAAGGAGAGATCCCTGGGATGCAGAGATGAGATCCCCGGGATGCAGAGAGATGAGAACCCCGGGATGTAGAGATGAGATCCCCGGGATGCAGAGATGAGATCCCTGGGATGCAGAAAGGAGAGATCCCTGGGATGCAGAGATGAGATCCCCGGGATGCAGCAGCCTCGCTGGTCCAGCCCCGGCGAACACGGATGAGCTCACTCGAAGCAGGCAATGACATTGCAGTCCTTCCTGCTCCCACTGACATGCCTTCATCCCAGAGCGGACGGGTCTGATGTAGGAAAACCACGCACGACTGAGGCTCCCCGGCTGAGAGAAATGAGCTGGGAAGGACTGAGGCAGCGGGGAGGGCAGCGGGGCCGGGCGCGCAGGGAGCGCCGTGCGCTGGCTGGGATTGATGCGCTTCCCTGCGCTGACTCCCTTCTCCTCCCCTGCTGCCATGAATAGGAATTGAAATAGAGCAAAGAGAACAAACCCCAGGCGTTATCCAAGCTAAATGTGCTGTTTGCAAAGCCCTCCTGCCCCTTTGCTGTGCAGCGCATGGGCGAGGGAGGGTCAGGATGCGGCGGGATCCAGGCTGGCTCGGCAGCACCGGGGAACACACGCTGAGGAGAGAGAACCACACACAGTTCCATCTAAGATGGCTTCTGACTTCAAGCCACTGATCCTGTGCCCTCAATCTCGGTTGCCCTCGGTTACATGCGGGGATGTGTCATGGCTCACTGCTCACTGCATCGGGCACAGTAACACCAGTAACACTCCCCTCTCTGCATTGCTGAGGGAGCAGCCACAGCTCCATCACAGCCACAACTCCATCACAGCCACAGCTCCATCACAGCCACAGAGGGGTGTGCACCCCCAGAGGGGCTGGCACAGCTCCGGGGACACCTCTGTGTGGCTGTGACACCCACCCTCCTGCCCAGCCCCTTGGAGGGCACGGAGACCCCCAGCAGGTGATTTACTCTCCCTTCGGTTACCGCTCCCTGAGCCTTCCTGTTCCTCCTGGCCTGGGAATTCCAGGCTGATGCTGGCGGTGGGAACACGGGAGCAGGTGAAGGCTCAGCCCCAACCACAGCTGTGCTCAGCTCCAGCAGGTGCTGCTGGCTCAGGACAGCCCAGCAGGAGCACCAGGGACCTGGGATGGTGCCCACGGTCTGCAGGATCCTGAGCACCTGGGCCAGGACCTGCTCTGGGCACAGGGAATGAGGTGGCAGAGGCTGCTGCCAACACCTGCCAGGAGAAAAACATCTGCCAGGAGAAAAACAACTCCTGCCAACACCTGCCAGGAGAAAAACTTATGGAGTGGGAAAAGGGGGAGATTCAATGTAGCTTTTAATCAGAAAAAAAAGGAGGACTGGAAAGAGAATTGCTTTATGTTGGCTTAAATATTTTATGTAATGTAGAGTCAAAGCACATGACTTTGGTAAAAATAGTAAGTTTTAAAATAAACAGTTTCATGTCATTGTGGGTTTTTTTTCTTTTGTTTTCCAGATTTTGCAGAGAAATCCACCTTTCACCTTGGGGCTGAGATTTCCCCTGACACACTGGCCAGACACCAAAATTTACACCAGTGGTGGACTGAAACCTGCCTACACTGGCTTTGTACCACGTAAGTTCATCAGCTGAGTGAAAAGTGAAAGTCACCAATTACCGGGTTAAGTGGTGCTGTTGGGAGCTGCTTGGAGTGAAGGGAAGTTACTGAAATGTTCTACACAGGTAGTAGATTTTTTCCCAGTCTGTGCCAAGGTGCTGGGGCTGTGCCATGCCCTGCCAGTCTGTGGGACAGCCCAGCATTCCCACTGCCAGGCTCACCAGGGCACAGTTCCTGCCACCACCCCCTTCCTGAGGCAGGAGAGGCTCAGTGACACCCCCTTCACATGTCAGGAAAGGGATTGTGCTCTAAAAAGCTTAAAGTCTCATAAAAAGCAAAAGGTTGGTGATACAAAGGGGTTGAGATGGCACAAAAAGCACAGGGAAATGGGATTGGCCACCAGGACAGGTGACAGGCCAGAGCCCTGTCAGGTGTTGGTGCTGCCTAAAAGGGGAAGTCTGGAGGAATTTTCTGTGTCAGGTGAAGGCACCAGGGTAAAATCTCAACAAATCAGCAACTAATGTATTGCTGTGGTTGGTCACAGCTCTGATGTGGGTGGAAATCAGGCAGCTCCAGCTGGGAAGAACCAAACCCATGGCTTGTCCCTACTGCAGTGCAGAGGGGAAACAGAAAAAGGTATAAAATGTGGAAGAATTTAAACCAGAGTGGGAAAACAATCCTGGCAGGGCTGGGCTGTGGCTGATGGAGAGGTTGAGGCAGTGAGTGTGGCTTTAGACTTGAAACAGGACCTGGGAAAGCCAGGCAGGAAAGGCCCAGGTGAACACTCAGCCAGTTACAGAGGAAGAAAAACCCACCTTAAAACCAAGAGCAAGAATCAGCTCCTCAGTGTTGTTACTCCAGGCTTTGGAGATCTGTTGCCATCTTTCCCCCTACAGCCTGTTCTGTGCAGGTCTGACATCCCCATTTCCTGCCCCCAGAGCCACCAGTCAGCAGAGTTTTAACTGCTCCAACCAGTCCAGCTTGGGGTGGAGAAAGTTAATTAAGGCAGAAAACCTTTAAACAAAAGCAGCTACAATTTAGAAGGCTGACCAGAGTTCCTCCAGCAGGGAAGGAGCCTGTTCCCTCCTGTCCAGCTTTGTCACTTTGGGTGACACTGAACCTATTCACTGTTCCCACAGTAAAAATGTGCTGAGTTAATACAGGGTGTTCACGAGACAAACCAGTGTCAGACCCTGCCAGGTGTTCAGCTCATCCCAAACCAGAGGCTGCACTAACACTTAATTTCAAATCCTCTAGTGATTTTTTTAGGGGCAACTGCATGGATGGGAGAGCTTTGGTGTCACCTGTGCCCAGTAGGTGCCACCCAGGCTGTCAGAGCTGTCCCCAGCACTCCTGGGCCAGGACACAGCTCCCTGCTGGGCTGCAGTGCTGAGGAGCTGCAGTGATCAGGGACACCCACAGTGCTGTGGCACTCGCTGGCACCATTTCATGCCCAGGCAGCTCCAACCTACAGTGGCCCCTGCATGTCCAGCCCAGCAGCAGCTGCTCAGCCCCTGCCCTGCCAGGCTGCAACAGCCACAGGGCCCTAAATTTAGATACAGCTTGGAGCTAATTCCACCCTCCATGTCAGTGTGTCCCCCTCCAGCATACCTGATTATAGGGAATACCAGGGAATTTCCTCAATTCCCACAGCAGGACTGTCACCATGCCAGTGACCCAACAGACATCACCTGGCTGAGGGCAGCACAGGAGGGTGGCAGCTCATGCCAAGTCCACTGTTTTCCTTTTCCAGACCTCCGGGACATTTACTCACTCACGTATGGGAACGGCACCCGGGAAGCTTTCCGGAAAGAACAGAGGAGACGGGGCTTTGCACTGTGAAAACTGCTTTAATGGTGCCTGTACAGCATTGGAAGTGACTTTGAAACAGCAATAATAACACAACACAAACAGAACTTTTCAATGAGAGAGTTCATACAACTTTAAACAAAATTTACAGGTGTTCAACTGCATAGCTTTACTCTGCCTCCTCCTCAGCCTCCTCCTCAAACTCTCCCTCCTCCTCGGCTGTGGCATCCTGGTACTGCTGGTACTCAGACACCAGGTCATTCATGTTGCTCTCAGCCTCTGTGAACTCCATCTCGTCCATGCCCTCGCCCGTGTACCAGTGCAGGAAGGCCTTTCTGCGGAACATCGCAGTGAACTGCTCAGAAATGCGTTTGAACAGCTCCTGGATGGCCGTGCTGTTGCCAATGAAGGTGGCAGACATTTTGAGGCCGCGAGGTGGAATGTCACAGACTGCTGTCTTAACGTTATTGGGGATCCACTCAACAAAATAGCTGCTATTTTTGTTCTGGACGTTGAGCATCTGCTCGTCCACCTCTTTCATGGACATGCGGCCCCTAAAGACGGCGGCCACCGTCAGATAGCGGCCGTGACGCGGGTCACACGCTGCCATCATGTTCTTGGCATCGAACATCTGCTGGGTGAGCTCTGGCACGGTGAGAGCCCGGTACTGCTGGCTCCCACGGCTGGTGAGTGGGGCAAAACCGGGCATGAAAAAGTGCAGGCGAGGGAAGGGGACCATGTTCACCGCCAGCTTGCGCAGGTCAGCGTTGAGCTGGCCCGGGAACCGCAGGCAGGTGGTGACACCGCTCATGGTGGCAGACACGAGGTGGTTCAGGTCCCCGTAGGTGGGGGTCGTTAACTTCAGTGTTCTGAAGCAGATGTCGTACAGCGCCTCGTTATCGATACAGTACGTCTCATCCGTGTTCTCCACCAGCTGGTGCACCGAGAGCGTGGCATTGTAGGGCTCTACTACGGTATCTGACACTTTAGGGGAGGGCACGACACTGAAAGTATTCATAATTCTGTCTGGGTACTCCTCCCGGATTTTGCTGATGAGAAGGGTACCCATGCCAGAGCCTGTGCCACCACCCAGAGAGTGAGTAAGCTGAAAGCCCTGGAGACAATCACAGCTTTCTGCCTCCTTCCTTACAACATCTAACACAGAATCGACTAATTCAGCACCTTCCGTATAATGGCCCTTTGCCCAGTTGTTTCCTGCTCCGCTCTGACCTGGAAAAGAGCCATTTTCGTATTAGATTACGGTCACTGCTTCCTGCTTATTGCTTGCAAGCAAAGCTTAAGAGCATCAGGCTCCATGAAAGCTTTTCATCTTATCGAGCGCACGGCTGTGGTTTCACACAGGCACCTCTGCAGTGGCTCGGCAGACACAGAGAAAACATTAATTATCAATGATACAGCAGCCACTCCGTTTCTCCCGCTGGCACGGGAGGTGGGGAACGAGAATCGCAAAGAGCAACGACCTCTGGTGCCGCCTCGGAGCTGCTCCCAGCCGCAATCGCGGTGCTCCACGCCAGGATTAGCCCCGGCGGGGCCGGTGCCTCGGAGCATGTGCGGCGGGGCAGCCCCGCAGTGCCCGGCCCAGCCCTGCCCTGCCCCACCCGCGGCTCCTCCGCCCCCGCGCACTCACCGAACACGAAGTTGTCTGGCCTGAATATCTGCCCGAAGGGCCCGGAGCGCACCGAGTCCATGGTGCCGGGCTCCAGGTCCACCAGCACGGCTCGGGGCACGTATTTGCCGCCTGCAACACAGGGGGAGCCATCACTGCGGCGCCGGGGGGGGCGCGGCGAGCCCGGGGGGGGGCGGCGCGGGAGGGGCCCGGCCCTACCTGTGGCCTCGTTGTAGTAGACATTGATGCGCTCCAGCTGCAAGTCGCTGTCCCCGTGGTAGGTGCCGGTGGGGTCGATGCCATGCTCGTCGCTGATCCCCTCCCAGAACTGCCGGAGAGAAGCGGCTCGTCAGGGGCGGCCGCGCCGGGCTAGCCGCGCCCCGCTCGCTTTGCCCCGCACCCCGCCCCGGCCCGCTCTCCCCGCCCGGACCTTGGCCCCGATCTGGTTCCCGCACTGCCCGGCCTGCAGGTGCACGATCTCCCTCATGATGGCGGC
>VWZD01025242.1:62597-72927 GCA_013396695.1 Sakesphorus luctuosus | reverse complement strand
AAATTAAAATAAGGTCCATAAGATGTGACATTAATTAGCTCAACTGAGGCAACATGTTTGTTGTGAATGAAATAAAAACAGAGAGGAGATTTAATACTTCCTAAGATTTCTAATTCCTCAGGTCTCTGCCACTGATAGCTAAAGGTCTGTCTGACATGTGAAGTTTTTGCTGGTTGTGTAAGACAGTCTAAAAATGGATTTTTAAACTGATCATGATCATCACACCAGGGGACATATTAATTTCTGAATTCTCCCCATTCTCGTGGTGTCCAGGGTATCCCTATAAGACAGGTCTTAAAAGGGTTAGAGGGGTCTAGAGTAGACAGACAGATAGAGTCAGTGCTGAGAGATTGTGCCAGGTTTAACCAAATGTTATGTCTGGAGAACATTACCCAATTAGGAATTGGTGGAGGAGATGTCGCAATTAATTTTGATGGTGAGTCCTTTTGATTCGTCGATGTGACATTGCACTCAAGGAGCAGGATTATCCTGAAGATGATGCTGCTGGAGGGTCGCTCCCTGCGTCTGCGTTGTTAAGGCATTCTCAGTGGATGGCTGGTTTTCTTCATCAGCCCATTTCTGGCATGACATCCTCCAAGCCATGTATTGAGAATGCATTGCTACAGGATTGCATTTTAAAAGGCTTAATAGAATGCATACTTTATATTAAACATAGAAAACTAATTTTATAATTTGTTTTGATTTTTTTTTTTTAAAGCAAATAGGATAAGTAAATGAAAGAAGGAAAAGCAAAAAACACCAGGATGAACAGTAGAGAATCTAAGGTATTCTTCCAGAAGGTATCTTCCATTTGGAAAATCTGAAAAGCATGTACAGAAATCTGCAAGCATAAAAGCTTGCCTCAAAATAATATTTTCAGTATCTTATTTCAGTGATGTACCAATCCTATATAAATACTGCTTGTTCTGTTTACTATCAAAGACAAATCTGTTTAGTCACTTGTTCAAGCTATTCATACTTTTGAATTCAATGCTATCCTGTGGCTCTGAGCTCCATTATCTTAGTTTGTTTTTTTTTTATTAAAACATTACTGAATATTGCTAGATTCTTATAGGAATCATAAGGTAATGACAATGCCATTACTTCAGAAATCTTTGTCTAATTTTGTGTTGGCATGATCACGTTTATCTATTTCTGACAGTGTTTGAGTGATGTAGACCACAAAATATATGTTGAAATTGTTTTATTCTTTGTTTCCTCACCATTAGAAAATTTTCCTGTATCATACATGATTGATTACAAAAAAAAAGAGCCACAAACAAACAATAGTAACTTCTTACTGTTCCTATCTGCCATAGCTATGGAGAACAGATTATTATTTTCCTCTTTGGAAAATTCTTTTTGATATTTGATGGGTGTTATTGTGAGCTTGATAAATATTCTGTTCTGTAAGATAAGCAGCACCATATCTTTCATTCTTTTATCACACATTACATTTTCCATACTTGCCATTGCTTTTCTTGTTTTCATTAACATTCTTCATTTAAACCATCTATTATGATCCTGCAGTATCCAAGCTTGAATTAGAATCATAGAATCAATTGGGTTGGAAAAGACCTCTGAGATCAAGTCCAACCCTTGGTCCAACTCCAGTCCATTTACTGGATCATGGCACTCAGTGCCACATCCAATCTGCGTTTAAAAATCTCCAGGGATGGTGAATTCACCACCTCTCTGGGCAGCCCGTTCCAATGCCTGATTACTCTCTCTGTAAAGAATTTTTTTCTGATCTCCAACTTCAATTTCCCCTGGCAGAGCTTGAGCCCGTGCCCCCTTGTCCTATTGCTGAGTGCCTGAGACAAGAGACCAACCCCCACCTGGCCAGAACTTCCCTTCAGGTAGTTCTAGACAGTGCTGAGGTCACCTCTGAGCCTCCTCTTCTCCAGACTAAACAACCCCAGCTCCCTCAGCCTCTCGCCATAGGACTTGTGCTCCAGTCCCTTCACCAGTCTTGTTGCTCTACTCTGGACCCATTCCAGCACCTCAAGATCCTTCCTGAACTGAGGGGGCCCAGAACTAATTCCAGCTGATACTTTAATGTTGCCCAATAGAGGATGAATCATTTACATGTCTTGCAACTTTCCTAATTAAACAACTCAATTTCATTGTTTTTGTTATAAAATTTTGGCATAATGAAATTCTGATTCCCTGTGACCTCACAGCCTTTTCTTAAGAAGTGCTGTAAAATAGTATTTCTCTCCTTGTATTTCTCCCAGTTAATGATTCTATGATTCCATGATTATTCTTACTTTATGATGTCCCTACTTAAATATCCATCTCATTTTCTTCTCAGTCAATTTCACTAACAAATCAGGATCATTTTGAACTCCGGCCCTATTCTCATTTTGAAAATCACAGATGATTGTGTGTCAGTCCCTTTTGGATTTTAAAGACCTCTGTTGCATTTCACTCATACTTATCTCTTGCTGAAGATTCCTTATCTGTGCATGGAGTGTTCATATGGAAGTCATTCTACATCACTGGTTAGTTTGTTTATTTTTAGTGTACTTTTTCTATTGCTGTTTCTCAGTGGAATGATAAGATGTTAAAAGATTAATTTGCAGTGTTTTAAATCACAGTTTATTGAATAGCAGATATAGTTGTGTTATTTTACAGAGAATAATTTATGAAGTAAGTATGAACATCAGAATCAAACTTCTTGTCACAAGAAGAATTAACATATCAAAACAGCAAAAATGTTTGAAACCCAGAATCTTTTCATACTGCACAGGTTCACCACAGTCAGTTTTATGACTCATCTTCATTTCAGAAAGCTGCATTCTATTACTGAAACACCTTTTGCATACGTGTCCTCATCTGGGTTCCTGGTTTATTGTGCAAGTCATAAAATGCCTTTTGTTGGTGAAGAATGTTCCCACATATTTTATAGACATGATAATGGAAAGTTGTTTAAATTGGTCATGCAATCATCAGCTTGGGTCTCACAGTATAAAAACAGGTCTACCGGCCAATCATCCATTTCTGCTTGTATTCACCTCATTGTGAGTTTCATGCAGAACTCACTGAAATCATGAGCTTCATTTAAAAAACTTTCCTCTGCATTTCAGCGCTTTGTGGTAAGGCTTCAGTTCTGATGGTTGCTTGTTCTGGTTTTGTTTAACCTGTTTTGGTTTTGTTCATTGAACCACAGAGGGAACCATAGAGGGAGTTCTCAAGGTCTTCAGTCTTCTTACTACGTGGAACTGTCTTAAATAGCAAGGACTCAGCCTTTACCACTAAACAGTATACTACTCTCTGTCAATTTAGTAATTATTCTATCCATCATATGCTATTTTTCATATGTTTGCAGATATGAACATTGATGAAATTCCAAATGACAAAATGTTGTTTCAACTGAACTCAGTTTTAATTGAAAAGCAATACTGGCAATAAAACACTAAGCTAAATCAAAATATGAATTATTTTGTATTCTTTATTGTTTAATCAAGCAAAAACTTAAAGTTAGCTTAAAGCTAGTATAACGTTTTAGCAGGCAAAAATAATATAGCACAAAAGTGTTCATGATTTGAGGACTGAGTGTGTGACAGTCACATTTATATATGTTAATATGTGTGTGTATGTCATGTGTACATTATGAAAGTGTGGGTTTTAACTAAAAAAAAAATACATGAAGGAAGCAGTAAAAGAATTTTTTAAAAGGTGAACATATTAGGTTTTATAAAATTCCTTACTAGAGATGCCTGAATGACTTAGCACTCCTTGTCACAGTATAAACCTATTATTGCAAAATTAGAACTAGAGATACAGATAAGATTTTTTTTCACCATTATGTATAAAAACACTAAAATTTGGGGCTCCAAGGAGAGAACTCATCTCATAGATTTTAAATGCCTAAAATTGGTCATCAATGTCTATTACAATTCCTTGTGCTCAATGTACCATCAGGAGCACAGCTTGTTTCATCTTTACATCTAAAATCCCAGACAGTTCAGGTCAAGTCCCTGTTTCTCTATACAGACGATAAGGAAACATGTTATGATGAGCTCAGATTGAAACATTTGCATCTTACAAGCTTAAATTAAGGGAGAAATGCTCCAAATTTTGAGGAGAACTAGAATTTTTGAAGAAACTGGTGATTTCTTTAAGTCAGTGTCAAATGAATAATCATGAAAGTCTTCGATTAATCTTGATCTTGTAAGGTTTTTGAGCAAGTACTTGAGCAAAAACATACAAACAGGCATGGTAAATTCACTTATAACTTAAGTTTAATGGAATGACTTAGCTCATCAAGGTTGGGATTAACTACTAGTTACATAAGAACAAGGGATCTTATTGCCTTTTCTGTCTGTCAAATGCCATAAATTACATGGGCTCTGTACACTAAAGCCTGATAGGCATTGTCACCTAAACCTATTTAAATGCATTTGGTAGACTTCTGTTATTCCATTTCTGAAAAATACTGAAAAGAGAAGTGCTGATCTGTTTGTAAGGTATTTGTGGCTCAAAGGAGGTAGAATAAAGTAAATTTTCACAGCTCACCACTTATCACATGGTCTACCAATCTTCCAGCTCTTTATTAAGCCAAGCATTTCTAATATCTGTGAAACTGACTAAACATCAAACCCTCTTAATCCAAACTGTGAGGCTCTGAAATCTGTTAATTACTACTGTAAAACTTAATTAATTAACTTTGTTAACACTTGATAAAACTTTTTTAAAATATGTTAATTGTGATATAAAATATATTATCCCTTTAAATAAAATATTATTATTTTGTAACTAGTGACCTTACAATCTGTAATGGAGGCAAATTTAATAGAGAAATATAATCAGCTTATCTCAAAGAAAATCCATGTCATATTATTAATGCTAAGCACAGTTAACAAGATTATCCTAATGTTAGAAACTGCTATTAGGGTTTATGACACTTATCAAAAAAGATATCAAATGTGTGTGAATGTAATCTGTACCGTTGTTATGCAACTCAAACACATTCTAAACACTCTCATTCACACATAGTGGTCACTATAAATGCATGTCAACTTGATCTTTCTTTGATGACGCAGAACCGTAAAGAAAGGTCATTACACGTATTGCAGTCATAAAAATCCCATATAGTACTGTAAAAGGTCTCTTGTGGAGCACAAGAAATAAAAGAGCATGAGCCTGTGGTGTGATGTGGCTGAGGAGAGAGAATCCATTGTTTCCAGTGGTGGTAAATCAGCTGGCATTCCCTAAGGATTTTACAGTCACAAATGTACCCCTGCAAAAACAAGCTGATTTCCTTTCCAATCCCACATGCTGCTCACCCTGATGTCAGAGCAGTAAGGATATTATTGACCAGTAAAATACTAAAAGTAAATGGTATTAAGAGCTTCTTTTCTTACAGTTAAATTGATTTTACACTTAAAATAAATCTGAGCTTCCTTTGGAAAACATACACAACAACTTCATGCTTAACAATTCAGCAGCTTGTAGCTAACCATCCTGTTCTCAGCTTAGTACTCTAGCAAGTGAATCTATTGTCCTTTTACAGCGATATGTTCCTCAAATATCTTCTTTTTTTTTCCTCACTTGAGAAAAAGTTTTAAAATTTAATAACGTATCCTTTCACATTTATCACAACACTGTGACTCACTTTTCTTATTGAATTGTGTTGAGAAAGTATTTCTAAAGACTTTAATTAAGACGGAATAGAAATGTTAATTTTCTTGTGAATTTCAAATAAGCTTAAAAATTAGGATGCAAAAGACTGGTGAAAACAAAACCTTCAAATATATCTCAGCATTATAAAACCTACACTCATCTTTCTGGTATGTTCCGTTAGAAATTTCAAGAAGGACACTATGAAATAAATTAATTAAAAATAGCAATTAGAAAGTCACAGAACTGGTCAGAAGAGATATTGACATTCAAAATGAAGATTTTTTTCCCTCATTATAATTGTTTTATAGCTTATTTTTAACTTTAGAACTATTGATACTATATTTTAATGCCTTTAATCTATTCTTTCATCTATTGTATCTAAACAAATGAACTTTTTATCTCTCAGAGATATGTATATACAGGGCATAATCATGGCTTTGCAATATTAGCAAGAATAAACAGATTTTACTTTTTTTTTTCACAAAGAAAAATTCACCGTACTGTAGATCTCTGAGGCTGAGGAAATTATGATTTAAGTGAAGAAATATAAAGGACATTTTTATCATTTTACAGCAAACACAGATTACAAAAGCAAGTTTATTGAGATATTTTCTCCTTTTCTGAATCCATCTGGGCCCATTCTAGTTAGTTATATAAAAAATTACAGGTTTTTCCTTTTTTCCAAGTATATAACATAAATTGAAATACTTTGACTACACTATGGTGTTTATGCACAAAAGATGGTCTATTATACTGGATTTTCTAATAAATGTATAGGAAGGTACCCCTTTTTCACTCTTTGAAAAAGAAAATCCTATCACTAACATAACGCTAAACCTACCATCGGTGCTTCCATAAGTAACTCCATTCACATTATTATTTAATTTACTCTTTGAACTGTGTTTGTAGCTTTTAAAAGTCAATGTTCTCTCTCTTATATATTCTGCTGTATGGTAGCAATTAAATAGAAAATTGTAACACCTGTGCATGCTGTTTTATTTTATTTCACAGTTTCCAGATGGCATGGAACAGGTGATATCGCAACACAGAAAGTCTCATGGGAAGAGGAAGAAACAAATTCCTCACAAGGAAGCACTTCAATATGCACAGCAGCACATATCACACAGCAGCTAGATCCCCACAAAAAAGGAAAAAGCATCCCTGCAATAATTGAAGTTTACAACAGCAAAAATGCACCACAGGTGACTAACAGATAACGAATATTCCCTTCCTTTAAGGAAATGTAGAGGCAAAGAGAACATTCTCACCTCTCTACTTACATTGAGATTTAGTCACAGTGAGCAAGAAGAAGTATCTCAAAATCATGGCAAACAATTCCAAACCCTATTGTCATTTCTTCTCTTTTTGCTGGAAAGACACAGATATGCATCTTTTTTCTTATATAAGTCTACTAAAGACAGTTAGTCAAGACATTTGTTTTTCTTGGTGTTAGATTGTTCAGTACAGTAATTTTTCTTTGTTTTATGCTTCAACCAAGGACGTCCAGGCCTTATTTACTATGAAAACAATGGCAATGCTGTCATCGGGCATGTTAGTACTGCATAATGGGATGTGTTGAACCTCAAACTGGTTAAGATCCAATCCAGAAGTCTCTACAAGTTAGTTAAATTACCTCATAGCCATCTATCCATCTATAAATACATATATAATATATACAAAGGCACAATATTTTATCTTTTTTTTTCTTTCATAAATAATTAGGAGACTTGGTGTATCTTTTGTTGGAATCTGGATGCACCTCTTCCTGAAAGCTCTCATTTTACCACTAGAGGGCCAGTAAATACTAGATTTCTTTAACTTTCCCATTATATAGCTAATGCCGGAAAAATCTGGAGCAGGAGTGAATATTATTTCTGGCACTCTGTCATTACTTTGTTTTGCTTGTTTGCCACTGGATAGAGAATCTAATTGTTTGAGTTCATATAAAGCAAAGACTTGAAGTGCATAAGTCTTGTGAGGGGATAAGAACTGCATAAGTAAATATTAAGCATCTGATTTATACAGTTTATTATACATAAACATTCTCTGTACACAGAAATATACTAAAGGTAATATTTACAAGAATGACTGCACATGCACACATCCATTTGGACTCAGTTACAAGTTGCCTGAGATCTTGCATCAAGTTTTCAAAAATAATTACTAGCTAGGGTATGCCAAGAACCTTCTTTACCATTCCTGTGATATAAAACTAGCTGAAAATATTATTTTAGGGTATTTATGTATTTTTATTTCTAGATAAAGCTGCTTTGCAACAATTAGGATAGAATAAAATAAAACTCATGCTCGGAGCAATTAAAAATTGACTCAATGCAGAAAGATGTCTGATGGAGCTTCATGAATCTATCTCAGCAATATCTGCTGGAATGATTTTCAAGAACTGGCTAAAGTGCTTTCTTGTGTATTTCCACTTAAGCCATCTGCGAATTTTAATACTTATTCCTGAGGGAGGAAATCTTCTAGTGCTGTTTTTCATTTGATTTGAAAGGACATCCTGTTTAGGTACTTATCAGAAGAACAGAAGAATAGATGCCAAATTCCACAAGTCAGTTTAAAAATTAGTAGGTGAGACTAAAGTAACAAGCTGTATTTAGAAGAAGCTGCAGCATGGTGCCTCTTTTATATAAGCCAGATACATTCATGGATGTCTAAAGAGTAACTGCTATGTTTCCTAAACATTAAGGGATTTTGCTAAAATTTGCTAAACTAAACTGGTTCGATGTTTAAGGACAAAATCCAAAAGAACAACTAAACAAGTGAGCTATGCAGAGAATCATAAGTGACTTAGAGCCATTGACCACAGAGTTCAAATTAGGCATGTTTAGGTACCCCAATGCCTAAAGTTCTGCTAATGTACTTGTTTAGAGATGTTGCCATTGTGTCTGAGCTAAGGTCTTGGTGCTTATCTCATGCTTCAGCTGTTTGGATCAAGCCTTGTGCCTAATTTTTATGAAATGCATATGTTAGAGGGAAACATGGAGAAGAAAGAGAGAGGAAACGACCACACCTAAAGCACACTACCACACCAAGTAAAGCACAACCACATAGCTATCCTATGGACCACCATTTCCAAAAACTGATGGACAGAAGATGCAGGTTTGCCCTGGACTGTTGGTGCTCATTTATTCTTTTGACAAGAGTGCCTAACTAAATGTTTTGCACAAAGCTGGGGCTGCAATGGGAAGACTCTGACATGAAATACTGGCCTAGTGTGCCACAACTAAGTCAGTGAGAAATACAGGAGAGCCTATGCATAGTCCATTAGTCAATACCACTGCACTCACCTGAAAGGAGACAGGAGTCTTTAAGTTTCATTTCCTGGTTCAAAAACATTTTATTTTCTGCATTAAAATAATAAATCCCCTAACTTTAATGTCAAGAACTAGAAAGCAGGGAGAAAAGGAATAAGAAGACAAGCAGGGCCCTGCCTCAGTGAAACAATAAAAAGTACTATGTTTTTTGCACTTAATCTCTGGGGAGTCTGAATTCCTAGAGTCCCACTGGCTTCACAGAATAAAATTCCTGTCCTAGGGAAAATAATGCAATGAACTGCTGTTGTCCAAGTTTTGTGATCAGTATGATTAAGTGACTCTACAAGCTATATTATCTTCTGGGACCTCTTTTCACCAGTAAAGTTCATTGACACTGAGAGTAGAAGTCATTTCCCTACAATGTAAACTAATCCATTTTAGCTACTTACCTAGGGATCTTTTGTAGGTAAAGAACAGAGGTTTGAGCAACAGTTGATCTTATCCAAGGTTAGCTACCTAAGCAAAATTCAATAACTTTGAATAACCATGAAGGAGTCTATTTTCTTCTGTTGAGTAGAAAGGAGTAAAAGTAGCCACTCTGATGAAAAGTTCTACAATGCAGACACCCAAAATAAAGTAAAAAATAATACCTTCAATTTCAGTGGGAAGTTTACTTGTACAAGAGTAGCCATGATCAGTCTCAGACCTTCATTTTAGTTAAACACCAAAGCAATCAGTGACGTTTTGACCAAAATATTATTTTCTACTGATAGTGGGAAAACAACCCTAAAAACATATTCCGCATTTTGTCTTCGTATCAAATAAAAGTCAATTGAAGACACAGATACAAATTTGGAATCTTTTCTTTCTAACAGGAAGAAAAGAGATTAAAGATTTACTGAAATTAGTAAGCTGTGAATATCTACTGTTTTGAAAAACAGACAATGTAACTGTTAATGCAAAACCATGGCTAGAAGCTTTCAAATTAACTGTTGAAAAAGGGAATGATAAAGTTTTTTTCCCAAGAATCTGGCAATACTGTCATATGAAGTTCTGTGATCTCTCTGTATAGAGAGGCAGAGTGGAAATGTTTTTTCAGTATTAGACTATATAGTCCCACATCAGTCTTGGCCTACATGTGTTTTTCTGATACCTTTCTGCTACTCTATATGCAGCTGGCATAAAGCTGGGCTTTGTTTCCTTCTGGAATATGTAAACCTGTGTAATTCTCCCTCTTTTCTCCAGATCCAAAGCAAAAAAACGTTAGTTCGCTGGCCAAGAGCCAATGTGTGGCTAAAGAGACACTGGTTGGGTTTGCATATTAATGGAGACAAGACTATGTTTCAAACCTGAAAAAGAATGTATTTTTCTACAAGTGTATCCAATACACAGAAACTGTTACTAAAGCCACCACAAAACACAAGGAGGGG
>VWZD01025242.1:39984-51606 GCA_013396695.1 Sakesphorus luctuosus | reverse complement strand
TTACAATCAAAATTCCTGAAAATACTTAAACTGCCCTGCCAATTTAAGTACTTTTCTCTTGCCAAGGTGAGGGGAAAAAAAGAAAAAAAAAGAAAAAAAAATGATTTGTTTGTTTGGTTTTTTTAAATATGCCAAACACTAATTAAAGAGAGCTAATTTGTTTCAAAGATGAAATAAGAATACGATGATTTGAATATTTGACTCATGTTTCATTAAAGTCTGAATTTTTTTTTCCGAAAATAAGCTTTTCAGATCTTGTAAAGGATAGGAAGCAACTTAGACAAAAGTATTTGTGAGAGATTTTTTTTTCTAGAAAGAAAGGAGGACAGAATGGCAAAGTAAACAAAGCCTATAAATCAGATGATAAAAAAATGCGTGTTATGAAAGAACTGTTTCCTGTTTGGGAAGGAGGAATAACTAAAATAACATGCACTCAGTTTTCACTACCTGTAGCAGGAATGACTTCAAAGAAATAGCTAAGCAACCAAAGGTTAAAAGGAAGCACTTTTTAACATCTTCAGAAATTGTTTTAACATTTTGTATGGAGATATGCCACATTTACAATTGTCCTTTAATTCCAGGAGGTAAACAGAAGATTCTTCATTATCTGTTTGTTGACACTGAGTTACACTAATTATCTTTTTTTTCATTTCAGTGATGCTAATAAGTTTTCTCCCAGCTTAACAGAGATCAGAGGCTACATGAATTGTGAGGGCNAGAATGGATTGTGTTCTTCTTGGTGACATAAAGTAATCCATGAAATAAGTAAACAAATATAATTTTTAAAGATTCTCCCTGTTACAATCAAAATTCCTGAAAATACTTAAACTGCCCTGCCAATTTAAGTACTTTTCTCTTGCCAAGGTNTAACCCCCTCCCAAAACCACAACCAAAACAAACCCCTCCAAACCCAAACTCCTCATCTGCCAGTAACTTTTTCTTTTCCAAAGCAAATAGCAGACTTACTTGGGCTACTGCTTAAAATGTATGTACAAACATATACAAGAATGCAGAAACAACCTTTACAGAGCATGCAAAAGAAATGTTTCTTAACCTCTTGTTTTTCACATTTCTCTCAGATACCTGGATTAACCAGCCATTTCTTGCATGTCTGTTTTCACATCTATTCATATCTATATTCTATTTCTGCTGCCTCCACTGCAATCATTTGTTTTACATCTTGGCCAGCAGTGCAGATATTTCAGACTAACAACCTGCTTTGGGGAAATTCAGACATGACTATTCCAGGCAATCAAAACATACCTTTAGGCTAATTTCGTAATTTCTCAAGTTCTCTGTCTTAAAACATAACCTTTTTTCTTTAACATTAGAAAAGTTTTTACTGTTGTTCTGTGCATGTATTTATGTGTTCTCATATATTATACTTTTAATTCCGAAAAGAGAGATCATCTATTGACAAAAAAGTGTTCTCTGAGCTTCTCAAATGGACTTTTGCTCTTAATAAATGTTTTGAAATAGATAGCCAGTCACTGTTAAAACTGTATACTAGAAATATTAAGATCCATAGCTTGTTTTCACATCTGCTGATATGAGACAAGTGAAACTATTTTATTATAAATATCTGCGATTTCTTTCCTCAGAAAGGACCAGGCACTGCTCTACAGAAATTGTGAACTCTCAAGGACTAAGGGGAGAAAGGGAATACATATTTTGAGTTTTCCTGAAAACCCAGTCCTAAATCTGGTCCAATCTATCTTAAAAAGTAGTTTCTAAATGTGTTAAGATATCTGTGACCTCTCTTAGTTCTCTATCTTTTCGTGAACTGTACTTGACTTTACCAATTAGGGTGACTCTAGTTCTGCCTGTAGTAGAGACCGTACAATGACAAGTCCCTGAAATCCCCCAACGTTTTCAGCGCAATTTGTTTCAACATATATACATAAAAATGCATCTCTTCCAAAGACGGCCTGCAGAAACTAGGAAAGCTTATAGAAACTTCATCCATAGAAACAAAATGTTGTAGAGAAAAAAATGTGGAAATAACCCTCTCTATGCGAAAAAAAAATGCGTTCTTTCAACGCATCTAAAAAAAACCGCTGCATTTCTCAGGCCTGCTGAATGTGCCCTGATCAAATGATCCCGAGAACTGCGGCTTGCTAGGAAGTCACTGGCTTTCTGAGTGTGCAGAGAATTCTGCTGTGCACATGGAGCATGCACACAGCAAGTGGCCTTGTGACTTGGAAAGGGCTTGAAGAAGACAGAGGTGAAGATGAGGCTACTTTTGCTGCCAGATCTGTTTTATTTGACTCAGAGTTTTCCTGACATCTCCCCAGCATGGTGCATGGAATGTCTGAAGCAGACCAGAGGCTACATGAATATCTTTTTTAGGCCAGCTATGCCTTGTGTATCACCTGTTGAAAGTACTTGTACAGAAGCAAGGTGTATTTTGTTTCATATATGTTGAAGAGTAAGATTAGAGCATAGGAATGTGTCTTTTACAGAGATTTGTGTAACCAATCTTTTTGCATCATAAATGCCTTTTTTTTTTTTCAGAATAATGTCATCCAAGGCTCCCTTCACAGTCAATGAAAAGAGAGAGGTAGCTGTCAGAGGGATTCGGGATGTATGAAGACTGAATTCTTCCATCTCTTTCCTTCTCAGTATCTGAAGGCTTAGGCCAACTACAAAATAACCTCCAATATTAAAAGAAAAGTCTGAGAATCAGGAAAATTCTACCTTTGTTCCCAATTTTATGAAACTTTATGCTGCAGAGAAAAGCTAAATCATGTTGAATGAATTTTGAAAATTCCGATAGTACAGCAGTGATCATCACAAACAAATGGAAATATAACTGAATCCATAACATACCATGAGACTGCAGTACTTTTGAAAGCTCCTATTTTTCTGAATAGTACTACCACTTAATTATTAATTTTCTGAATCACAAAAGCACAGAATCACAGAATGGGTAAAGTTGGGAGGGATCCCTTTATATACTGATTATAAAATTTACACTTCAAATTCAAACCTTAAACATCTAAATAAAAGACAATAAGTGAATTTTCTGCAGTGAGTTCTTTAAAACTGTATTTTCAAACTGTGGTTCTTTATTTCAGCAACACTATACCCTGTCAGCAGCATTCTGGAATCAAGTAAGATGTAGCCACTTACAGATTTGCCACAAATATGCCCATGCACCTTTTTTCAGTGTTGTCAATGGCAGATTCATGTAACAGTCAGGACACAGAGTAGCTTTTTGGAGTATTTAGATTATTTTTCTTTAGATTTGTATTACATTTTGGAGCATTTAGATTATTTTTGGTCTTCTGTGCTGAGCCAAGTAAGCAAAATGCAAAAAGTACTAATTACCACAAAAATTTTTTCCATTAAATATAACAACCTCAGAAACTGAAAATTTACATGACTACTTAGGAGCCATGACATCTCATAGATATAGTATTTATGATTTGTTTGAATGGTTTAGAAAGATGCAATAAACTGCAAGAGTAGCATTTAAAGCCCCCAAAACAACACATCAACCCACCACACAGCATTCCTGTGCAAAGCAAATTGGTCTTTTCTCATTTTTGTTTACAACCAGTTCTTCATAGACTAAACTCCAGTAAGTCATGGAGTTTCTGATGTCCTCTCTATATATACAAACAGTGCATTTCACTATAAACACAGTGAGGGAGGTAGGAAATAGAACCTCACAATCAAACTCTGAAAAACTGACTCCTCACTTGAAGAGCTGGTTGGTAAAGAAAACTGGTGGGGGTGACAAAAGGTAAGAACAGCTTAAAACAATAATGATTTAAACAAGAAAATATCAGCTTACTTTATCTGATTTCTGCAATACTGAAGCTTACAAAGATTTAGTTTTCAACCAGAAACAGAAGCTCATTTAGAAGCAAGTTCTGTAAGAAACATTTTCTCTTTGCATATGTAATTGGTAAGTGCCCTGCAGGACTAAGTAGGATCACTTTGGTTTTAACTTAGGTTTCAGTGTTTACAAAGCTTACAGACTGCTTCCTATGAATGACAAAAGAGGTTTTATATTCCATAACTTTCTACTACACAAGTTTGATAAGAGTTGAGTACATAGTAACATGATTTTAAAGCTTTCCATAATGTAGTAATATGCAAAGAAATTAGTAATGTGATTTAAGCTTAATTTTCCAATGTGCAGGAAAATAAAAAAATAAACCCTTGAATACAGGTAACCAAATATCTATTGCCTCTCTGAAAGATATATCTGCCAGATATGAGGTTACTTTGGCATGTTGTACTTTAAGGTGTAGGAGTTAGGTGGTCATGTGAGGCCACAATCCAATTTTAAGAGTTAAACAAATACAGTGTTACAAAACCTTGCTGACTAATAAAAATTGCTCATAAATAAGTAATAGCCAATCTGGTGACAGGGGCTTTTAATTCAAAAGAACATCTTCTTTCTTACGTTAGATTTGAAAAAAATTTCCTAATATACAAACTAAACCTCACCTGGCACAACTTCAGGCCATTTCCTCTTGTCCTGTCTCTTGTTACCTGGGAGAAGAGACCAAATCCCACCTTCCTACAACCTCCTTTACTAAGATCTAGATAGATAACATCCACAACTTTTCTCTCATCCATTAAGCATGTCACCTTAACATGATGAGGCATTCTGTACTACTAAAAAAACCAACAGAAAACAAACAAACAAACAAAAAACCAAAACAAAACCCCCAAAGCTAATCAAATCCAACATCTTCTACAGCATTTTCATCCTGTTAGAACACCAAAGCGCAAAGAATTTTTTGTATTGTGACACTGGACCTTGGATGTACACACAGACTGGGGAATGCAATGTTGGAAAGCAGTGCCATGGAAAGGGACCTGGGTATCCTGGTCAATGGCAAGCTGAATATGAGTCAACAGTGCCCTGGCAGCCAGGAGGGCCAACTGTGTCCTGGGGGGCATCAGGCAAAGCATCACCAGCCGGACGAGGGAGGGGATTGTCCCGCTCTGCTCTGCACTGGGGCAGGCTCACTTTAAATATTGTATGCAGTTTTGGGCACTGCAATATAAGATAAAAGAAAGATTTAAAGCTCTTAGAGAGTGTTGAAAGGAGGGCAACAAAGATGGTGAAGGACCATGAGGGGAAGTCATATGAAGAGAAGCTGAGTTCATTTGATCTGTTCAGCCTGGAGAGGAGGGGAGACCTCCTTGCAGTCTCCAATTTCCTTGTGAGGGGAAGAGGAAGGGCAGGCACTGATCTCTTCTCTATGGTGACCAGTGACAGGATCCAAGGGAATGGCCTGAAATTGTGTCAGGAGAGGTTTATGTAGGGTGACAGAAAAAGGTTCTTCACTCGGAGGGTGGCTGGGCACTAGAGCAGGCTCTCCAAGGAAATAGTCACAGCACTAAGCCTGAAAGAGTTCAAGAAATGTTTGGACAACTCTCAGGCACATGGTGTGACTTTTGGGTACAGTCCTGTGCAGGGCCAGCAGTTGGACTCAATGATCCTGATGAGTCCCTTTCAACTTAGCATATTCTGTGATTCTGTGGTATTCTATTCTGTGTACAGTTATGCAGATGCATTATCCCTGATGTTTTGTCATTACAAGCAAGTCACAGTACAACACTACTCATAACATACACAGTACAATATCACTCATCAGAGATGATTTCTGAGTTGTGACAGAGTCAAGATCAGTAAGGTAGACAACCCTTTGCAAACTATGTTTCTGAGGATTTCATGGCAGTACCTGCAGATAATTTATAATTTCAGGTTACAGCAGTATGGTACAGGACTGTACCTGTCAGTTGAAATGTTTGACTGAAGTCCCTCCAGCTTCCCACAATGTGATTTCCATGTTTCAGGCTGTAACATACAGATAACATAGAAATGCCAAAAATATGTTTCTCCATTGTTTTTCTGCCTATCAAAACATCCTACAAAAAACCCTCTGTCAGCTTTCTGCAAAAAACTTCCCAAGGAAACCTTTCCTGCCAAAGAATCCTGCCATTGCCATCTCTGAACACTGTAAAGACCTGAAGACGGATTTGGAAAATTAGGGGGGAAAAGGAGAGAAAGAGAGGACTGGTATTCTTACCCAGAAATCTCTTTTTGCTCTCCCCTCAACTCTCCTCAACTTTCTTCTGCTACCACCAGCTTCTCACCTGCCTCGGGAGGACGGACCTCTGCCAGCCTGGAGAAGAACTGAGACCTGCTGCATGCGAGAGTTATATTCTTTTCACTGTATTTTTTAAGCAGATCTGAGCGTTACACAGGTTTCTAATGTGCAATTGTCCTGAATAGAGCATTGGATCATTCCTATCTGTGCTTCTGTATTAAGGCACCTAAATTGCAAGCTGAGAAAATGAAATTAGTGGACAGTATTTTCCTATGTTCATGTGAAGGTCAAATGTCACAAGTTCATTTACTGTTTCCCTATGGAAGAAAAGCCTGTGGGTAACACTGCTATCATCACCTGTTTTCCCTTAAAGAAAGAGTGATGAACTTTGAGCCAAATCAGACAGAGGAACAGTGATGTTAAAGATGTGAAGTTCTTCCAGGTTTCCTGGAGATAGACTTGTTCTGAATGAAAGAGATTTAATAAGTGACCTCAGGTATATAAAAGCTGAAGAATGATCTACTATTTGATGGAAGAGAATCCAGAAATATTATAAAGAATTCAATCACATAAATTGCTGTAATGCTACTTTGCACTTTCTTTAAGAGAAAACTGATATAAAAAAATCTCAAAAAAACCCCACCTCATTTCATTTCATTTATTGCTCTTTATTTATTCACCAAAACTAATTACCTAGATATGGTCCAGAATGTGGATGTGTTTCTGCCTGATTAGAAGGGATATATTACAAAATAAAAAAAAAAGTTTTTAATCTCCACGAGTAGTGTACTTCAATTTGATGTTGTGAGCTTTATTATTTTCCTGGCAAGAAGCTATTGCATCTAAAATTTTCAACTAATAGAAAGCAAAGAGGCATTTCATGGTTTTCAGGGAGACATTTAGACCTTGATTTGGCGAGGGAAGTAAGCTATCTGATCATGATCTCTATGTTTTTTACATTACATAATATAATCTTTTCTGCTTCATGGAAGAAGAAATATTTTTCCTATTTCAGTCTGGAACACACAAAAAGTTTGCATCTAATTTATACACCCAAAAAGCAAACTAGGCAACTGATAGCCATGATGATCACTGCCTGCCACTGGCTTTACCAAAAGGTCCACTCATTTCCTTGAACTTCAATATTGATTTTCTTTTTTTTCAAGAATAATCAATCAGCTTCCAGTGAAGTGTATCAAAGCAACAAGTTTTATTTTAAGAAGACAAAATTAATGATCACAGGTTTTTATTGCTTTCTTATAAACTACTTTGAACTAATATGAGAATAAAGTTAAGTAATCATGTTTATGAAGGGAAACCACGGTAAATTTGAGCTTTCATTTTTTAAAGTAAGGATAGGTTAATCTGTGGCATGAAGAGTAATCCATCCATGTGTTGGATTGATCACAATAATTTCACTGGTTGTAACTGAGAAAACTGGATTATTCTAGAAGCTCTGCATATTGTTTGTTTCACAACATTATCAAAGATTATGTTTTCTTCTTGCGGGCCATTTCTTCCATTCTTATGGAGCCCCCTTTTCAACCTCCTCGACGGTTATATGCACATCACAAAATCTGGATTGAAAGTTTTATCCATACAATCTAATCATAAAACTTGGGTTTTCTCTTTGGGCTGGGTATCTTTTTACTCCTTTGTTGCCATTATTTATGATTGTCTTCTCCCACCTTTCCTCTCTCATTACACAGATAAGAAATAGGTGAGAGGAGTTTGCAGCTACAGTTTACATTACATACAGAAATGCCAAGAAATTTCATACAATGCTTTACTAATAAAATATTTTCCCATGTAGCATAAAAACATCCAATTAATTCCTATGCTAGCACCTGAGGAAAATCAGTGTAACAGTTGCAGACAAATTTAGTTTCCCTTTTAATGAAGTTAACAGAATGCAAATAAAGGAAAAGGAAAAAAATAAAAAATATGGAATAATAATTAGGAGATAGAAGATAGCAGTCCATTTTTAACATAGAAAAAATATTAATAGACAAACTCCAAAATTTGTCCACAAAATTACTCAAGACAAATATTTTTATTCAGTACTGACTACTGAGAGTTTCTTTATATAGCATTTTAGTTAGAATCAGGAATGCATTTTCAAAACAAATACCCTGACCCAGAACAATGTCAGGATAGTACTTGCACCAGGCGGGCTTGGAGTCATATGTTCTTTTTGGATTAAATTACTGGTAGACATGATTCAGAGTTTCACCTAATGTGCTCTATCTGCTCACAAGATTCAATTCACAGGACTGAACTAGAAATAGTCTGAAGTAGGTAGTCTACCCTCCAAAGTATTTTAGACAATGAGGCTTCGAGGATAACTGTTTTATTCTGTGCCTATGGGTTCTCATCACTTAATGATTTAAACATAACTTCATTGAAAGAGAATATAAAAACTGTAGCAAATGGCAGAGTTGTTTAAAATGAAAAACTTAGGCACATGAGCAATCTATAATTTACAATATAAAGTTTATGTTGAAAAAAAAAGGGGGTGGGGTGGGGTAGATTTTGTAATATTTTTGGATGCTTTGATGAATAAGCCAGCCAGTAACTGGATTATCAATAAATCAGATATCCTATGAAATTCATAACTGATGGGGGGTTTGTTTGTTTTGGGGTTTGGGGGTTTGTTTGTTTGTTTGTTTTTGTTTTCTTTTAAGATCAGCATTTTTCTGTATTTCCTTCTGCTGATTTAAAAGTAAACTGGCAGGAGAAAGGAACTCAACTCAAAAAGAGATGACAAGTCAAAGTTACAATTTAATAAAAAGATTACAATAAATACAATGATGCAGAGCAAAAAATTGGTTTTAACCTACAAAACCTAGAAATATAACCCATCACTCTGGGGCACAAACAGAATGGTGTTCATTAGCCCCTGTGCTGAGCCTTATGTGGTCTCCCTGAGTCCAAAGTAAAAGGAAAGGAAAACCTGTTGGTGAGGATGATGGTCACAGTCTGGTCGAGAGTGGCAGTCACAGTCCTGTCGAGGTTCTGGTCCTCCTCTGGATCTGACAAGTGGTACCAGAAAGTCCCTAAACCCCAAGATTATATATGCTTATGTTCAGACAGGAATGCCCAGTATATCCCCCCGGGTGGTGAGTTCCACAAAGGGTGATTTACTCTATGAGTCATGGGATATTTTTGGAATCATTGATGGCCCATTAGCAGACATGACCCCTCTCCACTACTGCACGAAACTCCATGTTCTATAAGTGATAAATTGTGACAGAAATAAAGCTGTTAGGAGAATGAGTTCCAAGTAGTACTATTTGCAAGCCAAGCCCTCACAGGTCAAGCTCAAAAGATTAATTTCACATTTTTCCTAGAATTCCTTGCTTCCCTTACAGTGTGTATGCCAATATACACTGTCAACTGAAAATACTATACAAAATTCAGTTAATTTCCTAGTGTAAAATATATTAAAGCATGATGTTACTATCTTCTTGTGTCACTCAAGTACTAGGCTGTCATTGGAGTTCTAGGCAGAAAAGTGTTGGCAGCTATGAACAACATATTTGATTTCTGTGATACATATTTTTAAATTATAACCAGAAACTTGGAGTTGACATTCTTTCAGCCACAGACTTTGCTAGCAGTTTCTTTACATAATTTTAAAGCTTTTCTCTACAATTACTATAGAAAATACCAAAATAAAACTACAACAGAAAATGTGTTACTTCAAAGGAAATGCCACATATTAAATCCTATTAAATTTAAATACCTGCATGTAAATGTAGCCTTCAACTTGTGAGCACTCTCTAGTCTCTAAATTGGGTTAGCATTCCTCTACTTTTTAGTAATTTAACAGTTATGAAATATAATATGCCACAACAGCAATTCTGTGCAATTCAATTAAAAATAAATCAAAACCTTTGTAATAAGATTTGGAATATTACCAGTTATGTTTCTGGTCTATGATAGCAGTGACTAAAATGTGTTACAGTCTTCTAACTGTATCTCATCCAGCATTAAATGAAGCGCTGATCTCAATCCACATCTAGTTTACCAAAACTACAGTCATATTTGGTATCCATTGCTCCCCTTGTTTACAGTCTCAGAAAGGAGACTAAGCAATAAGTTAACTTGAAGTTGGATCCGAACCCTAAATTCTTGTAGATAAGATGTCAGATTGGGCTTCACAAAACTGGCAGGAAGAGTGTGGGGCCTCAGCAATAGTTAAATGATGAAAACTGAGAAACTGAGTCTGTCAAAAATTGACCATATGCTTTTCTTTCTTTCTTTTGAGTATCAACAACAAAAATAAAGGTTTCTGATTTTGCAATGTTAATGCAACAGAAATACATGCCATCCTTATGCAGTATACTTCCCAGAATCACCAGCCTCACCAATAAATGGTATGCCAGAGAGTGGTTTCAGCTATCCTAATCTAATCTCCATGTGGTAGAAGTTTTGCAGTCTCCACAGGCCATGTATTCCAGTATTTTCTTGGCCTTTTAGTTCAAATTCTTTCCTGCTATCTCTAACCCAGATCTTCCTTGCTGTGATTTAAATCCATTATTTGTCTTCTTACCTGATATGGATATGTAAACATATTATCCTTTCCTCTCTGTATGACACTTTTAAACAACTTTCTGTTGATACTTGAATTGAGATCCTCTCCTTTCTGCATATATTTTCAAAGTCACTTCTCTTGAATCTGTTCATTTCTAAATACAGATTTTTTTCTTTTCTCAATGAACTATATCCTTCAAGAAAAGATTTTATTAACTTTTGCCACCCTTTTGGAACAATAATTAGCCTTTCTGTTATGCCTGTAACCTCTGTCATGTACTGTATTTTTTTTTCAGTATCCTCTACTGCACTGTCACTGAGAAACAGTTAAAACAAAACTGTGTAGACTCAGATTTATACACCATCCAGCTTGACAATGAGCTGTCTTTCAGACAGTTCTGCATCACCTTATGGTAATATGTTTCTCTAACCTTCTTACAGTATCATGTGATTCTGTGTCATTAATTTTATTCAAGACATAATCAATTACTGAAAAAGTTAATCTGATCTGTAAGCATTTTTCTTGGCAGTACACCTTTTTTATGCCATATTCTATAGGATTGCTTACAAATTATGATTACTTATCTTCACACTGTCAGAAGGCTAAAGTTGTGCTTATTAGTATTTAATTTCTAACCTAAAGTTTCGAAACCAGATCAGATTTGTGTTACATGGCATAGTTTGAAAAGAAAATATTACCTCTTCTGAAAATATTCAATTCTAAAGTAGGACTACTGTCAAAGTGATTAAGAGAAATAGCATGAACTCCCTTTCTACAACCCAAGCAATTCAAATTTGAACAAGCAGTAGCAAGAAAGCAAAACCAATTTGTTTTTTCTTCTATATTGACACCACTGAGGCAGGGAAAGGCAGAAGCAAAGCAAATGTTCTGAAAATGTTTATTCTAGAGAACAGAATAAGAGTAAACTAATATTCTTAATTCAAAGCATTTATAAGATTACATAAGCCACTATTGAGATATGTTGCGCTGACATTTTACAAGGGAAAA
>VWZD01025242.1:24043-39176 GCA_013396695.1 Sakesphorus luctuosus | reverse complement strand
TTTCCTCCCCACACCTAACCTAGAACTTTTTCCTTGCTATTAAATTATATAAACTTGTAACCAGGAATAATCACATGCACCATAAAATTTCATCATGTTGCTTCTCCCGTCTGAGTAGAAAATCCTCTAAGTAATATCAAGTCTTGACATGTTCCTTGTATTCACTCAGAAACCTGTGAGCCAACAGTGATCTTTCCAAAACTCAATGTGTTGCAAATTACAAGTAGGTAACTCAGGACTAGGTTGATATACATAACTAAAAGTGTAGGGTGTTGTCCTTATCCATAAATTTGGTCCTAATCCTTTAATTTTTGGCTGCACAATCCTCTTTCTTTTTGTCTATGTCTTTTACAGCTCCTCCAGTTTTTCTCTTTCCATCTTACCTGCTGTTTCTCAGTCTTTTGCTACCTCTTACACTTGATATCAATGAGAATATACATGAAGAAAAATATGTCTCTTTATATAAATTCATTTAGAAAGATAATGGAAAAAACACCCATAGACAAAATTTAATTATTTTCTCACCTTTCACCATCTTTGAAATAATTTGCTCATGTCCATCATGTTTAAATTGAGGCATTAAATTCCCTTTAAGATTACCTGAAAGTTCTTACAGGCACTAAATGATATTGCACTAGAACCAGTGTAACATCCTGACATTCCCAAGAGCATTATGATTGCTCCTGAACTTTAGGCACTGTTGAAGAAGTCTTCCTCAGACAAACACTAATGTCAGTAAATGAACGTTGGTCACACCTCAAGACCTCCCAAGAGCACTGTAGTTAAGCTTGTTTATCTCTATAAGGAACCAATAGGAAACACTTCCACCCCTTGCAATCCTGGTTTCCTCTTCTGAGGAAGGTTCTGAGTGTTTGTTTCCTCTGTTTCCCTTTCTCTCTCTTCCCCAAAAGCAGCGTATATGTTAACCTAGTCTTTCATGGCCCTTCCTAATTGAGTATTTGCTCAGAATCTGCAGAATTTCACTCAATGTTCTCTGTAACACAAGAGGTTGGAAAAGTTGTCCATTCCTTTTACAACTCTTTATTGACATATCTTGTGGTGATAAAAAGAGCATAACTACAGTATATATTTCCAACTGTTTGATATCCAAGATTACTTAAGCAGCCTGAAGACCTTCAGTCAGTTCCTAAAAGCCAACTCCTACTTCCACTTACATCATCAATCACTTTTTCTATCTTTATTGAAGCAGTAACTTCTAGCTTTGATATTATCTATCATAACCTGTAGATTCTATCTTTAATATCTTTTAACACAGTTCATTATTTCTTTCCATGTACTTAAGCCTATCTTCAGCCTTGATGTCTACAAAATGCATGAGCATAACTAAAACTCTGACTTGCTGAAACCATTGTTTACCATGTGGACAAGAACTATGGGCAGTTCTAATGTATTTCCTTCTCTGTTTCTTCATTTGTGTTTTTACTCTGTGAAGTACTTAGTATCTTGATATCATAGTTAATGACTTCAGTTTCTTATCCAAACAACAAAACCTATGGAGGTGTATTTGCAAAAAACTTTCAAGCTTTTATTTAACAAAGTCATCACAATTAAAAATTAGAATACAGTTTCAGTTTGGACATAAAGTGTAAAAATTAATGAAAATGCATTCAAAAACTTCATAATGGCACTGGTTTCAACCTCACATTAATACTAACATTTGCATTCATTGCCCTAGAACTGTTCTCTTGAAATGAGACATTTATTTTCTCTATTTTTCCCCATTTTGTAGTTGTTGTTCTGCTGGTTAATTATTTTTACTTCTCTTTCTTGGCACATTCTTTTCCTTTTCCCCTGTTTCACCATTACACATATAATGAGAGTAATAAAGATAGATCATTTAAACAGAGAAAAAAAATCCTGTTTCATATGGGGGTCAGGACATTCATGAACAGAACACTAAAATTTATAAATCTTATATATGCTCTCTTTTAGGATAAGAGGGTACTTATAAGATTTGAAAATATTCTGTAACCAAAACATAAGTAAAAATGAGATTCAACTGAGATTTGTGGTATTTATATTATGTGGTCTACTGTTTAATGTGATCTAAGGATATAGACAATTCTTATATCCTTATTTTTCCTTTGGGATTACAGGGATAAACCACTGAGACTTCCACAAATAAGTTTACTGAATAGAATATATACAGTTCTTCTTCTTATGTAAACAAACAGGCTATGACTTGAAGCCACACAATGACTTTAATTGTACAAACCATGTATTGCTAAAATCAATCCAAGTTGTAACTGTGGTAAGCAACCATCTCAGTTTTGAGCAATCTGTCAGTAAACTAATAAATTATACAAATATGCAGAGAGGAAGAACTCTCCTTTTAGGCATCTGTTCAGCACCTGGGAATAGCTGGGTTTGAACTTTGCCAGCTCTAATCAAATAAGTAAAACCTTTTTTTGGTTAAAAGTTTCTCTAAACCTTTTAGGAAGTGAGAAAGATACAAGGAGTTTTTTATTTAACTTTCTCTTTGTGACAGTTTGAAAGCATGCAAACTTGTAAGGACTGAGAATTCAGTTAATCTCTTAATCCTGCAAGCCCTCCTTAAAAGGTCCAAAGCACATTTATTCAATCATGACTATTCACACTTTATGATAATAAATCCACTGATTTGAAAAGCTCTAGGATTTTCCTCTTTTACATCTATGGAAATCATATAAAGCCTTTAAGGAAGGGGTCTTAAATTTCATTTATTTCTAACTCCCACTGACATGGACAGGGATGCCACCCACTAGACCAGGTTGCTCTGAGCCCCATCCAGCCTGGTCTTGAACACTTCCAAGGATGGGGCATCCACAACTTCTCTGGTGTGTCCTGAGTAAGTGCGGGTCAGAGATACAAGATCTTAATGACTATTATTCCTCACTTTTAACATGTGATTTGTATCACTGACTGCAGTAACAACTACTCTTATTTTTTATTCTCTTAGAGCAAACATATAGTGACATGTGGCACAGAGAAACAGTCAGGTCAACAAAGAGAAATGGCTTGGAAACCGATGTATATTTTCTGGACATATAAATAATTTCTCAGTATTAAAAAATGATTTTCATGCACATTTGGATCATGTTCTTATTAACCATTTCCACAATTACAGAGACCTCATAGATAAGAAAATCTGAGCTCCTGATGCCATTGAATTCAGCATAGCATTAAATTTAATTGCACTGTGAAGTACATACTCAGTTTGGGAGCCTTTTAATCTGGTTAGACCTGTATTCATTCCTCATACTGTAGTCTGCTCAGTACATTAAGTGTTTCTTGTGAATGTTTTTGACATCATCATAAATTCCCATAGTAGTGATCAAGGGTTACAGATTGGAAGAGATTCATAGATTTTGAAGGGATAAATTGCACTTAAGTTTTCTGTGCATGCAAAGTAGCCATGGGTAAACCTGTGAGAGCCCATTTATCTAAATGGGTTAAAAAAATGTTTAATTGAGAGATGCATCCCTTCTACTTCTAAAGAAAAAAACTGACTGCCTTTTTTCTAAAGTAATCCTGAACAAAAGTGTTTGGAAAAGGTGTCTGATAGAGTTGCATACAAATGAGACAACAAGCACAGAATGAAGTCCCCATAATCCAAGGGGAAATGCTCAACAACCTGCTACACAACTTAAACAAGCAAGTCTATGGAACCAGATGGGATCCATGCCAGGGTACTGAGGGAGCTGGTGGGAATGGTTACTGAGCCCTTTTCCATCATTTACCAGCAGTCCTGGTTAACTGTGGAGGTCCCCAGTGACTGGAAGTTAGTGAATGTGACATTCATCTATAAGAAGGGTTGGAAGGAGGATCCAGAGAACTACAGGCTTGTCAGCCTGACCTCAGTGCTGGGGAAGGTCATGCAGTAGATCATCTTGAATGACATCATGCAATATGTGCAGGAAAAGTGGGAGATCAGGTCCAGCCAGGATGGGTTTAAGAAAGTCAAATCCTGCTTGACCAACCTGATCTCTTTCTATGATAAGGAAATCCCCATTATGGATAAGGGAAAAACTATGGTGGTGGATAGCTAAACTTTAGTAAAAAGTTGACACCAATTCCTACAGCATTCTTCTAAAGAAACTGGTTACTTGTGGCTAGACAGATACACTGCTCAGTGGACAGAAAACTGACTGCATGGCCAAGCCCAGAGAGTGGTGGTAAATGAAGGTTGTGTTGCAGCTCATGACCAGTCACCAGTGGTGTTCCCCAGGGCTCAGTATTGGGATCAGAACTGTTTAATATCTTTATCAATAATCTGCATGAGGAGATTGAGTGCACTCTCAATCAGTTTGTGGGTGACACCAAGTTGGGCGAGAATATTGATCTGCTGGAGGATAGGAAGCTTTTACCAAGGGATCTGGACAGACTGGACCAATGGTCAAAGGTCAAATGTATGAAGTTCAAGAAGGTGAAGTGTTGGCCTGCACTTTGGTCATAACAACCCCAATCAGTGCTACAGGCTGGAAAACTGCCCAGTGGAAAAGATCTTGGAGTCTTGGTTGACAGCTAGCCAGGTGCCCAAGAAGGCTAATGGCATCCTGGCCTGTGTCAGCAAAACTTTGGCCAGCAGGAGAAGGGCAGTCAGTGATTGTCCTCCAGTACTTGGCACTGGTGAGGCCACACCTTGCATTTTGTGCTCAGTTTTGAAGCTCACACTCCATGAAAAACATTGATGTGCTGGAGCATGTCCAGAGAGGTGCAACAAAGTTGGTGAGGGGTGTGGGGAGTGGCTGAAGCAGTTGGAATGCTTAGCTTGGAGAAAAGGAGGCTGAGGAAGGACCTCTCAAGAACTCTCTCTACAACTATCTGAAAGGAGGTTATAGGTAGGCAAGGGTCAGTCTCTTCTGTCAAGTAATAAATGACAGAACAGTAGCAAATGGCCTCAAGTAGCACTACTGAAGATTTAGGTTGGATATTAGGACCAATTTCTTCATAGAAATCATTGTGAAGCATTGGAGCATGCAGCCCAGGGAGTTGGTTGATTCACCGTTCCTGCAAATGTTCAAAAGACAGGTGGACGTGGCACTTAGAGACATGGTTTCATGAAGGACTAGGCAGTGCTGGGTTAACAGTTTAATCTTAGAAGTCTTTTCCAACCTAAATAATTCTATTGTTCTATTATTTATATATGTATGTATATATGCACATGCATGTAGATGTGTATACATGTACGTATGTAGCAGCAGCACAACTGTAAAAGCTTATGACAGGAGGAGAAAAAAACAATAGATTTTGTATCATGTTCATTCATTTTGATCTGTAATATGATCTGGATGAGTAACACTAGTCATATTCATAAATCCTTGAGATATCTACAAGAAGAAATGCCTTTAAAAGCCTAAACTTCTACTGAATGTCAACGTGAACACAGTTCTGTGGGGATGGCATACCTACATGTTGCCTGTGTAGGGCTGTCAGTCCTTACAACTGTATTACAGGACCAACAGCTCCTGCTGAATGAGGAAGTCCTAATCTGAATGACAACCTGCAGAACATCTAGTATTTGCCCTCTTCCACCTCCTCCTAGTAAACCCTGCTTAGACTATCTCTACAGAAAATCAGTTTCAGGGCCAAATGTGCCAATAGTAAAACAACAAATATCACCACTTTACACAGTAAAATAGTAATGAATTTCTAAGTTATTTACACATTCAAAATTCATGTAAAGTTCCTGGAATAACTTCAATTATTTAATCCCAAACACTGGAAATACACAGGCTACTCCAGATCTTTGTATCAACATTGAGGGTTCACTAAGTGACCTACAGTGAAGCATGAAAATAGAAATTGGCATCTCTGTTTTTCAGAGATTCTTACTTACCTTTCTGTACAATCTGTGAGAGTCTGCAGCAGACTAGGATAATACCAATGTGACACCTTGAATGTCGTAGTAATGACTATTTATGATGTGTGAACTGCAACTAAAATGTGATGAAATGTGATGAAAAAGCTCTCCATTAAAGCTTAGCACGTACCATGTCTGTATTAAAGTCTATAGCCATGAGTTCAGAGATCATTTAATAGCTACTCTCTATTAGAAACAGCAAGATCTTTAGTCAATGAAAATCCAACTTTACTTTTCATGTCTGTCAAAGCATCTGTAGTGGGACAGCCTGTGCTATAGAAAAGCTTAGGCATTACAATCCAAAGAGCGGCTATGTCACCAAACTTGTCTGCAAAAAATAAAGTGCAGCCTTTACTCCAAAGATGAAACAAATAAAGGGTTAAGATTCTAGAAATAGCATAAAACCCAAAAAGTTCACTAATATTTTGCAGTTTTCTTATTAGTTCCTTTAATTTTCCTTATTTTTTTCTTGTTGACTGGCGATATTGGAAGATGAGGCAAGGGAAAAAGAGGGGGTTGGAAGAAGTGGAAGAGGGGTAAGATAAGAGGGAGGGATATATGTGTGGCAGCTAAAGTGAGGTTGAAGTGAAGTGACTGTGAGGGAAGGGGCAGAGAGGATTTGAAGCAAACATCCAAGATAAACTATAAATAATAATACACACATATGCAGCACTTTATATCTTCAAAGCACAGGAAAAGTATGTCTGATGCAAAGTCAGGCTTTCCTTCAATTTCAAAGTATTTAGTCTTCAGAAAAATGTTTATAATAGGAATATATAAGTAAAACCTTGAGGGCAAAGGGAGTGAAAGGAGAGTCTCCAACTGTCAGGTCTTTGTACTGAGACAGTTTTGATTTTGGCCATTATGCAATACTTTGAAAATGTAGAGGACCATGAATATTCACTACATTTTGGTGAAAAAACAGCTAAACTCCTACCAACCAGGTATCACTTACTCAAGGAAAGAGAATGTCTCTGTTTCAAAGTTTGCATCCACAATGAATTAAGGTTAGTATGATTTAAAGATTCTCATTAAAATTATGAAATTATGGAACTAAGTTTCATTAAACACTGTTTCTGGAGAGATGGAATCCATTATGTGAAAATCCATGGTATGCCCACATCTCACATGCTCATGCAGGTCCATTTACCTCATCTCACAAAATATGTAACAAAAGTTAAGACCATGTAACAGTGTGTGCTGAAGGCAAAAGAAGTCTCAGTTGCCAGTAACCTTGCAGGGAACAGGGAATATAGCAAAAACAAATGTATTAGACATAACTAGGCAGGAAAGAAGCACTGGAGTTTACTCAAACATTTAGAAATCTTAACACAGTGAAAATCTATTTTTTTGAACCAATACAGTAGGGAAGGAAGCACACATAACCAAGTAATAGAAGCACAGTTTGAGCTCTGTAAACTGAGTGGCTGGGTTGGCTAGGACTAAATGCAGTAGCTTGATGCAGGTGACACTGCTGCATCTCCAGGTCCAACTCATAGCAAGGGTGTCAATGTATTCCTCATAGGTACATGCACACAAAGAAGACATAAACACACCACATATATGTAGGGGTGACCATGAGTGCAGCCCTTAAGGAAAGCAGTTTAGAGTTCTCCCTTAAAGTGTGTGTGGTGTCTTGTAGCCAATGAGGTGATCCTGTGAATGTGAGGTGAATGGGCTAGCCAATAATGTCATGGCATGTTGGATGTGAGAGGATATAAAAGGTGTCGATGTTACTGAGACTAGAACATCTTCTACCACTACTACTACTAGGAACTACTACTACTACTACTAGGAACTACTACTACTACTACTACTACTAGGAACTACTACTACTACTACTACTACTACTACTATGATCTATGTGTAATGAGGAAACCGTCTGTGAAACTATCTTGAATAAACTCTTGCAAGCCTTCTGATCAAGCCTTCCGAGGCCTGCTGTACCTGAGCTCTTCTGACCATCATTCACGCTGCCCCAACACATGGCTGGCCAGACAGATCACAGACATACTCAGCACTTGGTGAATACAGACAGCACCAATTCAGTTTTTCCAGTCTCTGCACCCATGCACATGGACCCTCCAACCTATGTTCTGACTAGTTGCTGCACCCAAATTCCCTCATACTCATATGAGAGCACAATACAGACCCCTCACTCAGGAAAAGAGATAGGAAAGGATTTAATAGTAAGACAGAACAGATTACATTGATTAGGTACAGGGAATGACCAGGTGAGTATATCCACCAGCAAGTGTGAATGGCATCTTTTGGCTCCTTACTCTTCAATTTCACCACATTTTTTCCTCCCCAAATCATCTAACACAATTCCTTTTCCCATCTTTGGTTCATCCCCTAAACTTCCCATGGAAAGACCTGTATAACACAAAATACTCTTCCCCTGCATGCAATGACATGTTCCATCCCCCAGGCAACAATCACCTCAGCCCAGAAGATTCTTCAACATTGATCCATCCTGAGGGGTTTCCCGCAAGGACACTGGGGCTGAGGCTCTGCTGGAACAGCTCTGGGAGGCACCCAGATGCTATGTCACTTTTTTGCCTTTAATTTGTTTTCCCACATGACTTTAGGCCTTTGCACTCCTCTAGGTTCATGGAGATGGACCTCTGATTGTCTACTGGCACCCAGCATTGGCCTCTGGTTCCTCATCTACCACTGTTTTCTTGTGTGTGCAAGTGACCTCTTGTCACAAAATCCAACATATGTTGCTGACAATATGTTCCACTTCCTATGTTCTAAAAAGAATGCAAAGTAAATAATCATAGAATCATAAACAATGAAGTTGGAGGGGATCACGTTATCTTCCCCAAAGAGGTTTTATTATTTACTTACGCAAAAGGAGACATTTATTAAGAGTCTCCTTTCACAGCCTATTATACAGTTCAAATAGCTTTGGTATTAGAAAACTTTTGCTGATGTTTAGACTTAGCTTTACTGAATTCTGTTTTATGTTGCTGCTATTTATTCTGTGCATGGAAATCTGCTTATTCCCACCTCTTATTTTCACCTTTCTGTAACCTGCTGTCATAGCTCCCTTCAGTCTCCTCAGCTCTAGACTAAACAAGCCTAATTCCTTCAATTTTTCTTCGGAGGTTATGTTTTATAGACATATAATCATTCTTGTTATTTTCTTTTGGACCCAATCCAACTGGTTTGTAGCCTTCTTGAAGCATGAAGCCCAAAACTGGTCATAATTTTGCATCGGAAGCCTAGCCAAAGCCAAACAGAATTTAACAACTTCATACGTCGCTTAAACAATGCGTACAATGTTTATGTATTTCATTATGTTTTTTGCCTTGTGTGCACTATGACCTCTGCAATAAACTAATTTTGTTCATAATTTTCAGCTTGTGATTTGTTATAACCCATGTATCCTTTTTAGGAGCATGTTTGTACTCTCAGTTATTCTTTAACCTCTATGCAATTAAACTTTAAAGTATTTGATTAAGTATTTCCACATTTCAGGAAGTAATCATAATCTGCAGCAATCACTTGATGTTTCTCTTCCTTCTTGTTATTACCTTTAACATCTTATAAAAAAGCTGTACTTACAAACAAGAATTACAAAACTAATGTCAAAGTAAGTTTGCTTAAATGCTTGAGTTTTTTCTCATCAAACTGGGGCTTAAAAACAGGACAAAAAAATTTATTTAAAGAATGTACACATGATCTACATTACATCATCAACCTCTTTAGAGCTTTTAAAGTTGTACTGTCTTTCAGGGAATATCTAGAGGTTCTACCTTTGTTCATCCTACTCAGGTAAAGAAGTATTCCCTCCCTACTACTGTAAAGGAAATAAGAGAATATAGTGAAAAAAGATGGCCTCCACATAGTGGAATAATCTTCCAAGACTCTCATTATAGTGTCTGGAGAGAGACACACTTCTGCCACAACTTAAGACATCTAAACTTAGGTTTCTAATCAAGTTCTGAGGCTTTAATTTAGTTTAACTGACCAAACAGAAAACAAACAACTACAATTAGCCCTTTTGAAAAACCCTGTCATTCCTTCTTGACAGATGGAGGCAATCAGTGTTTCTTTTCAAGATGACTTGAAACAAGAGAGGTTCAGGATCTGTATCTTATGTATGGATTGTTACATAGACTTCTCCAGTACTAAGGCCCAGTGTTTTACTTCAAGAAATTCAATATTCACAGTTTATTTATAAATTTCTCTTAATGTGAACTGCCACCAAAAAATATTGCTCTTTTCTTTGTATATCAGCTGAGATGCGTTAGATTTTCCCTTTCTCAAGAGTCTTTATTATCTAAAGAGCAGTATAACTTTGTTTACTTGAACAAGGGAAAAAAGTAGGTCTGACTCTCAATGCCCTTAAAAGATTTCTTCATCCAGCTCAAGAATCAACATTTAGGGCATATTTCCATATAGAAATATGTATCTCTATATATTTTCAGAACTAGTGTCTAGTTTCAGTGTGAATAGCTGGTAGCTTTGTGCTAGAGGACTTCTGAAAAGCCTGTTATGTAACAATACACACCATCGAAAAATCTTAAACTTAAGCCTCAAGACTGTGAATGTTTTTGGATCCAAGAAATCATTTAGATGAAATAATCTAACTGGAATCAGTAGGATTACTTACATGAGTAAGCACAGTATCCTGAGATTAGCTCAGCTGGTTAAAACTTGGTTGTAATAATGCCAAGGTCATGGGTTCAATCCCCTGTGTGGGCCATTGACTTAAGAGTTGGACTTGATGATCCTTGTGGGTCCCTTCCAACTCAGAATAGTCTGTGATAGGATTTTAATGAAACCTGAATCACATTGAGTTTCTGAAAATTAAAAGTATTGACAATATTGATACTTTCCCATTTACCAAAACATTGATAATTTCATTTAAAATATATACATTATATTGATATATCTCTATACATATCCTATTACATACATTTATAAAAAAGGGGTTTATATATAATAAAAAATATCATCTCACATATAAACAGTAACTGATTCAGAAAGCAATAATGCATGGGGGCAAGCTATTTAATATTCCATTATTGTAGGTGTCAGGTTCTATATGAGGAACAACATGAACAATGTCGGAATCTTTCAAAAAGTTGGAAATCAAAATACACTTGTGAATGAGAAACAGCCCTCCTTTTCCTATCAGTGTTAAGAAACCACACGAAAGTAAGCCTGTCAAGCAAGAATATTGTTTCCATGGAATATTTTGGGTTGGGGTTTGCTTAATTTGGGGGGGGGTGTTTGTTTCTTTCTTTGTTTGTTTTTTTTTTTCTGAAAGTCTCACATTTAGTCAATCATTACAGCAGATCTTTGTGTCCATAAAAGTATTATATTATTGTTTGTTTGGATTTTTCATTTTTATAGAATTAAAAGTTATAATAAGACATGCAAAATGAATGCTGTCTTGATATTTGTTCTGAATGTATCAATGAAACAGAGTAATGGGATATAGTTTCTAGCAGAGTTTAGCACTCTGGTGCTTTGGCTGTATTACACAGCTAAATAGGCTATATTGGATACTTTCCATAAGTACAGTCTTCTATAACACTTAGTAAGATCAGCAGACAGATACTCAGCTGTGGGTAGCACTGTCAAACTCTTCAGCAAGTTGGGAAGAGCTCCTTCATTAGGGAATAAGATCTGGTTTTCTAATTCCAGCTCTGAATAGACTGCAAGTACATACTCTGAAGCCCTCTGAACTTGTCACAGGAAGTCTTCACCTGTTGTATGACCTCTCTGCCTCTCTGACAATTAAAAGATCAAATTTCTTCACATACACAATTTTACTTCTGCCCCAGAATCTCAAGCACTGCTATTTTTCCTAAAAGGGTTCTGTTGCAGGTGGGAGTAGAAGGCTTAGCCAAATTTTTTTTCTTAAGTAATCAAAATAAATTGTTAATTCAGTAGTTTGAAGATTCCAGTTTCAATGGAAACATGGCTTGACATTTAATATTTGCACTTACCACTATGCATATTTTCCATAACTTTACTTATGATTTCTATTAAAAAAAATTAGCATTTCAGTGGATTTATTTTAACAAAGCAAGGTACCACACTATTTTAAATTAATACATTTTAAATAATAGTATGGGTGGTCATGGTCAACTGCAGAGTGGGAGCTTCACACACAGAAGTCCCCCTGTTGAGTCTCAAGGTGCAGAAAGGACCTCACTTTCTAAACTCAGAGGTGAGCCTAGGTGTGACTGGATCCAGTCCTAGCCCCACAATTTGTTAATAGTTTTGGACTAGAGGATTATACAGGTGCAACTGAGCCTTCCTACAACTTTTTTTACACAGGATCAAGGATGGTAAATCAAATGTATTTATATAAATAAAATGAATCATTTATTTAAATTGATTACAATAATGATACTGATTATTAAAAAAGGAGCTTACACAATATAATAATAACTTCAAGTGTAGCTATGAATAGCTACACAATATGGATAGCTATAACTTCAAGTGTAGTGCACTACTTTTCAAGAAATATTAAATCAATTATGTAATATTAAATTTAGCAAAACAGTTATTAAGTAGAACTTAATGTTACTCACCCATACCGATGCCTATAGGCAAATCTCTTTCACTCAGCCTTGAGGAGTAAATTTGAGGGGTGTCCCCATTCTAGGGAAGGATCTTCACACCCCTTAGGGAAATATGCTACAAGTACTCACTTGGCAAAAGTGGAACTGGTCTTTTACAGTATAAAGTGATTGATGACAGTCATATACATTTTTTAGATTATGTGTTTTCAGACTTGCTCAGCACAATTTGCTTTGTATTGAAAAATGTGTTACCAACTTTTTGGTTTGTTCTCTCAACACTTCCAACTCTTAGTTCTGTGAGAGGGCCTGCAAAACCTTGCTGCTCCCAACCTCAGAGATCATCTGTCGTCCATGTCCCTGTGATGGATTTGATAGTTTTGGTCAAGCTGGTCTCCTCATTCTTCAGCACTGAGAACAAAAGACCTTTCTTGTTCAATCTTATCACTAATAACTTGTAAACAAGACAAAATTTGAGCTGCTATATCCCCACCTGGGTCCTGCTACAGTCATTTATTATTTTACCTCTAGGTATAATTTTTTGGATCTTAAACTTTTATTTACATCTTGTCCTGAGTCAGCATATGAAGGGTCTGTCACATTTATGACACTGATTGTTTTTGATATAAAATGCAGCAGAGGAAGTTTGGTGGGAAACAGTTTTTGAATATAAGAAAGAAGAAATAAAATTGTCCAAATATGGACATCAACACTCCACAGTTGAAGAGTGTGACAAAATTATCTCTTCTAATGGCCAGAGATTACACTCTGCTCTTCATTAGAATAACCTTGCAATAATTTTCCAGGTAATAGTGGACTAATTAAAAAACATCTGTAGCCAAGGAGATAGTTGAGAAGAATGAATTCATAGAGGGCAATATTACCCTGTGTTGTAGTAGTACTCCAGAGTAGAACAATTCTGCTAACATGATGTTTTTTAAGACCACATATTGCATTAAAATATGGAGAATGGAGAAATAAAGTGAATTAGAATGTTTGCTAAAGTTACTTAAATATTTATGAAATATTGAATATAATGAAGCTTAATTCCATGTTGAATCTCATTTCACCATATCTATAAAGTCAAGAGAGCACTCTAACATTGCCAGGCACCTCCCTCACAAATACCTTTTACACTTTGGTTGATATTAAGCATGATTCAGATAGCAGTAGGACTATACATGTTATTAAAGCCAAGAGTATACCTATGTAAGGACTGATGAGTAAAGTCAGAAAAATATGTTTGTTTAAAAAATAATTCAGACAATAAAAGAAAGCAGACTTTTAATTAAAGCATGACAGTGCCAATATCTCTAATTTATTATCTTGTGTTTAAATACAAACAGCAGTGTAATATGTAATAGCTTACAATGTTATAGACTTCTAACAATCTCCAAAAATAGAAAGGTAAGAATAAACTAAACTGGTTGTATAAATATCAGAAATTCATTGTCTTCTTGTTAGATTAACATTGGTTTAATGTCAATTTTTCTCCTGTGTAGAGTGATACAAATGATTGCTTTTCATTATCAGGGCACACTTTCTTCTCATCAGTTGCTGCCCTTAACGAAAGAACACTCCCCTATAGCATAGAGATTAAATCATTTTTAGTTGCAGCATAAATAAATGCCTAGAAGACGTCAGCTGAAAATTTTAGTTATTTCCTAAAGGTGCAGGTGCTACAAATGGTGTAATGAAGTAGAGACAGCTGCAGCTGTAGGCTCTGGCCAACTGGAATATGTCTTCAGAGTGACATTGAGCATAACAAGAGTCACTATGTTTGCTTCCAAGAATGTTATCACTGCAGTTTTAAAAACAGCATAAATCAAGAGACATGCTCACAAAGAATAGCTGAAGTCACATTATCTTTATTATACCCCTATATATTTTCCTCATTACAACCTGAAATATGTTGACATAACCACTCATACTCATCTATAATGTAACTAATTATTACCCTGCCAGAGAGAAAAATGAGAACAAAAGGTATTAGAAGGCTGGAATTAATCAAATAACTATTATGAACAACTAGAGTCATTGAAACTAAAACTTCAGGTACAGGTAGATTTTAAAAAGTCTTTGTGAAATTAGTAGATAACAGATGAGTCACTATCATTTACAAATCTTTTCTTCAAAAAAGGTTGCACATTGAACTCTTTTGTTTTATTCCTCTGACACAATCATTTGTTAAGGCTGCCACATGGGAGAAGAAAAATAAACTGAAAAGCTTAGCACTGCCGATATTGAGTACTCAAGGTTCTACCCTCTTTTCCAGGGACTTCAAGAAAGATATGGTTTTATTTTTATTAGAACAAGCAAACCCAGTTTGTGATATATACCCAGTTTGTGCAAATTACAAGTGATTGCAAAACAGCAATTATTTGAAAGATAAAAACCTTCACCAAGTCTTGTCTTCTTTACTTTTTTTCCTTTTCTTTTTTTTTTTAATTTTGTCATTGCATTGTAATTGCTATCCATTATGAAATACTTCTGCAGTCACAATTTTGGACTCAACCCTCCTGTGTGAAGATGGACAACCGGATCCTTGAGATACTGAGTGTTCACCTTAACATTGCTGGCTAATCTGAAGGGCCGTGACCTTGAATGGTTAAAGCAGGACTTTTAAAAGCACTTAATATTTATTTGATATTTACCTAAATCTATTTGTCAAGGAATAAATTTCAGTTTAGCCATTAGCTTTCCCTTTTTTTTTTTTTTTTCT